>CM070022.1:11822584-12422584 GCA_036247105.1 Cirrhinus mrigala
ACGTCCACACCAGGCTCCACCCTCACAGACACGCAGCGAGCACCCTCTCCGGAGTATTAACCAGCCACACCTGCTCAGCACACCTGACACCCATTACCACACCACATAAAAGCTCACTCACCAGTTCACTCTCTGTCCGATCTCGTTGCTCGTAAGTGGACTCTTGCTTATGCTCTTTCCCTGTGGAAATACTTACCGTATACTTTCCTGTGATTCCTCCAGAGTATTCCTTCGCCTCAAGTGTGACCTCCTCGTGGATCTTCTCCATTGCTCCTCCATCTCGGTGATGTGGGGTGGTCTCCATCGGTGTGGTGTGCTCCAACGATTCCTCACTAGATCAAGAAAGACTTTCAGTTTGTTTATCCTCTTTGTTTTGAATTGGACCCACGTACTTTTGAGTTACCTTTTTTCCGCAGTTTGCGAAGAACCTTTGTTTAATAAAACCCAGTTATATTCCTTTACTCCGTTGTCTGTCCGCTTCCTTAACAGAAGATCGGACCTTAAAAAGACAAACGAGAGCAACATGAGCACCGCCGATCCCTTCCAGGAGATCGTTGAAGCTCTCCGTCAATCGATCCTTTCCACACTACCTCCAACGGCGTCCTCGCTATCCCAAACCCCACGTAGCAACCCGGAAGTAAACAACCCTCCTTCGCCTGCGCCGGTAGTATGCCCAATGGTGCGACCTACGCCCTACTCTGGCGAGGCGGGGGATTGCAAGGGGTTCCTACTCCAATGTTCGATCACATTCACAACTTACCCTCATGTATACCACTCGGATAATTCAAAGATTGGATATGTGGTCTCTTGTTTGTCAGGAAAAGCTCTACGTTGGGCCGAGTCGATCTGGAGCCAAGCTGGACCCGCTGTCAGTTCCTACAATGCCTTCGCTGCCCACTTCCAAGAGGTGTTTGGAAGGACTGATTCTGATGCTTCTGCTGGTGAGGATTTATACCACTTCCGTCAGAACAACCTCACAGTACAGGACTATTCCATCAGATTCCGCACTCTAGCAGCAGTCAGTGGATGGAACGAGCGGGCGCTGGTTACTACCTACCGGCAAGGTTTAGAACCGAATCTTCGGATGATGCTGGCTCCTTATGATGACGCTATAGGACTGGAAAAATTCATACAGCTCAGTCTCCGATGTTCTGCCCGGGTTACTGCCTATTCACAAACGACCTCCCACGTAAGAACTGAAAACTCCTGTGCACCCAAATTCACCGGCCAGGCCGGACCTTCCTTGGAGCCTATGGATATTAGTAGACGTCGGCTCACACCGATAGAACGTCAACGGCGACTGTCCTCTGGACTTTGCTTATACTGTGGACAGCCCAATCATGTGATCAAGAACTGCCCCCTTCGACTTCCTCGTGTGATGGTGAGTCAAGTTCTGCACATCACTGAAAATATGCACCCCTGCACTTACCCTGTAACTCTTACTGCTAAGGGAGTTTCCCTTTCTGTGGCTGCCCTTATAGACTCTGGATCCGCGGGCAATTTCATTGCGGGACACCTGGTACGCCAACTTCGCCTACGGACGGAACCTACGGAGAAGAGATATCAGGTCCAGTCCATTGATGGGAAACCCCTCTCTACTCGGGAAGTGCGTCGTCGCACCCTACCTATCAGTCTCGAATTTGGGGTGTGCCATCACGAGGAGATCTCACTGTTGGTGCTAGAAGGATCTGCGATCGACATCGTGCTGGGACGTCCGTGGCTAGCGAGACATGAACCCATCCTCTCCTGGGGCACGGGTGAGATTATGAAATGGGGTTCCCAGTGTTGGCCTACCTGTTTCCCCAAACTCCCACTATGTGCGCCAACCTCTCTGACGGTTTGTACTACCTCTATTGAAAGTCCTGTTGAGAAACAATCTACTGACATTCCCCCCGAATATCATTCCTTTCAGGATGTTTTCTGCCCCAGGAGAGCCGCTCGTCTGCCACCTCACCGCCCATGGGACTGCGCTATAAACCTGCTCCCAGATGCTCAGTTGCCCAGGGGTAGGATCTACCCTCTCTCCATCCCTGAAACCAAGGCTATGGAGGAGTATATCCAAGAAGCTCTTGCACACGGCTATATTCGACCATCTACGTCCCCTGCTGCGTCAAGCTTCTTCTTTGTGGCAAAAAAGGACGGAGGACTCAGACCATGCATTGATTACCGAACTCTCAATAAGGTAACCATTCCATTCAAGTATCCACTACCCCTCGTTCCCGCTGCTCTGGAGAAGTTACGAGGGGCTAAGGTATTTACCAAGTTGGACCTTCGCAGTGCTTATAATTTGATCAGAATAAGGCACGGGGATGAATGGAAGACTGCTTTTAGTACCCCTACTGGCCACTACGAATATCTTGTGATGCCGTATGGTTTAGTAAACGCCCCCTCTATCTTCCAGGACTGCATGCATGACATCTTCCGAGAATTTCTGGATAAGTTCGTACTCATTTACATTGACGACATTCTGATCTTCTCTTCCTCTATTCAGGAACATCACCAACATGTCAAACAGGTCCTCACCAAACTTCGTGAACACCAATTATTCCTGAAAGCAGAGAAATGCTCATTCCATCAGAGATCCACCCAGTACCTCGGATACAACATTGACCCCGCTGGAGTGAGTATGGATCAAGGAAAGGTAGAGGCGATCACCAAATGGCCCAAACCCAGGACGGTTAAAGAACTGCAGAAATTCTTAGGTTTCGCTAACTTTTATCGGCGATTCATCGAGGGGTTTAGTATACTTGCTAATCCACTCACCTCCATGCTTAAGGGAAGACCCAAAACTCTTACCTGGTCGCCTGACGCTGACCAAGCGTTCGAACACTTGAAGACTGCCTTCACTTCTGCTCCCATTCTCTGTCATCCAGATCCTACAAAGCAGTTCGTCGTGGAAGTCGACGCCTCAACCACAGGAGTCGGGGCTATCCTATCGCAGCAGCAGGGGAACCCACCTCAACTCAAGCCGTGTGCATACTTCTCCAGAAAGCTTACCCCGGCGGAGAGGAATTACGACATTGGTAACAGAGAACTCCTGGCCATCAAACTTGCGTTGGAAGAGTGGAGACATTGGTTGGAAGGGTCTAATTTACCATTTCAGGTATTGACCGACCACAAGAACCTGCTCTATCTACGAGAAGCTAAAAGACTTAACCCGAGACAGGCCCGATGGGCCTTGTTCTTTAACCGATTCCGGTTCTCAATCTCATACAGACCTGGTGCGAAGAATGTACGTGCCGATGCTCTCTCTCGTCTCCATGCACCAGAAGAAGAACCAGAACCAGTCGAACCCATCCTACCTGAAAGTTTGTTCTCCTGCCCTATCCAATGGATGACCCCTCCAGCCGCATCAGATCCTGCTCCAACGCCTCCGCTGGGGTGCCCGCCGAACCTCCGATTCGTCCCTGACGACGAACGCATTCCCCTCATCCATACTACACATACTTCCCTGGGCACTGGGCATCCAGGGACCAACAGAACCCTCTCGCTCCTCAAACAACAGTTCTGGTGGCCCAGGATGGAAGCCGATGTGCAGAGGTACGTGAGAGGGTGTCGGGAATGTGCTATGGCCAAGACACCAAGACATCTACCTGCAGGAAAGCTAGTACCTCTTCCCACACCTAACCGCCCCTGGTCACACCTAGGGGTCGACTTTATTACGGACTTGCCCGCCTCAGAAGGTAAGACATGCATCCTCGTAATAGTTGATCGTTTCTCCAAGTTCTGTCGTCTCATTTCTCTAAAGGGGCTACCAACTGCCTGGGAGACGGCACAGAACCTGTTCCATCACGTGTTTCGTCCCTACGGATTACCTGAGAACATTGTATCTGACAGAGGACCCCAATTCATCTCCAGAGTTTGGCGGGCATTTTTCCGACTCCTAGGTGTGGCCGTAAGCCTCTCCTCTGGCTACCATCCGCAAACTAACGGACAGACCGAACGTAAGATCCAGGAGGTGGGGCGGTTCCTCCGTACCTTCTGCCATGACCACCAGGACACCTGGAACCAGTTCCTGGGCTGGGCCGAGTACGCTCAAAACTCCCTACGCCAAGACACTACCGGCCTCACCCCGTTTCAATGCGTACTCGGCTTTCAGCCCCCACTTTTTCCCTGGTCAGGTGAACCATCCGAAGTACCTGCCGTCGACCACTGGTTCCGGGAGAGCGAGAGGGTCTGGGACAGAGCTCACCAACATCTTCAGAGGGCAGTGCGTAGGCAAAAGACTACCGCAGACCGTCGTCGCTCTGATGCCCCTGCTTACCAGGTGGGCCAAAAGGTTTGGCTCTCTACCAGGGACATTCGCCTACGCCTGCCCTGCAAAAAACTTAGTCCCAGATATGTTGGTCCCTTCACCATCACGGAGCAGGTCAACCAGGTTACTTACAAGTTACACTTACCACCTCACTACAAAATCCACCCAACATTTCACGTATCCCTCCTCAAACCTCATCACGACTCTCTTCTTCCTCCCACAGAGCCTGGTGTTGAAGAACCCCCTCCTCCTATGGTTGTCGAAGAAGGAACCATTTATCAAGTGAAGGAGATATTGAATTCCCGACGTCGTGGTGGGCGGTTGGAATATCTTATTGACTGGGAGGGATACGGACCTGAGGAAAGGTCGTGGGTTCCTAGAGAGGATGTCCTAGATGAAACGTTACTCAGAGAATTCCATGAAACCCACCCAGATCGTCCTGCACCCAGAAGCAGAGGTCGACCACCACGACGTCGGAGAGGTCCAGCCTCGGGAGGGGGGCCTGGAGGGGGGGGTAGTGTTACGTCCACACCAGGCTCCACCCTCACAGACACGCAGCGAGCACCCTCTCCGGAGTATTAACCAGCCACACCTGCTCAGCACACCTGACACCCATTACCACACCACATAAAAGCTCACTCACCAGTTCACTCTCTGTCCGATCTCGTTGCTCGTAAGTGGACTCTTGCTTATGCTCTTTCCCTGTGGAAATACTTACCGTATACTTTCCTGTGATTCCTCCAGAGTATTCCTTCGCCTCAAGTGTGACCTCCTCGTGGATCTTCTCCATTGCTCCTCCATCTCGGTGATGTGGGGTGGTCTCCATCGGTGTGGTGTGCTCCAACGATTCCTCACTAGATCAAGAAAGACTTTCAGTTTGTTTATCCTCTTTGTTTTGAATTGGACCCACGTACTTTTGAGTTACCTTTTTTCCGCAGTTTGCGAAGAACCTTTGTTTAATAAAACCCAGTTATATTCCTTTACTCCGTTGTCTGTCCGCTTCCTTAACACCAAAAGCCTCATCAGGGCATAATGGATAGGGGGTTGTGCACAACATTAACCCCTGGGGCAAAACAAACAGAGATGGCCATGATGATGCCGTTTTATAAGAACACAGCCATTCAGACTTATAGACTTGTTCACGTCTGTATTGTTAATGAAGTGCATCATAGTTTTGACTCACTTTATAGGGACAGTCATACAGGTTTGGAACGTCATGAGGGTGAACTATCCCTTTAGTGTGTAAGTTTGTATTTGTTTTCGCTGACCAGTATTACGGAAGCTTATTTCTGCTACGGAATAAAATCTAAAAAAAGATAATTGCGACTTCTCACAATTTCAAGTTTATAGAATTATCTTGTAATTCTGAGTTTACATTCATGATTTATGATTCTGAGTTTACACTGTTCTGATTTTTTTCTCAGAATTCTAGGTTTACATTCCATGATTTTCCGTTTTTTCTTCATATAATTCTGAGTTTACATCTCACGATTCAGACCTTTTTCCAGAATTTATTTTTCAAGATTCAGACTTTTTTTTCACAGAATTCAGTTCACATCTTGCGATTCTGACTTTTTCCTCAGAATTTGTAGGTTTACATTCTGTGATTGTGACATTTTTTCTCAAAATTCTAGGTTTACATTCCACGATTGTGACTTTTTTTCTGAGAATTCAGAGTTTATATTCCACAATTCAGACATTTTCCCATGCAGCATTCCGAGTTTATTTTTCAAGATTCTGACTTTTTATCAGAATTCTAGGTTTACATTCCATGATTGTGATGTTTTTTTTTTCAGAATTCTAGGTTTAAATCCCATGATTCAGACCTTTTCCCAGAATTCTGAGTTTATATTCTGAGTTTACATCTTGCGATTTTGACTTTTTTTCTCAGAATTCTAGGTTTACATTCTGTGATTGTGACATTTGTTTTTCTCAAAATTCTGAGTTTACATCTCACGATTCAGACCTTTTCCCAGAATCCCAAGATTATATTTCAAGACTTTTTTCTCTGAGTTTACATCTTGTGATTCAGATTTTTTTTTCACAGAATTCTAGGTTTACATTCTGTGATTGTGACTTTTTTCTCAGAATTCTGAGTTTATATTTCAAGATTCTGACTTTTTCTCTGAGGTAACTTTTTTTTTTTTTTCACTGAATTCTTGGTTTTGATTGATGTGATGTTTTTTTCCCAGAATTCTATAGAGTTTATATTTCAAGACTGACTTTTTTCTCAGAATTCTAGGTTTGCATTTCATGATTGTGATGTTTTTTGCTCAGAATTCTGAGTTTACATCTCATGATTCTGACTTTTTTTTTTCCAGAATTCTGAGTTGAAATTTCACAATTCTGTTTTATTATTTCTCTGAATTGTGTGTCTGCATGTGTGTGTGGTCAGGTCAGGTGTAAAGATAAATTTTAAAAATTTTGAGCTGTAAACTCAGAATCCAGAGGGAAAAGTCAGAATTCTCAGAATTCTGTAAAAAGGAGAATTCTAATAAAAGTCTGAATTGTGTTTAAAAAAAAGAAAAAAAAGAAAGATGCAGCAATTACCTTTCTATATTTTTATTCTGTTGTGGAAACAAGCTTCCACACAATATGACTTCAGATATGAGAGCCGTCTGTAAAATTCCCCTAAAAAACAATGTTAATGTCAGTCTGCACATTTGAATGCAAAATTCATATTGGTTACATGTAAATTATACTTGTTGCAACCTGCAAGAATGTCACGTTGTACTACATCCACATGCAAATATATTCGATTTGTGACACATGAGTTATTTTCTTGATGTGAACATTACATTTTAGTTTAATGCTGCTTTTTCTTATAATAATTTGCAAAACAGCACATCTCCATTTAATGCTCTTCCTCTTGTGTGAGGCCAGCGGAGACAGGCAGGCGCCAGCATTGCCCACAGGGGCCACACATGCAGAATGCTCATTGATTGGGTTTGGCTCTTCACAAGCATTACGGTGCTGGATATGATGGAACAAGTTCAGTGGATTACGCTCTTTGTCGACCATAAATGATGTGCTAATGCTACAGCCTAAATTGCATTGGGAGTTGGATGGTTTGATTGGCCAAGGAATGGATTTCTAATTGGATTTCATCTTTATTCTCTGTCGCAAAGCACTCAGAAATGACTGAGGGTGCTGTGCATTATCATGCCTTGAAGTCTTTAAATAATCACTTTTTTGACTAATCATGTTTACGTGAAAACTTTGTCCTCTGCCCGATATCGGCAACACTACACACATTATTACCAGTCACTTATTATCAGTAATGGACATACAAAGAAATGAATACCAGACAATGACTCAGCTGATTGGAAGCCAGTTTCACACACAAATGATTTCCTGGAGAAAACTCTTAGGGACAGAGGCTTCATTGAATAGATTTGTTGTTTGCTGGCAGGGAACTCGTCAGCAAAATGTTTCAGTCTTAATCAGGCAATTATTTCCAAAACAGTTGGCTAACATTATGCAACACTAAAGTACGGGGTCTGTAATATTTTTTAATATTTAAGCTCAACAAGGCTGCATTTAATTGATCAAAACTAAAGTAAAAACAGTGATATTGCAAAATAATATTACAAATTTTACAAATATTACAAATTTACTCCTGTTATTGCAAAGCTGAATTTTCAGCAGCCATTACTCCAGTTTTCAGTGTCACATGATCCTTCAGAAATCATTCTAATATGCTAATTAGGTGCTTCTTATTATTATCTATGTTAAAAAAAACTTCAGTTTAAATTTGTATTTTTTTAGGATTCTATAATAAATAGAAAGTAAAATAATTTCCTTTCTAAATAAAAGCATTAATTTTACTTTATTTCTTTCAAAAAAAAAAAAAAAAAAAAACAGTGCCCAAACTCTTGAACGGTAATATAGTAAAATAATGATTTTTATCAAATTAAAAAATAATGAAATCATAGCAATAACTGAATGTGATATCCATGAAATGGCTACAAATGTTTTTTTAAATACAAACCAAAATAATCAGGCGACTTGAACATAATAGAATTTATGGAATTTAGTGACATTTTTAATGCTGATAAATATAAAACAAACAAACTTACTTTACTTAAAAAAATTAAGTAAAATTCAATAAAGAAAAAAATAGGAGCTAGACTATTTTATATTGATTTTAGAGTCATGTTACATAACTGCAAATGTAACCTACAACCACATCACAAGGCAATCATGTGATTCACTCTCTGCTTCTTTATGTCACATGTGACCCTGGACCACAAAACCAGTCATAACGGTCAATTTTGTATAAACGGAGATTTATACATATTCTGAAAGCTGAATAAATAAGTTTTCCATTTGTTAGGATAGGACAATATTTGGCTGAGATACAACTATTTGAAAATCTGGAATCTGAGGGTGCAAAAAAAACAAAATAATGAGAAAATTACCTTTAAAATTGTACAAATAAAGTTCTTAGCAATGCATATTACTAATCAAAAATTAAGGAAATTTACAAAATGTCTTCATGGAACATGATCTTTACTTAATATCCTAATGATTTTTGGCATAAAAGAAAAATTTATAATTTTGACCCATATAATGTATTGTTGGCTATTGTATAAACCTGTGCTACTTAAGACTGGTTTTGTGGTCCAGGGGCATACATATTTCCTTTCAATTGACCTGCAGTGCACTATTGTGGAAGGATATAGTATCATAATTTAGGAAGGGGGAAATGCATAGCACAGCAAGTGCTTCCAAAGACACATCTTTAACGCCATCTAGTGGTTAAATTATATATAAATAATAATAAATATAATCTATATAAATAGATATTCACATACTGGACACACTTCAGCTCTAGTTTCTTTTTTAAAGATTCTTACAGGAGTTTGTTTTAATAAGATATAGGCACAAAGTGAATTTGTGCTAGAATGGGAACTATCACATCATCAAGATATATTCCAGAGAGCAAAGCTTCTGAAAAACCTAATTCATTGTTTGATGGTTTACTAACAAACCGCTATTTGCTCTTGGCTCTTTCCCTAAATCTGTTCTGCAATCTAAATCTTATGTTGCAAATCATGTAATCTGCCTTGACACTATCTCTGCAATGACTCTGTCTCTGTGCCCACCACACTGGTAAGAGTTTGGGATCACCGGTATCACCACTAGGGGGAGCGCTTACAACCAGGAAAAGAGTAGCAGTATGACGTGTCAGTTTTGGTTGTTTAGTCTAACTAACCGAGCACTTTCCTCCCACAACCTTCTTGCCACTTCATCATCTTTTCCTTCTGGTGCAGGGTCTTTTTCACCACAATCACTGCACAAAACATACACAAGGCAGTCTGAGTTTACAAAATTATTGACGATGCGACAAATTTTATGCATTTGCATTTACCTGAAGTAGCAGCCAGACTTCCTCTCTAAGCCTTCAGTGACAGCACAGTAGATAGAGGTCTGTGCGCCCTGCCAGGGAGTTTTCATCAGGAGCATACAGGGCAGAGACAGTATAGTCTTTAACATTGGGTACCACGACAGAACATGGCGAGTCAGGTCTGTTCGAATCACTCCTGGATGCAGGCAGTACGAGGAGACTCCTATACCTATGGAAGCATCCATTGAGATATAAAACAACACAAACAACAAAACATATTCATGTAATTGCTTTATTTGTATATGAATGGGATTACACATGGCTAGTGACACAGTATGTGATAAAATCATAATAAAGACACTAAAACAGAATTTTTTTACTTTTTTCCTCAAAATAAACAAATAAGCTTTGTTAACTAGCTTGTAAATTGTTTGCTATACCAAAACCGCAGTATGTCTTACCTTTCATTCTTTGTGCAAGTTCTCTAGAGAAAAGCACGTTGGCCAGCTTACTCTGTTTATAGCTGAGCAAAGGACTGTAAGGCCTTTTGTCAAAAAAGAGGTCATCAAATTCAATCTTTCCTGTGGGAAAACAGTGACAAATATGGATATAATTTTACTCAAAAGGCTCCATACTTGTGGCATATTTAATTTACACATTTACACTACTGTTCAAAAGTTTAGGGTCAGTAAGGTTTTTTTTTTTGTATAGTAATAAATACTTTTGTTCAGAAATTAGGAACTAAATGTTCTTTTTATTCAACAAAGAACCCTGAAAAAAAATGTATCACAGTTTCACATTAATAAGTATATTAGAGTAATGTAGAGTGATGTGATTCTAGAGTAATGTTCCATCATAGAAATATATATATATATTATTTTATTTTTTTTTCACAATATTGCTATTTTTACTGCACTTTTATTCAATTTTATAAGAAAAAAAAAGACCCCAATATTTTGAACAGTGGTGTATTTTCCATAAATACAAGCAAAGAAATAATATATGACTCTGGACCACAAAACCAGTCATAAGTAGCACGGGTATATTTGTATTAATAGCTGAAAATACATTGTATGGGTCAAAATTATCGATTTTTCTTTTATGCCAAAAATTATTAGGATATTAAGTAAAGATCATGTTCCATGAAGACATTTTGTAAATTTTCTACTGAAAATATATAAAAACTTAATTTTTGATTAGTAATATGCATTGCTAAGAACTCCATTTGGACAACTTTAAAGGCAATTTTCTCAATATCTTGATTTTTTTTTTTTTTGCACCCTCAGATTCTAGATTTTCAAATAGTTGTGTCTCGGCCAAATATTGTCCTATCCTAACAAGCTTATTTATTCAACTTTCAGATGATGTATAAATCTCAGTTTCAAAAAATTGACCCTTATGACTGGTTTTGTGGTCCAGGGTCACAAATAGTCTGGTCTGAAAATATCTTAAGGTTGTATTTCAAAAGAAAATTACCACCAACATGTGCAACACTGGACACATTCACTACGCGGCTGGGGGAGGATCTCTTTAGGATTCCTAACAGTAGATTGGTCAGAAGAAAGTGTCCCAAGTGATTTACAGCCAACTGTGTCTCAAAACCATCCTCTGTGATCCACTTTGGACACATCATAACACCTGTCAGGAAAAGAGGATTTTAAGATATGGGTCTGAAGTGCTTGCTTTTAAGAGTAAAATCAGACTATGGTGACTGTCTGACTCACCTGCATTGTTTATAAGTATATCTAGTCGTTCTTCTGTTGCTATGAACTCTTTGGCAAATTCCCGGACAGAATATAGAGAGGCTAAATTCAAGTGTCTGATGACTACATTGCCATTGCCTGTGGAGCGTCGAATATACTCCGCAGCATTCTCAGCACGGGTTAGGTCCCGGCAGGCCATCACTACCCGAGCCCCTAAATGCACACATATTCACATTTCGATGCTAAAAGTAAGGGAGTTTAAAGATGAGGACCTCATATAATATGCCATACCTCTAAGAGCCATATCTTTTGCAGTTTCCTTGCCAATCCCAGTATTAGCACCAGTGATAACAACCGTCTTTCCATCTAACCGAACACGGCTTTTGCATACACCACCAGCTATCCATATCCGCAACAGCATTAAGCCTGTATGAAGGACAGAACTTAAGATACATACACAACGCTAAATAAAAGGTTTCAAAATACACACACAGCTCTAGAATCTTCTAAAGATCTGTAGCATTCTGTAGCATTTTTTGTTTTGTTATATAGGCATACAGTTTAAGTCAAAAGTTCACATAAACCTTGCAGAATCTGCAAAATGTTGATTATTTTACCAAAATATAAGGGGGATCATACAAAATGCATGTTATTTTTTATTTAGTACTGACCTGAGTAAGATATTTCACATAAAATACATTTACATATAGTTAACAAAAAAATAATAGAAAATAATAGTTTATAATAGTAATTTATAAAAAATGACCTATGTTCAAAAGTTTACATACACATGATTCCTAATACTGTGTTGTTACCTGAATGATCTACAGCTGTGTTTTTTTGTTTAGTGATAGTTGTTCACGAGTCCCTTGTTTCTCCTGAACAGTTAAACTCCCTACTGTTCTTCAGAAAATTCCTTCAGGTCCCACAGATTCTTGCCTTTTTCAGCATTTTTTTTGTATTTGAACCCTTTCCAACATTGACTGTTTGATTTTGAGATCCATCTTTTTTACACTGAGGACAACTGAGGGACTCATATGCAGCTATTACAGAAGGTTCAAATGCTCACTGATGCTTCAGAAGGAAAAACGATGCATGAAGAGCCAGGGCTGTAAACTTTAGAACAGAATGAGGATGTGTACATTCTTCTTATTTTGCCTAAACAGAGTCCCTCAATGTGAAGAGATGGATCTCAAAATCATACAATCATTGTTGGAAAGGGTTAAAATACACAAAAATGCTGAAAACCAAACAATTTGTTGGACCTGAAGGATTTTTCAGAAGAACAGCGGGCAGTTTAACTGTTCAGGACAAACACGGAACTCCAGAACAACTATCACTAAACAGAACAAACAAACAAAAAAAAACAGCTTTGGATCACTCAGGTAACAACACAGTATTAAGAATCAAGTGTATGTAAACTTTTGAACAGGGTCATTTTTATAAAATCAACTATTATTTTCTCTTGTGGACTATATGTACATTTTGTTTATGTGAAATATCTTTAGTCAGGTCAGTACTAAATAAAAAATAACATGCATTTTTTATTATCCCTCTTATTTTGGCAAAATAATTAACATTTTGCAGATTCTGCAAGGTGTAGTCTATAAACTTTTAACCTCAACTGTATGTGTAACTTAGCGTGGTTGGTCTCTTAAGCTCACCAAGGCTGAATAATAATATTAAATACAGTAAAATCGTTAAATATTATTACATTTTATTTTAATAAAATATAATTTATTCCTGAAAAGCTAAATTTTCATCAGCCATTACCCCAGTCTTCAGTGTCACATGATCTTTCATAAATGATTCTGATATGCTGATTTGGTGTTCAAGAATCATTTGTTATCAGTGTTGGAAAATACTGAATATCTTGAATATGTTTATTTTAAATAAAGAATCTAATAAAAGTTCTATAGATGTCACTACACATAACTTACAGATTGCCGCCAGTGCGATGACAGCGCCATAATTCACTCGATCAGATGATGCGACTTGATCCCTCATCTCTCATGAATGTCTGCAAAATAAAGAATAAACATGGAATGTCCCAGTGTGTCCTCTCTGTTCAGAATGCTATTTATAGGGCTTAAGCAACTTAAACAACAGCTTAGTACATGCTGTACGCTTCCCCAAATGGCTGATTACGCGCCTCATAAACCTGTAACGTTAGAACAGCAGATTTATCCATGTTATAAAACGACGTTTATCTCAGATACACAATAAGAAAATACATTTAATGAATGAAAATTAGTGGTCTACTGGTTGATTTAATATTCAGGGGTAAGAGTACAGTAGACCTCGTTATGAAAATTGAAATAATACACATTTTTGTTAACAAATGATTAAACATCATATTCTGTACTTGAGCAAGAAAATGGCGTAAGTACGCACGAAGGCGCACGCACGAGGGCTCACAATACGTGATTAAAAAAAACAAAAAACAAGACGTGATATTACTATATATTTTAACAGTAAGTAATCCTTCCAGTTTCTAGTTAGATTCAAATTCCTGTTTCATTTTATTACATTTATTGAAACAAGTGATGTATTGCATAATGATTTCAGATCAGAAATAAATGGAATACATTTCTTGCAGAAGGTTTTTCCTTCGTATTGTTTTCATAGTTTTCAGAGGTGCAACACAATAATTCATTTTCACATATAAATTAAAATATATGTATTTCATTACAACAAAACTCGGGGTTTATTTTAAATTACACATTGCCATGTGAAGAACCACTCAGTAACTGCAAGGATTAAGACCCACGAGCCTTAAATACAGAATACTACACTTTAAGTTCTTTGTTAAGTCGATAACCGCTCCTTCTGACTCTTTCTAATGATTATGAGTCACAAAAAAAGAATCGGTTCAGAAGAGTCATTTGTTCGGTACTCGTAGTACACTGTAGGTTTTCGATTCATTAAAAAGAACCTATTCATAAGAGTCGTTTGTTCAGGAATCTGACCTCACCCGTCGTGTCGAATGTTTTCGTGCTGTATATTCAGTAACGGTGTTTCAGAGAATCTGAACAGTAGTGCAGTAAAAACTGAAATGTGATGTTTCGTCCACACTGGCGGAAGAACGCACATTGGAGAACCGTTAATGGAACGGATTGTCTTAAAAACCATTCGGTTCCAGAATGTTAAAAAAAAAAAAAAAAAAAACGGTAATAAAAAGTACATTTTTTTGGTTCCTAACCTACTTAGCAGTGCTTTGTGCATGTAAGGGGCGATATATTTTTACTTTAGCTATTATTTTCATATAGGAGATATTTTGAGTGATCAATAATTGAACATCAAGAATTGTGTTCAAAAAAGACCAGTCTATGATGGTCTTGACAGTTTATCTGCAAAAAAACAGCAAAGTGTTGAATAAAATGATAACATTATCTGCTTTCTAGTATTAAACCAGCACTTGGTTAAACAGTGTAAAATGTTGTCGTTTCAAGGAAGGAAGCCATTTTCTTGTTCCAGTAACCACTCCTTCTTATTTCAGAGATTACAGCCAATCAGAGCTCAGAATCCAAAACAGGAAGTGGCGTTTTGCGTGCATCAACCAATCGCTGACGCAGAAAGAGCAGAACCTCTGCCCATTTAGCGCACTTATTCGTCTCGTCTGTGACGTACCGGCAGTCTTTGTGTTCTTTCAATATATCAGATTGAACATATTTCCGTATAGACTATAATCCGGTAAGTATTATTTATGAATTTAACCGTATTCGACGTATTGGCGCTTTAATACATGCATTAGATGATCGTCGTTCATTATGTGCGCAGAGGACAGTATGCGGAGTGCGCACTCCGTGGATGCCGCGCGAGGGGGTTGCTGCATAATTTGTGACCGAGTATTTGTAATAAACATCAAGCTGGCTCTCGTTCCGACCCACTTTGGGTTTTCATCCTCATGTATTGTTATTGTACACATATCTAAGGCTTGTGCTTCCGTTTAGATCTCTCAAATCATCCGGTCTCATGCTTTGGATGTAATGGCACAGGAACTACTTTTCTCTTTGCCCCTTTCGGTTGGATGAAACCACATTGCGCGTACTTACACAATGTATTGAAGGCTTTCTAAAGTGATACGGCGGCGCACTGAATATCAAGCCCACTTTAAGGCAGCATATGTTTTATAATTTTCTCCAAATGAATGTGCAAACAAAACGTGGTTTACTCTCTCGATTATGTATTTATGTAATTTGCAGGATGAGGTGGTTTTGTAAACCCCAGCCTTGACGTTGAAACCGGTCGGAGCTGAATGCTGTCAGAGGCCGGTGAATATTGTGAGGGTCTTCATTTCTAACATGTACCTGTCCAATCTAAAACTATACTCTAAAATTTCCCTACTTTTGATTATTTTGTAAAGAATATATTATATGCCTTTGGCAGTAATAGCATTATTATATTTTTTAGTGTTGATTTTACTTCACTACTCAAATGTTTAGCTCAATAAACATTTTATATTTCAGAAACATGGATGCGGATTTGTTTATGGAGTGTGAGGAGGAGGAGCTGGAGCCATGGCAACAACAATCAATGGATGATTCAGGGGGAAATGCTGAAAGCAGTACTCCCACTGGTGTGTCATTTTATAGGTTTTTCTGTAAATTCACACTGCCAGTCAAAACTGGATGAATGATGCTGAAGATTTAGCTTTAATCACAGGAATAAATTACATTTTAAAATATATTTTTTTATAGAAAGCAGGTTTTTTTTTTTTTTTTTGAATAGTGAAAATATTTCACAATATTACAGCTTTTGCTGCATTAAAAATCTTACTGTTCAGAAACTTCTGACTGGTAGTGTATATATAAATGTATGCTTATTTACAGATATGTATATACTTAATGTAGTTAAGAAATGTTTTCTTTTAATAATTACTCATTTTAATATTAAAATACTCATAAATAATGCCTATCCTTCTCCACTGTTTAGTGTCTAAAGCTCCCGCCACGGCGGTTAGTATTCCAGCTGAGCCTAAAACCATGGTGATCCCAACCATACCGCCTGTAGTAAATACAGCAAACACGGTTCCGCTGATCACAAATACATGTGAGTATTTGCTCCCTTTAGCACTGTTGAGTGATTATCATTTTCATTAAGGAATATTCTGTCGTTATATAGACCAATTCAGTGTTTGCAAACAGTGATGTTTTGACAAAAAGTCAAGTAGCAGTCTATGGAAGGCATGGAATAAAAGAATTTAAAAAAGTAAATTTGAGTTTATATTTCAAAATTCTGACTTTATTCTTGCAATTCTAAGATTGTTTGATTTGAAAAATCAACTCGTCATTCATGATCATCAAAATCATGAATTTTTTTTTTTTTTCAAAATTGCTATTGTTGGATTAAATCGAGTTATGAATTCCGAAATACGAGATGTAAACTTGCATTTGTGAGAAAAAACAAGTCAGAATTGTGAGAGAAGGTTTAAATAGTATTTCATGCTGTAGCTCTAGGGCTAATATAATATGTCCCCTATGAACTGCGTATTTGAATATTATGTAGACCTATTGTTTAAATCAAATTAAATTAATGCTTTGAAAGTAGAGTAATCATAGCAGGTTTCATCCACAGGCTGTTTGTTTAAACATCTGCGTTTAGCTTTAAATGGCGTCTTTGACGACAGTATTCTATAAAAATGATTCGCATTCCGATTCTGACATCCAAAGGAATAACAATATATTTTTTCTCCTATTCTATGGATTTTACCCTATTCCATCCACTTGTTACCAATGTTATTCTGTCACCACAAATCACACGCAGCTGCAAGTGACATAACTGTGATGTCTACTCCAAATTGGTCTATATTTATCCTCATGTTGTTCCATATGACATTTTTTTTCATTTAATGAAAGTGCATTTAGCACTGGGGCTGTCAGGCTTTAAAATAACAGAAACATAAATATCAAGTGGTTCATGAATTGTGCGCTATATATTTCAAGTGTTTTGAAGTCATATGTTTTGTGTAAATTCAACTTACTATTCACTTATAATCCACATCAAAACTCAGAAAGGGAGCACCAAAAGTACTATTAACCTCAAAAATGGTACATCAGTGGTACAGCATTTTTCTTTTTTTTTCTGTACTACTCTTTTAATCAGTCATTTATTCCTTTAGTGGCTCAACGTGTAGTTCCTGCTGCTGTGTCTGCGGATATTCCTAAAGCAGTGCAAGGGCAGCAGGTCATCTTGACACCAGGAGGGGCAGGGCTTGGCACTCTGGCTCTGTCACAGGTTCTCCTGCCTGGCACAACTCCTATTGCCAATGCCGCCAACAGCCAGCCAATTTATTTTACCACACAGGTGCTGCCACCCCACCTCATAGATCCCAGTTTATTTCTGGTTAATTCAATTTCTCTTTTATTAATCAATGTGTTTCCTGTTGTGCATGATTCAGGGTCTTCCTGTCCAAAATATCCATCCTGTCCAGCCTGGCCAGAGCCCGATGAGTTTGGTGCTGAATGTCCAACAAGGCCAGACTGTTCGACCCTTCACACTTGTCCAAGGTATGTTAATGAGCTCCTTAAAGTATCAGTTGACTTTCAGAATAAAAAGTTCTTGATTATTTACTCACCCCCATATCATTTAAGATGTTCGTGTCTTCCTTCAGTCAAAAAGAAATTAAGGTTTTTGAGGAAAACGTTCCAGGATTTTTCTCCGTATAGCAGACTTTAATGAGGATCAACAGGATGAGAGTCCAAATTGCAGTTTCACTGCAGCTTTAAAGGGCTCTACACGATCCCAGCCGAGGAATAAGGGTTTTATCTAGCAAAACGATCCGTCATTTTCTAAAATAATGAAAACTTCTATACTTTTTAACCACAAATGCTGGTCTTACACTAGCTCCACTTCATGCATTTCGTAATCACGTAAGCGTGACGTAGGTGGAAGTTCCGACCCAGTGTTTACAAAGCGTATGTGCAAAGAAAGTCAAACGGCCTTTAAAAAAAACCTACCTTTTTGAGTGGAAGTACACAGACGTAGAGCTAACGACTCGTGACTTTTCCAGTGTGATTACAAGGTAGTGCAGGACAAGGATTTGTGGTTAAAACGTATTTCAGTCTTAATTTTTTTAGAAAATGGCCGATCGTTTCGCTAGATTAGACCCTTATTTCTCAGCTGGGATCGTGTAGAGTCCTTTGAAGCTGCATTGAAACTGCAATTTGGACCTTCCACCTCTTGGTCACCACTGAAGACCACTGTATGGAAAAAAAAAAATGCTTGAATGTTTTCCTTAACCTTAATTTCTTTTTTTATTCTGGAAGTGAACTAATCCTTTAAACTTGTAGAGATCGATTCTCTGGACTTAATAATTTTGCTGTTTTGTTTTTGCTTTGCTTACTGATTAACAATGTTTTCTTTTGATGTATTTTCAGCACCTGGCACACAAATTTTCAAACCAGCTGTTGGAGGAACCCAAATAATTACCCAACCAGCTCAAATAAGGACTGGAGCTCCGGTTGCAAACAGGGCCCAAACACCCAGCACTTTTAGCACTTTGCAGATCCCTGCAACTCTCACTATTCGGACCACAACAGCAGTCACCCCTCCTGCGGCCAGTTCTCTGTCCACCATGTCCTCTACAACCATTACCCAGCCCACCACAGCACGAACCACGACTAAAATCGGTAAGATGCTCCTGTTGATTTTTTTTTTTTTTTTAGACAGTGGTTTGTATTTTAACATTCATTGTTCGCGAGATAAAATCCTGCAAACAGATATTTCCTATTATAACTGTTACTGTATCCTGAATTTATCACCGCTTGAACACTGTATTGACCAGTCAGAATCAAGAACTGCAATTATCACTTATAAAATTGTATTTTTTTTTTTTTACAGTGACAATAAAGCCTGGAAATGGACCCTTGGACATGCAAAACATAATGAGCCTTGTGAAATCAGTGAACCTTCCTGGTGGAGCTCAAGCACAGACTTTTGTTGTCATGAGCAATCAGAAGACCAACAACGGCACTATTGTTTCCTCTGCTCTACCTGTCATGACGCAAAATGTTGTGCAAAGTAAGTATGTTGTTGTGATCTTTGCATCTTTGATAGTTTCATATTAGAGTAAATTTCAAACTCTTTCTCTTTTCTTCGTAGCAATCCCTATTACACATACAACACCATCCACAACCTCTCATATGTGTCCTCGTTGTGGAGCTCAGTTCAAAATGGTTGAGGCTCTACGGAGTCATATGTGTGTAAGTATACACTTTTTGAAGATATTATATATTTATAAGTGTGTTTTGGTTATTTAAAAGTAGTCAATTAATCTCATTCTCTCTTTAGTTCTGCTGCCCGGATCTGGCCCAGACCGATACAAGCAGTACTGCTGCTGCTGTGAACACCCCAGCCACACCTCCGAAAAGCGTCTCTGTCGTGCCCAGTATCAAGCTGGATAGCCCACCTACAAAGTCCGGAGATACCCAGAACAGACTTGTCATGCTGGTGGATGATTTCTACTACGGCACATTTGAAGGGAATCGAGTCTATGTTCCAATGGATAACTCAAAAGAACCATTATCATTTAAATGCCTCACCTGTCACAAGAGACTGAAGAATAATATTAGGTATGTTAATGGGCAGCAGGTTTTCCTGTGGAATTGGCATACTCTAACACTGCTGCTGCAGGTTGTTTTTCATGTCCTTGGGTTGAAGCGACCTTAATAGCGTGATATTTATCCCCTGGAATGTGAATTTTACCAGGGGAACCCTGCCAAAAAACATGTGTTTTACTTCCTGATATGCGTTTGGGCTAGTTTTGAGAAGCAGTTGGGTGGGTTTTGTTGTGAAAACCTGCAAGCCCTGATGGCCAGTTTATGGGATTTATGAGTATATGTCTAGTTGCAGTTGAAATGATTCATTATAGAATGCTGCAGTTATTATGTGTTTGTTCTTTTTGCAGACTTATGAACCATATGAAGTACCATGTTGAGCTGGAGCAGCAAAATGGGGAGATGGACACGCATACATCCTGCCTGCACTGTTTCCGCCGCTTTCCCACACCATTTCGTCTTCAGTGTCACCTGGAGAGTGTCCACACTGCCATTGAGTCATCTAGTAAGAACTATTTCCAGTTAAATCTTTAAACTTTGAAGCATACAATTATGGTCAAAAGGGGCCTGTGCGTATTTATTATATTCATAACTTTATAACTGTTTCCTAATTTAATGTATTTTAAAATGTAATTTATTCTTCAAGATTTATTTGAAATAGAAATCATGAAAAAGAAACATTGTAAAGTCTTGACTGAAATCTCTGATTAATTGACTGCATCCTTGCTGAGTAAAAGTATTAATTTCATTAAAATACATTTTACTGACCCCAAACTTTTAAACAGTAGTTGTAGAGATGTTTGGATACAACTGTATTTGTTTGTTACCCAATTATACGAAGATGTGTTATGCTTAATCCTTATATTATCTCTGTTTAATCTATTTTTTTTTTTTATCCAATTTATTTTCATCAAATTATTGGATTTACTTTCCCCAACACATTTGCCCACCAGTATTTCTGTGAAGCAATTTTTATTTTATTTTTCCCTGGTTTTTTTTTCCTATACCATAATATAACCATACGTTAACAGCTTTCCTCACAGATAATCAGGTTATACAGGCACAGATAAAGTTAAACATTTCGCTTTCTAAAGGCTCATCGGTTGGTTCATCAATCAAGTCTTTTTCCCAAAAAAGTAAATTGTGCAGTATTCTGTTAGCAACCAGTTGGAGTCAGATAAAAAAATAAATAAATGAAACAATGAGTTTGTAAAACTGGTTTTTCCAGTAAGAGCATTTGCAGATAGCTTCTTCAACTGACACACACTCTTGCTATTGTACTACTTTATTTGACTAAATTCAAACATGAACGGGTCACTGGGGCAGTATCCAAACATAATAAATGTTTTGTAACAGCCAACTTTTATAATCTTAAGGCTTTTAGCGCTACATAATGTCTCTTTAACACATATTGCGTTCAGATGTTGCATGTTGACCTTTTTTCTGTTTTTACTGTAGTGACAGTCAATGTTTAATTTCTGTTGACCGTCAGATGTTTTATGTTTGCTCTGACCTGGTTTGCTACAGTGACTGTAAACTGCAGTAAGTTCAATTTGTCACTTGATTTAGTGGTTGTTATGCTTTTCTGTACAGCCAAGTGTAAAATATGTGAGTGGTCCTTTGAGAGCGAGCCAGTGTTCCTGCAGCACATGAAGAACACCCACAAACCTGGAGAGATGCCTTATGTGTGCCAGGTGAGTTGGAGGAAAAAAAATCACCTGGATGAACCTTATTACCAGTTTCTGTCTATAGGCACTTTTCCACTGTTATTCCAAACCATTTTCATTCCACGCCAATCCAGCTCATACAGTACAGATATGGTATTGTTATCCACTGTGATAACAGAGCTAGTAACAGGATTCTTGAATTTGACTTTTTAAAATGTAAGGTCTGGAAAACCCTTGATAATAGCAATATTCTTAGAGGTATTTGAAAAGTGCTTGAATGATTGAAAGACTGTAACTATGATATAAGTGTTTAATTTTTTCAATGAGCACATATTTTCACGCAAAATTCACAATTAAAAAAACATCCTACATATTTCAGTTAATATCATAAAACTAGCGAGCTAAGCCAGTAGTGGTACTGACAATGTTGTGTAAACAGGGCTGATGAAGCGAATCAATTGAGTGATTCATTTATGCTGGGACTGCTTCGATTGATTCAATCTCGTGACTTCTATTATTTATTTCAAGCAATTCACTAGCAAAAACCAGATCAAATTAAAAGAGCCGTTCATTTTCGAATTTCGATATCGCTTCTAATGACTTTAAAAAGCACATATGGGTGAAACTGAGCTTTTTGAAACTCTGAATCAGTTAAACCATTGCACTGCATAATAATTCACTGTTTTGAAGTGCTTCAATCAGATTGCGTATCACAGTTCATTTGCTTAATATCAGGACTTCAAATTGCATGTCGCAAATCATTTTATTTAGATTGGGACTTCGGAGCACGTATTGTGCATCATTTGATTTAGATTGGAACAGATTCGTGAATCATTTAGCGAATTGAATGATGCAAATCAAAGATTCATGTCACTCAAAGTTCCAATGTAAGTCAAATGATTCGCTATCTGCACTCCGAGTCCTGATCTGAAATGATAGTTTGCGAATCATTATTCAGAGTGGGACTTCAGAGCATGGTTCGCGAATAGTTTAATTTAGATAGAAAATTCAGAGTGGGTTTTGTGAATCTTTTGCTTTAGATCTGAACTTTGGAGCGCAGATCGTAAATCATTTAATTCAGATCAGGACTTCGGTGCAACTCTGCAAATCATTTGATTCAGTTTGGGACTTTGGAGCGCATATGTTTAATAATTTGTTTCAGATCAGGATTTCGGAGCGATTTCGCAAAACTTTTTGTCTGAATTTTTTTTTCTTAAATGGTAGGAAACATCAAACCATTAAGATGAAAAAAAAAAGATCAAAGAAAAGAAAAAAGAAAGTATACAAAATACAAATCCCTTAAGAAAATTACCCGTGGCTTTACTGTAGTAAAAGTGTAGTGATACTTTGCATGTGCTTCACTTTATTTTTACCATTTTTATTAGTATATTTTTATTTATATATTTATCTTATTCAGAAATTGAAAGATAAGACATTGTTCGATAAGTGAAATCTCTGATTGGAGTCTTGAAAAGCAAAAAAGTAGTGCTTGAAAAGTCCTTGGAAGTCCTGGATACAGTATCTGTATGAACAATGTAGTAATACAGAGGCACCAGTCAATGCCTTGGTCTTGCAAGTGTTTACATACAGAATATGATGTAAATAACAACTGTGTTATGGAGCATATTTCTGTTTATTTCACTCAAATAGTGTGGCCACTAACAGACAGAAACAAGTGACAAATCCTGCATGACAACGTCACTACACACTTTCTTCCAACATTTCCAAACCAAGAATGCTTTTGCTGTGCCAAACCAAGCTTGAGTGGAAATATATCTAGAACTCTTAATGTTTTTAGAACCATTCAGCTTGACAGTGGCTTTTGTAATACTAGGCATGTCTCAAAGTTTATGTTTTAATACTTTCAGGTGTGTGAATACCGCTCCTCCTTCTACTCGGATGTGTTTAACCACTTTCGTACTTGGCATGAGGATACCCGCCACCTTCTGTGCCAATACTGCCTTAAGGTTTTCAAGCACTCCACCAGTTACCAGCAACACTATGTTCGTCACCAGGTGAGCATTAATTATAAGATCATTAAAGATAATTAAAAATGGCATGCAAACAAATAGTCAACACGTTTTCATTTTGCAGACTATCAGCTGTATTTGAAAACTATTCTTTTGTCTTACTGGTCAATGATATAGTCTTTCAAAGGGGCCCAAATGGATGCATTTCTTTAAAGTGCCCCTATTATGCCATTTTAAAGGTTGATAATATTGTTTTAATAGACTCCCAAAACAGGTTTACATGTATGCAAGGTCAAAAAACACTTCAGTTTTCTCCAAAAATAGATTTAATTTTACCCCATTTCTGAATGATTCCTAAACGACTCGTGCGAAGCAGTTCGAAGAATCAGTCTCTCTAAACCCCTCCTTTCCGTGAGCCCTCACTGCTGTGATTGGTCAAGATGGCGCAGTCCTTTATGATTGGTCTACCACGTACAGCGTGTCGGAGAACGAAACGCCCATTGCCATAACTGACTGACAGCCTTGGATACTTGTCAATACATAAAAAGATCGATTTTGCCATACCAATTCGAGCCAGAGTCTGATGATGAAACGACTGAAGTGGCTGATCGACAAGTTAACACGGTCTACCTTGGAAAGTGCTCGCAATTTGCTTATGTAAGCGAATCGGGCACATCTCTATGTTGTAAACTTCAACATTCTGTAATGCATTAAGGCGGCTTTCACACCGAACGCGGAAAGCGCTGCGCTGGCCGCTGGGTTCAGTGCAGCCCTTCAGAGCGCAGCGGCAAAAGTTTATTTGAACAACTTATTTGAACTTTGTCCGCGGCGTGCGCGCTCCACTGCGCGTCCGCTTTGGTCGAGGCAGAAACAAGCCATCCCCGCAGGGCGGAAGACATAGAAACGAATGGGTTTCATAGCACAGCGCTTTCCGCATTCGGTGTGAAAGCCGCTTCGTACGCAATCCTTTATCATTACTTCAACTAATGAGACAGACAAGCTGCATCAATCACAAACTGTCAGACTACCGTGGGTCCACAGCTGAACAACAGAACTACAAAAGCGTGATTTAGCCGGTTAGCAAGACATGTGCAGGGTTGTTACACAACCAACATACACAACTGCGTATTTTGAACGATCGCTAGAAAATACAATCTTTGTAGATTCATCTTTTGGAAGTGAATATAAAACAGTTTTACTCACAGCGTATCATACAGCGTCTTCTGTATAATGTACGTGTAAATTTCCATGTGACGTAAACCACATGGAAATTTCACTGTTTGTGGGCGGACAAGTTGTTCGCGGCGTAGAACGTGATCGGGCATTAAGCAAATGTGTTACTTCGTGACGTGTGGCCGTAACAGAAAAAGATTCGAATTCCTGACGACTCGTTTAGGCAAATGTGAGCCGACTCTTTTTTTTGATAGACAATAACTTTATTTATTGTGCACTGTCGGCTTCACAACTTTGCAGATAGTTTATGTTCACATACAGCTACATGACACACTGCATGAAAGGACATATTTGAAAAGGCATAATAGGGGCACTTTAAAGGGATAGTTCACCCAAAAATGAAAATTCTGTTATTAATAACTCATGTTGTTTCAAACCCATTAGACCTTCATTCATCTTCAGAACACAACTTAAGATATTTTCTGAGAGCTTTCTGACCCTGTGTAGACAGCAACAGAACTTATAAAAAAATCGCAGATTTCATAAAAAATATCTTATTTTGTGTTCCGAAGATAAACAACCTTTGTTACGAGTTTGGAACAATATGATGGTGAGTAATTAATGACAGAATTTTCATTTTTGGGGGAGCTGACACTTTAGTATCTTTAATATAAAAGAAAATGTGCTCCTATGTTATTGATTGACCCAACAGATATTTTGAACCATTAAATGGCCTTTTTGTTTTCTACAGAAGTCAACGGTTTACCACTGTAACAAATGCCGTCTTCAGTTCCTGTTCACAAAAGACAAAGTTGAGCATAAAATCAATCACCACAGGACTTTCCGAAAACCTTGCGAATTGGAGGGACTCCAGCCTGGAACAAAAGTAAAATATTTGTCTGTTTGTTTGTTTGAGAGCAAGTTCAACAGGCACAACAATATATTTTACGTCATCTCCTTATTCCCAGGTGACCATTAGGGCATACGTTGGGCTTAAGAAGTCAACAGGTCAGGCATCTTCAAAATCATCCACTACCTTTCAGAAGAATAGTAATAGCAGTTCACAAACTTATAGTGGTGACCAGCAATCACAACGACATGGACCTGGGAAGAAACAAGTCAGCAAGATGTTTGACTTCTTGTCCAAGTTTCAAGAGCAGAGGTAAGCTGCGTTTTAACAGATATGTTCATCTATTTCAATTGGGAATCAAAACTTTGAAGTGTGTACTTTTGGTCTTCCTTTCTAAAGGTCACTGCTGGGCAGACATAAGTGTGTGGAGTGCAGTTTTGACATCCCAGACTTTGCAAATCACTACCCTACTTATGTTCACTGCTCACTCTGCTTCTACAGCACTTGCTGTTCTCGTGCTTATGCAAACCACATGATCAAGTAAGTAAAGTCATATGCAATTCTTTACATCCTCTTGCACTAAAATAATCAATCTGTAAATGAAAAAATGGTTCGACTTGAAACTGGAGGTTAAAGGGGAACCCTGGGTATTAAGACTTGTATGGCTTAATATAACATAAATTATGTCCCTTACTCAAATATGTAGTAGAGAACCCATGAAAGATTTGTTATTTTAAAACTACTGACACTATCTGTTACCACAACACAACTTGGAATATACAACTTGGAAAATAAAATACTGATACGATGCCACATTGTGCAGCTCTTGGTTGTAATTTTCAGCCGCAGGGCAACAAGAGAAGCGATGTAAGTCTTCACTGCTTTCCTCGTGATAAGAAGAGGAGAAAAGAATGGGAAGATGCCTATGGATGAATAAAACTTCCCAAAGTTTTAAAGTCTGTGTTCTTTTCACTTTAGCCCTAATGCCTTTGAGGCTTTTGGTAGACCACAGCTACTGAAAGCGCTTACAAATGATATAAACATGCAGACGCTTGTCATGATGTTGCAGCCACTGAAGGAGTTTCTCAGCATGGATTTCACTCAATATCTGGGGGTGAAAAATCGATGGTACAGCATTTGGTTTAAGCCTAGCCTTATATCCATTGCCACCTGTATGCTCTTTCAGTAGCATTATCACACGCATCTCGTCAATAATGCCGGTTCCGTGATTAGTCGTAAATCTCCATCACGTGCAGTCAGAGGTAGCGGCACTCATTACACAGAGCTGTAGTTCACGATGATGAACACGATATTGCGTGGCTTGTCAGTGAACTTTGGCTCTGTGTAATGAGTGCTGCTCCATCTGACTGCAGGTGATGGCCATTTATGATATTTACGATATTATAAGATTTACATATTAGTATTTTATTTTCTGAGTTGTGGTAAAAATAGCAACAGGTAGCGCCAGTAGCTCACTGAGTGCAACCGTTCTACATAATCAAAATAATGCCACCCCCCATAGTCCAAAATATGTATAAAACAATGTGAATTTTAAATAACGTAAATCTTCTATGGGTTTTCTACTAAATATTTCAGTAAGAGACATCATTTACGTTATATTAAGCCATGCAAGTCTTAATACCCAGGGTTCCCTTGAAAGTTCAGTTTGGTATGGCAGTCAATCAAAGTGACGACATACTGATTTCAGTTCATTTCCTTATTTCAGCAATCACGTTCCTGGAAGAGTCCCAAAAACATCTAAAAAGGGGCCACCAAGGTAATATGTTAGTTTCAATTTTGAATTCTATTATTATACAGTCTGAAATTGTTTCTTAAGGATGTTTTCTTGCTCTTTTGTAGTGGTGTGAAGCTGAGCTGTGCAGGTTGTGAATACTCCACTGCTGTAGGGAACTTGATGGCCAAACATCTCATTAAGTTCCCTACTCACTCCCACAGTATTTTCACTCGTAAAGGTGGGTGTTCTTCAACTTAGTAGAACGTTAAGGCATGCTTGTGTCTTTAAAAACTGCATGGTCCCCTACCTGCATGCTTGATTTTCGTCCTCTGCTTTCTTACTTCTGTAGTTAGAGGGCATCCAACTCTATTGTAGGTGTCATTAATTGCATGATTATAGTAATAATACAGTGTAAACACAAAGTAACAATACATTCAGACTAAATTAATAGCATCACGACATAACACTGCTACTACAATCTTTTTAGTACAACTTATTGCTGTAAATTACATTTACTGAACAACAGGGTACAAAATGACTTCTGAAGTGACACTTATGAAGTGCCAAATGCATGTAAAAATGTTTTTGGGTCAGTAATTTTTTTGAAATATTAAACACATACAAGTTTTATTCACAACTGAATACCTACTAAATTTGTGTATAATTGCCAGGTTACCTTTTTCAGTAAATGTACAACATCTGCTATTGACACATGCAACAACTTTTTGTCTTTAATCCATATCTACATGCTTAATTAAGCAGTGTGTAGTAATTTTCGTCATTTCAGACGTTTATTGGATCGGCAGATTTCAGAATATCAGAGCATCTTAAAGGGATAGTTCATCCAAAAATTAAAATGTTGTCACTAATTACTTACCCTCATGTCGTTCCAAACCTGTAAAGCCTTTGTTCATCTTCAGAACGCAAATTAAGATCTTTTGATGAAATCCGAGAGCTTTTTAGCAGCGTAACTGAAGCCTTCAAACGACCCGGAAAGGTAGTAAGAACATCGACAAAACAGTCTACATCAGTGGTTCAACCTTAATGCTATAAAGCTATGAATTTTTTTTTTTTTTTTTTGCGCACAAAAAGTATTCTCGTAGCTTCATAAAGTTAAGGTTTAACCACTGATGTCACATGGACTATTTTATTGATGTCCTCACTACGCTTCTGGGCCTTGAACATGGTAGTTGCGTTGCTATCTATACAGGGTGAGAAAGAATTTAAAAGAAATATCTTTAATTTGTGTTCCAAAAATCGCCGAAGGTTTTACAGGTTTGAAAGGACATGATGACAGAATTTTCATTTTTGGGTGAACTATCCCTTTAACATTGTACATGTCCAAACCGTTAATTTTACGGTATGATACACACACTGTATATTTATTTTCACAGCTTGAATGTTATTTGTGTGGATAGACACCTACAGTAAAGAAGGATCTTTTCAATAAACATTTTTCCATGCATTCTTAGCTACAGTCAAACATTACACTTATGGCTACAACACTTGCAAAGAGGCCAGTCTTGAGTAATAGCCCACAGTATGTGATGCACAACAATCACAGGTGTGGGTTATGAGCTCAAGTTGCCCATTGTCAAAATGGACAAACGTGGGCCTTTTGAACTTGGCGTGACTCTACAGGACTTACTGGCAAGCCTTTGCGAGAGCACTCTGGATGAGTGAATGAGTATTTACACAAAACCTACCGCACACCACCTGAACTGGAGAATATCAGAAGGAGTACAAAAAAATGGATTAATTTAGAAACATGACAAATGAATAACGACAAGGACTATCCATCGGGGAATTATCTGCTGCTTCTGAGCTACTTATTGTTTTCTTTTTTTCAAAAGCTAACTGACCTATCAGAACCACATGTACATTGAGCATGGTGTTATGAAATGGATTATTGGTGATGGTAGAGACTCCAAGGAGAAGACTAACTCTGTGTTCCTATAATCCCTCCCCTCCCCTACAGAGTGTTTGGAGACAGATATTGAGTTCTGCCAGGTTGAGGAGGAGGAGGAGGTGGAGGGTCCACAAGGGGATGAAGCTAGTGATGTTGGGACACAGCCTGACTGGTTGTCCATGAAGCAGTGGAGTGTGCCCAAAGAGGAAGGAACTGTGCCAGAATTCGTGGAAAGTTGTGGCCCACAGCATATAATGGCCAGGAATAGCGATGTCCTCGACTACTTCCAGCTTCTTTTTCCCGACGTCCTTTTTGAGCAGATCGTTTTTGAGACCAATGCCTATGCCACTTACTGCTGCTCTTTGGGGCAGGGGGACTCTTCCTGGAAACCCGTGTCTGTAGAGGAAGTCAAAGGCTTCTTTGGTCTCTCGATCCTCATGGGAATTCAAACCCTGGGAGAGCCAGAGTTATACTGGTCCTGGGACCATCACCACGGCCGCTATGGCTCCAGAACATGGGAGCTGTTTTACAGAACCATGTCAGTCAAACGCTTCAAGCAGATCGCCGCTCACATCCGAATGAGCAGCATGCTTGTGGAGAACGATAACCAGAGTGTTGACAAGTTGTCCTTTTTTCAGCCCATGCTGAGCATCCTGCAGACAAGCATGCAAGAGGCCTACAAGCCAAACAAGTGTTTAACAGTCGATCAAGCTTTTCTACCGAGCCATGACAAGGGAATCGCTCAGGAGAAGAGTAAAAATAACCAGCCGAAGATATGGCTACTGTGTGACTCAAAGTCAGGCTACTGCCATAAACTCCTGGTCGTAACGCGACAGGAGAAAAACAAAGACTTGGGCAAAAATGTTGTCCCGCAACTCATAGACGGCCTTGAGGGTAAACATCACCACATCTTCTTGTCTAGCTCACTTGCGTCTGTGCCACTCATGAAGGAGCTATTTGACACTGGAATATACTGCTCTAGCTCCATCCTCCCTCAAAGTACAATTTTGCCCAAGGAGTTTTGGGATGAACCTCCGCTGAACAATCAAGGTCATTTCCAACAGTATGAATTCGCCCCGCTTCTCGCCACCAGATGGAAGGATAACAAGCAGCTGGTGTGTCTCTCCACAAATGCTGATGCAGGCAGGCCAGACGTGGTCTGGAGGCGATCTCCCACGAAGTTAGGCGAGCTTTGTGCTGTGGAAAGACCCTACGCCTTCAAGCTGCTCCAGGACAACATGCGCGGTGTCGACATTTGTAATCAGCTCCTCACGTGCAACCAACTCGGCGGGCTGGTTCTCGACACCAACTGGCGGCGTCTCTTTTGGTTCCTCGTCAACTTGAGCATCATCAACTCTTTCATTGTCCTACGGGAGACACGTAAAGACAACCCACCCGGGTGGTTGCAGGGAGGACATTTCTCCCAGGCCATCTACCGCAGACGTCTGGGATACCAGCTGGCCAAGTGTGCCGAAAGATACGCTCGCCAGAACCAAGTCCACGATAGCATGCTTGAGCAGCAGACTGTGAAAAAAGAAAATCCAGAGACGCAAGAAGGCGTCAGACATCGATTAGCCAAAATTACTCGTAGGACGAGGAGATGCAAAGTTTGCAACTTGAAAAACATGCGGCATGAGAGTGTATATGGCTGCACAGCGTGCCTTGTGAATCTATGTAAACGTTCTTGCTGCTTCTGGGACTTCCATGGTTACTCACCTGATTTCCAAGGTTATAAAGCTCAAATACTGACACTAAATATTAATCAGTGTATTTCTGTGTGTTTGTATTTTGTTCAAATGTTGCACAAAGTTAAGGAATTTACATGTTTCAATCTGCCTTTTAATTGGCATGCATGTAATTTGAATAATATACATTGTAATATATATTTTTAGCATGAAATATAACAAAACACATTGTTTAAATTCATTGTCGTAGTTTATTATAATTGATTATACTTTTTTCCTCCACAGGTAACCCAAAAGTGGGATTCGTTGACACCAAGAGGTACGTATTTTAGAAACCAAAGTTGGGTAAAGAAATACTTTTTAACTCAAAAAATTGTTTGATTCAAAATTGCAACCTGCAGTAGATTAATTATTAAAATTAAACATTTAATTTCAGAGTTAATTACATGCACCTTTTTGATTATATTTAAATATAAAAATTATGAAAGAAATGCTTATGTACAGTTGAAGTCAAATGTTACATACACCTTGCAAAATCTGCAAAAATTTTAATACGTTTTAAGACGGATCATAAAAATACATGTTATTTTTTATTTAGTAGTGACCTGAATAAGATATTTTATAAGATAATGAATAAGATGTTATTACCTGAATGATCCACATCTGTGTTTTGTGTTTTGTAGAATTTTTTTTTTTTTTTTTTTTTTTTTTTTTCATGAGTCCCTTGTTTGTCCTGAACAGTTAAACTGCCCGCTGTTCTTCAAAAAATCCTTCAGGTCCCACAAATTCTTTGGTTTTTCAGCATTTTTGTGTATTTGAACCCCTTTACAACAATGACTGTATGATTTTGAGATCCATCTATTCACACTGTGGACAACTGAGGTACTCGTATGCAACTATTACAGAAACTTTAAACACTCACTGATGCTCCAGAAGGAAAAACCATGCATTAAGAACTGGGGGGTGAAAACTTTTGAATGAAGACATGTACATTTTTCGTATTTTGACCAAAAATATTATTTTTTTCATTTAGTACAGCCCTTTAGAAGCTACAGAAGATACTTACATGTTTCCCAGAAGACAAAATACGTTAAATTTACCCTTATCTTTAAATTCAAAAGTTTTCACCCCCCGACTCTTAATGCACTGTGTTTCCTTCGGAAGCATCAGTGAGCGTTTGAACCATCTGTAATAGTTGCATATGAGTCCCTCAAGTGTCCTCAGTGTGAAAAGATGGATCTTAAAATCATATAGTCATTGTTGGAAAAGGTTCAAATACACAAAAATGCTGAAAAACCAAAGAATTTGTGGGACCTGAAGGATTTTTCTGAAGAACAGCGGGCAGTTTAATTGCTCAGGAAAAACAAGGGACTCATGAAAAACTAAACGAAAAAAAAAAACAGCTGTGGATCATTCAGGTAACAACACAGTATTAAGGATAAAGCAGGGTTTTATTTTCTCTTGTGGACTAAATGTAAATGTCTTTTATGTGAAATATCTTATTCAGGTCAGTAATAAATAAATAAATAACATGCATTTTGTATGATCCCTCTTATGTTGGTAAAATAATTAACATTCTGCAAGGTGTATTTAAAAAAATTTTTTTTCAATTAGTGAATTTTAAGTTGCCACGTTTTTCATGTTATACAGATTCTGGAAAGTGACCCACTATTTCCCTTCCAGGGATGGCACAGATCCTGGACTTAAATACAAAACAGAAATGTTGGAAAGAAGCCTGCAGAGATCTTCAGTGGATGTCACAAACTTAAATGATGCTGACGCTAGTCTAGATGAAGACGTGGACCAGGAAATGGCCCCTCTGGAAGATGAAGAAACTGACTCAGACTCTGAGGAGACCGAAACCGATGAAGACTTGCCACGTGAAACAGCGTCTAGACAGAAGGTAGAGGTAACAGTAACCAATACACCTTCACAACCTGTGAAAAACAGAGAGGAATCTCTCTCTATCCATCAGCGTCGTATACTACTCCTTGCACTGTGCGCCGGGGTCCAGAAAGCGGCTAAAGAAATGGACACCAAACCTCAGCTCATCAAGTCTTGGCTTCAAGACAAAGAGGATCAGTTAAATGAATGCAGCAGCAGTACCTCCGGAGAGGCCGTTGATCGTCTAGTAGAGTGGGTTTTGACTCAACGGGAACAGCAGCGTCCTATCAGCGAGGCAAAACTTTTTGAAAAAGCTTCAGAACTCCAAAGCCAAGCCAACGAGATCAATTCCTTCCGTATTTCCTACGAGTGGGCTGTGAGCTTCATGATGCAGCACAAATTGGGTTTAGATACCCCTTTCACTGTACATAGGGAACTCCCTAATGACATGGAGGAAAACTGCAGCCGCTTCACAGAGCTGGTGCACAGTAAAATAAAGGCAAACAACATTCCACAATGTCTTTTTGGTGCTATGGACCAGCTTTCTGTGTTTGTGGACTTCAAAATGCTAAACGAGAATAGCAGAATAAGCAAAGAGGCCGCTTTTCAGTTTACTGGGTCTGGGAAGCCCTTCATGAAGATTTACCTTTCAATGCTTGCAAATGGTACTGTGCTACCTGCAGTGCTCTTCACAAGCCACGCTAGCACGCCGAGCAGAAGCCCACCAGAGTCAGTCCTGCTTATGGCCAAAGAGGAGGGTTTCACTGCAGCGGAAGAGCTCAACATTTGGTCCACCAAAGTGTGGAAGCAGCATCTCGACTCGCAGAATAAAAACGATGCCCTGCTGGTTATGGATAGCCATCATAGCCAAACATCTGAAAGCATCATATCTACAGTTGGTAGCACCAAAACGTTACTCTCAATAATTCCCGCTGGTTGTACAGGCAGACAGCAACCACTAGAGATGTGTGTACGCCCTGTACTGCAAAGGTTAATTCTAGCTCGTTGGGCTGAACGCCCTAGCGTCGGTGCATCTGGGGTTCAACGTGAAGATCTGGTGGAGTTTCTCGTATCCTGGTTGGAAGAGGCCATGTCTTGCTTCTCTGGTAGGAGTGAGTTTATTCAACACTCGTTCTGCTTGACTGGCCTGCTTCCTGATCCGGAAGCACATACGAGTTTGCCTGGTTCTCCGGTGGAGCTGTTAAATAAGCTGTCGGAGGAAACGCTTAAACCTGAAGTTGTAGATCTTGAGTCTGAAGAAGAAGAGGAGTCAATGGATACACATACTGTAGACAAAGTGAGCCAGGTAACTGAGAAGATTGATTTGACACTGGAACCAGATGATACAGAAACTGAAGAAGTCAGCGAAACGAAGGATGAAGATGCAACGCCAACTGAGATAAAGAAGACAGAGCAACAAAAGGAAAGAACTGATGAATGTTTGGAAATTGCAAGCGAGGACACAGATTTCTCACATTCATCCCCTGAATCAGTGACTCCTTCACACCACTCCGAACAAGATCGTTTCTCCGAATCTGGCGTGAATCAGGATGCTAACGCTTGCCAAACGGACTCTGCAAACAGGTGATAATTGATCTACAGAGACATTGTGAAGGATTTGGTCAGACAAACCTATTTAGGCCTACTGTGGATATTTAATTTACAGCCTTTTGTGTGGTGGAGTGAAAATGTAAAAATATTTTTTTGTTATCCTACATACTGTATAGATTTGCAGGATAGACATTGCATGATTGACTTTTGCAAAGTTTTCTACTGTTCGTTCTTTTTCGTTATTTACAAGCATAAAACAATCCAATAGCTCCCACAGTGTTAGAATTTTTTTTGTTTATGAACAGATATTTTTTTGTGTTTAAAAAATTCTACATCCTCTGAAAGTAAATCGGCATTTTTGAGCCTGCTGTAATGAGAAAAATTTCATCAAGCCAGATTGAGGCCCACAGTGGTTCGTTTCGGGGTTTTTTTTTTTTTTTTTAGCCACTACACAACTTGCATACTCAAACTAAGACGTAACGGAAGGCAGAAAAATAATCTAACACTTAAATGCTATTTAAAGTTGTTTCATTTAGTAACCGTTTACTATAGGCCATTACTTTTATTCCATAGCTTTACAGTCTGTTATTACATGATATGGCTGTGCTGAAGTTCAGCTTGCATATGGCAGGCAACAGACTCGAACTGTCTTGAAGTTCTTCCATTTTGGTTATTTATCTGCTTACTGACCGAATAAACAGTGAGAAACACTGAAGAGTCTTAGTATTGTTATTGGCGCTGCAGCAGCAATGAATGGAGTGGGATCAGTATGTATATTCAGTATTGATTTCAGCATCTGAATTTACCGTAGCAGCCACAGGATGGTGTAACTACTACACTCCAGGTGTCATTCATTGACATTGAATTCAAAGACGTTCTGTAGCACATTATTGGTGCCCTTTCGTTGTAAAGGTGCTTACTTTGATTTCATCTCCATTCGCTGCAACAGTTTTGTATATAATTTACATGTACTTAATGGTGGGGCTTTATGTAAACAGTCTGATTATGAAGGTAAGTGGGAGCTTATATAACTGGGGGTCTTTGGGATGTAATTTTGACGAAAATGTAAGGAGGATTGAAAATAATTTAAGAGGTAAAAGTGTTATGTGTGTGACTTTGAATTTTTGACTATTCCTTATGTATAAAACATAAATAAACTCAGTTTGTGTATAAAGCCCATTTTTTTCTCATGCTTCCCTGCTTTGTTTTAATGTGGAAAGGAGGATTCCCAAACTGCACCTCAATTTAGATTCCTAAAAACCTGTACCTTCAAGTTTTGCACTCCATTTTGTGGACCATGTGCATTATCTGCACATTATGCAATGATGATTTGTTTTTGTTTTTTTCACATGACAGCCAGAAGAGGCAGCACTGAGCAGAATGTTGGTTTGTAATGAAGCATAATTAATTACAAAAATAATTTTTACTTTTTATGACTAAATTTGATACAAATAAAATTGCCATGAAAGAATATGGCAGAATAAATTTGCCATGATACAAATAATACATACACTAGCAGTCAAAAGATTTTTTAAGTGTTTTTTGCTCGCCAAGCCTGCATTTATTGATCCAAAGTACAGGCAAAACAGTACAATTTTAAAATATTTGTACTATTTAAAATAACTGTTTTCTACTTGAATTTATTTTTTAAATGTAATTTATTCCTGTGATTTCATAGCTGAATTTTTCCATCATTACTCCAGTCACATGATCCTTCAGAAATCATTCTAATATTCTGATTTGCTGCTAAAAAATATTTATTATTATTGTGTTAAAAACAGCCAAGTAGAATTTTTTTTTCAGGTTTCTTTGAATAGAAAGTTCAGAGTAGCAGCATTTATCTGAAATAGAAATCTTTTGTAACATTATAAATGTCTTTATTATCACTTTTGATCAATTTAAAGCATTCGTGCTAAAAAAGTATTAATTCTATAATTTCTTTAAAAAATGTTTAATGTTACAAAAGCTTTTTCTTTCAGATATATGCTGATCCTTGGATCTTTCTATTCATAGAAGAATCCTGAAGAAAAAAAAGTACTTAGCTGTTTTAAATATTGACAATAATAAAAATGTTTCTTGATCAGCAAATTAGGATATTAGAATGGTTGCTAAAGGATCATGTGACACTTAAGACTGGAGTAATGATGCTGAAAATGTAGCTTTGATCACAGGAATAAATTTTAAAATATATACACAGAAAACTTTTTTTTTTTTAAAGTAAAAAAAAAAATTCTAAATTTTACTGTTTTTGTTGTACTTTGGATAAAATAAAAGCAGGATTGGTGAGCAGAAGAGACTCCTTAAAAAAAAAAAAAAATTAAAACCCTTACTGTTCAAAAACTTTTGACTGATAGTGTGCAACAGATTACAGTAGTCAACATTTAAAGTGGATCAAAACCTTTAATAAAAGTTGTCCTAAAACCAAAACAAATACCCATTCTTTGATAAACTTTTCTTTGATCCACTTCAAATGTTCACTACTATATACATTCATTTACTATATACATTCATTTTTCAAGTTTTTTGCATTTTGTGGGATACAGCACCACAAAATTGTTTTCAGATAACTTGGAAATAAACATTGAAATATAAATATGTTGGTAAAAAAAAAACATTCTGGTTAAATGGAATGGGCATCCATAGTGTTTCAAAATAAAATCCCATATGCTGTTTACGTGTTTGTAGGTTAGTTTTTCATGAAAATGTTTTAAAAGTTAACCACCTTTGCAAATTCGAATTACAGTTCTGCAACCTTGCTGCCTCCGTTCAAATTCATGAACTGGTTTGAACGTTCGGAGCATTTAAAATTCAGTTCTAAATTGCTCGTATACCTGAAAAGATGTAGATTTAGTATTCAAGTACGAGAAAATCTAATCTCACACAGTAGTTTTGTCACTTGTTTTTTGCCGTGGAGAAGCGTGTAGCAACCTGAAGCGCTTGCCAAAGTATTTCAACTGTGTGAGGAAGTAGTGATAGGAAGTTCGGATCATTTTACCGACTCGGATCTTTGAGTCTCGTTCGGCAAAATGAACGAATCTTTTTTTCGAGTCATTTCGTACATTTTAGCAAAATATAATTAAAATGTTACGTGTTACTTCCCTAACACATCTACTGCTTAAACAAACGCTAATCGCACTACAAACAAGACAAAACTATAAGGCTATAAGAAACAAAAAAGATTAATTAATTGTTTACCTGGGTCTTGAGTCTATGATTAGCTCACCTCACCTCTTATCTAAAAAGTTCTCGGGTTTGAGTCGTTTGTTCGTCACGTGACAGCCCCATAAGCTTAACCAATGCAGTGTGAGCCGGAGAAAAAGTTCATCTCTCGAGTCTTCGGGTTCGAGTCGTTCGTTCATCACGTGACAGCCCCATAAGACGAACGAACGACTCGGAAAAACCCGAAGCCTGCATCCCAATGTGCATACTATCCATCCTAAATTCTATGTGATAGTAGTCATTTTCAATACTATTTAGGGCAAATAGGGTAGATAGTACTCGAAACAGGTGAACTAATTCCAGTACAGAACCTAATAGGATGTTGCACATGCGCGACTGAACGAATCACTCCCCGAGACGACTCGTTCTTTCCGAGTCACATTAAAGATTCGTTCAAAATGAACGAATCGTTCAAGAACGACCCATCACTAAGAGAAAGTTCAGTAGGGTAAAATACCCCAGAAAGGAGGCGTGTTTTCTGTTTGCGGACTATTTCCCTTAGCCCGAGGTGGCTTTTTATTTACCAACCTGGGTGTGGTTTTTAATGATCATCTTACTGTCCTAGGTGGTAGTATCTCTGAAAGCGGTAATTCAACAGCGACATAAAATCTGCACGTCCGCCGCGCTTTGTTGACAGGTCACTGAGTTTTCGCCGGTGGAAAGAGGCAGCTGCAGCAATATGGGTGAGTGTCACTTCTAATGCACTTTTGATCGTTGTTGCTCAGACTTTATTTCGAGCATTCGACATTTTCATCCCAATGTTTAGTAAGCAATATACGTACGTAGCGTTGGAGTGCACTAAATTAGCATTTTAACATTTTTCTGAGGCATGCTGAAGATTTTAGTCTACATGTAATCATATTTGATTAACAACCAGCTTCGTGTTACTGGAGCTAACTTTTTGTTATTTTATTACATATTATAATTGTTATTAACACATAATGGTAGTGATAAAAGGCTTATACATTTTAAGGCTTTCTTATTGACCTCAATATGGCTCATTAGCATGTACAGTTAGTCCTTCACACCACTGAATACAGACCTTTAGAAAAGGTTGTTTTTTTTAATTGTTGACTTAAAATTCTGAGTTTAACTTGTGATTACACAACACTCAACACTCTAAATTTGAATATGGTCATATATTTGAAGGGGCTGACCGCTATGTAACCCATGAACAGTTGCTATCAAGGAAGGATATTGAACAATTCTTGGCAAGACACAGTGTCTCCTAGATAGTGACATTACACATATGTTGCAGTTGGTTTTATGTGCTTGTATGTGTGTTTTTCCAGCATTCACAGGGGAGTAAAAAATAATATCCTGCTGTTGTTCTCTCGTCTTGCCTTTCAAGATTAAACGCACTAGTGGTGCGCTTTGTAGGTCAAGAGATTGACAAACCCCTACACTTAAATAATATATTCATTTAAGCTCAGATTTTTATTATGGATGAAATACTAAACAAACAAACAAACAAAATTGAGTTTATGATAGGATACTTTCCAGATTGAATTGGGTCTGTATGACTGCATTAGTCTGGCCTACTTCAATAACTGATTAACTGACTATAGCTCACATAGTAATATTTGACATCTGATGTATGCGCTCACTCTTTACTTGCAGCTTCAACCTGTTCAGGATGTGGACCAGGATATAAAACACCTCTGGATGCCGTGAAAGGTGAGGTGCTTTAAAATGCAAGAAAACATGTTGTCTAAACAGTAAGGTGGTAGTATATATTAATATGTGACTTGGTAATACACATTTGCAAGTCACTACAGGCAAGCAGTGACCTTTGCACTGGAGACTAACTGTTACACTGTGCTCACTGTAAAACATCTGATCCTGCAGCTTTTCCTCCTCACTTGCAAAATGGCATTGTTCTGCATTGTTTTGCTTGCCTATTGTTTTCCCTCACATATTCATTAAGCTGCGTTCACACTAGCAGCGACTTCTGTGTACTTTTTTCCATTGCATATGTTTATCTAAGTCTTCTTTCCTATTGGCTGTCGCTCCCACAAGTCGCTCTTCATTTGCATAAAGTTGAGGGATTCTGAACTTTGTTGCGTCGCTGGACACGCCCCATCCAGCCGCCAACAGTCGCTGTACCTCGCTGTCGCTCTTGACGCCGGAAATCGCCAGCTTTCGACTTTCCTGCAGAGTTCAGCTCCAACTCTGACCAAACACACCTGAACCAGCTAATTAGGATCTCAAGGAGCGCTTGATAATTACAGACAGGTGTGTTTTATTAGGGTTGGGACTAAACTCTGCAGGAAAGTCGATCTCCAGGAACAGGGTTGGGCACCCCTGCTGTATGGGCATGCAAAATCTGTAAAATTATAAAACCACCATAAACACATTCATTTTTAAAAAGGAATGAATGTTATTTTTCATTTGTGAATTTAAAGGGATGGTTCACCCCAAAATTAAAATTATCATGTGATTTACTCACCCTCAAGCCATCCTAGATGTATATGACTTTCTTCTTTCAGACGAATACAGTCTTCCAAGCTCTATAATGGCAGTAAATGGGTGTTGAGTTTTTGAAGCTCAAAAAACTACATCAATACATCATAAAAAGTACTCCACATGGCTCCAGGGGATTAATAAAGGCCTTCTGAAGTGAATGCGTTTGTGTAAGAAAAATATCCTTACTTAAAACTTTAACTGTCGTATGCTCATTCACGAGAGAGATTTCATTAAATAGAGACAATAATTTATTCCTGTGATTTCGTAGCTGAATTTTTAGCATCATTCCTCCAGTCACATGATCTTAAGAAATCATTCTAAAATTCTGATTTGCTGCTCAAAATTTGTTTTATTATTATGTTGAAAACAGCTGAGTAGAATTTTTTTTCAGGTTTTTTTTTTTTTTTTTTTTGATGAATACAAATATTGAATATTGAAATGTAAATTTAGGTTAATTAAACCATTCTGGGGAAATGGAATGGTCATCCACAGTGTTTCAAACTAAAGATAATAAAATTAAAGTTTATTAATATATAAATTTACAAAAAAGTACAGATGGTATTTCAGAAAAAAAAGAAATATATATATATATTTTTTTTCTGGCAAGTTGTTTTCTGCCGTGGAAAAGCGTGTAGCAGCTGCAGCGCTAACGAAAGTATTTCAACTGTGTGAGAAAGTTAAGTACGACAAAATACCCCAGAAAGGGGCGTATTTCCTGTTTGCGGGCTGCTTTCCTTACACAGAGGTGGCTATTTATTCCGTTTCCGCAGGTGGAAACAGTAGCTGCAGTAATATGCAGTAATATACACTTTTGATCGTTGTTGCTCAGACTTTATTTCGAGCATTCAACATTTTCATCCAAGTGTTTTGTACGCAATGTATGTACGTAGATTTGGAGTGCACTAAATTATCATTATAACATTTTTCTGAGGCATGTTGAAGATTTTAGTCTACATGTAATCATATTTGATTAACAAGAAACTTCCTGTTATTGCAGGTAACCTAACTTTTTAACCTTTTATTATATATTAAAGGGGTCATCGGATGCAAAGTTCACTTTTACATGCTGTTTGAACATTAATGTGAGTTGGCAATGTATGTACACATCTACCCTATAATGCTAAAAATCCATGCAGATGCCTGTCGGTGTGGCGTCACAGAGGCCGCTCCCACGATAGTTGATTGACATGAGTGTCTTACCTCAGACCCGCCCTAAATCAGCTGTAACAGTCCGACCTCCATTGTTTCGATGCCAGAGCAGGGATGTAATTTAGACAAGAATATCTCTGATTGAGCGTTTGAGGTGTTGTGTTGCTGGATGCAATAATGAACATAGCAGTCGTCATTTACTCCCGACATCTGAGCTGCTGAAGATGCAGTGGATTACGTTTGTTTGTGAATGGAATGCGCCTCCCGATCCACATATATCCGTCTATGTTCGCTTGAATCATTTGTGATCCAGCTTCACTTACAGCAGAAGTGAGAATAAGGGTTTTTTTTTTTTTTTTTTCTGAATCTTTGCGATTGCCTTTCCTAATAAAATGCTAGTTAGCAAGTTTAGCAGCTAAATGCGGCTAAAGTAAACGGGCTCGTCACTCCACAGAGAGAAGAGAGGGGCGGGGCGAGCAGTGCTCATTAACATTTAAAGCAACCTCGACCAGAACAGGATGATTTTTGCAGAGCTGATTTTGGCAAGGTAAAAAAGGTGTTATTTACACTACCATTGAGAATTTTTAACCAAAGTATATTATGGACTTTTCATTAAGACCCTAAAGAATCATATCAACTTGTGGAAAATGGGCATCCGATAACCCCTTTAATCTCGTGCAATACAGAAATAGTTATGCTATGTTTGAGGGTGAGTAAATTATGGGGTAATTTTCATTTTTGGGTGAACTATCCCTTTAAGCATGTAAATCACTTAATGGCAGATTTTTATGTTAAATGCACTTCATCAAATGTTGTGGACACAAATGGTACAGCCTTTATGAAATTTCTTAATAAATTATAGGAATCACACATTTTCAGATATCTGCAGGTGCGGGATTTCACACGCAAGAATTTTTCCTCTTTTCCCTCCCTTCCTGAACAAAACCCTATTGCTTAACTTTTTCCTGATGACCCAGAACAAAGAGGAACCATCTCTGACTTATATAAAAAACTTCTATCTATATCATCCACTTCTGTATCCGCACAAAGAGATTCCTGGCAACTGGACCTTAATATCTGCCTGACGGACGAAGAATGGAATGAGGCTATATATAGAATTCATGGATCTTCTATTTGTGCTAGACACAGCCTTATTCAATTTAAAGTGGTACATAGACTTCATCTTTCTAAGACTAAACTGGCAAAGATGTATCCTTCTGTTGACCCCACCTGTACAAGATGTAAGCCTTCCCCCTGCTACATTAGCCCATATGTTTTGGTTATGTCCTAGTCTGTCTGTTTTTTGGTCACATATTTTTTTATCTTATTCTAGAATATTTTGTAAAGATATTTGTGCAAATCCTTTGACTGCTATCTTTGGTATTGTATATGAAAATAACACTTTGTCAAAAAGTGAATTGGACTGCATCGCCTTTACTTCTCTTTTGGCAAGGCGCTTGAATTTAATTAATTGGAAACAGTCATTTCCCCCTGCTTTTAAACAGTGGGCCAAAGATGTGTTACAATTCCTGAGTTTGGAAAAAATAAGACTTAACTTAAGGGGCTCCGGATCCAAGTTCACTGTCATATGGCGTCCTTTCATAAATTATCTTCAAAAGCAAGTATAACTGTGAATGGACAACTTGATGCTGATGTTGTCAGGTTTTCCTTGTGATTTACTGATGTTATTTTCTATTTTTATATATATATATATATATATATATTTATATATATATATATATATATATATATATATATATATATATATATATATAATATATAATATATATATTTATATACATATATATAAAATATCCTTATTTAAAACTTTAACTGTCGTTTGCACATTCACGAGAGAGATTTCATTTATTTAATAGAGACAGTAATTTAACAGAGATAGTAATTTATTCCTGTGATTTCTTAGCTGAATTTTTAGTATCATTCCTCCAGTCTCATGATCTTCAGACATCATTCTAAAATTCTGATTTGCTGCTCTAAATTTGTTTTATTATTATGTTGAAAACAGCTGAGTAGAATTTTTTTCAGTTTTTTTTTTTCAGTTTTTTTTTTTTTTTTTTTAATGAATACAAAGTTCAGAGGAACAGCATTTATCTGAAATAGAAACATTCTGTAATATTGTAAATGTCTTTATCATCACTTTTGATCAATTTAATTTCTTGCTAAATAAATTTCTGAAAGATCGCGTGACACTGAAGACTGGAGTATTGATGCTGAAAATTAAGCTTTGATCACAGGAATAAATTACATTTTAAAATATATTCAAATAGAAAACAGTTATTTTAAATAGTAAAAATATTTCAGAATTTTCCTGTTTTTGCTGTACTTTGGATCAAATAAATGCAGGTTTGGTGAGACATCTTTAAAAAAACATAAAAAATCTATACTTTTCAAAAACTTGGCTGGTAGTGTACAACAGATTAAACGTTCATTAAAGGTTTTTCACATCACATTTTCACATACAGCACCACAAAATGTGTACCAAATTGTTTTCAGATAACTTGGAAATGAATATTGAAATGTAAAATTTAGGTTAATTAAACGATTCTGGGGAAATGGAATGGTCATCCACAGTGTTTCAAACTAAAGATAATAAAATTAAAGTTTATTAATATATAAATTTACAGAAATGTACAGATGGTATTTCGGAAAAAAATAATAAAATAAATATAAATATTTATAAATATTTATATAAAAATAAATATATTTGGTCATTTGTTTTCTGCCGTGGAAAAGCATGTAGCAGCTGCAGCGCTTACGAAAGTATTTCAACTGTGTGAGAAAGTTAAGTACGGCAAAATACCCCAGAATGGGGGCGTATTTCCTGTTTGCGGGCTGCTTTCCTTACACAGAGGTGGCTATTTATTCCGTTTCCGCAGGTGGAAACAGTAGCTGCAGTAATATGGGTGAATGTCACTTCTAATGCACTTTTGATCGTTGTTGCTCAGACTTTATTTCGAGCATTCAACATTTTCATTGAAGTGTTTAGTACGCAATGTACGTACGTAGATTTAGAGTGCACTAAATTATCACTATAACATTTTTCTGAGGCATGTTGAAGATTTTAGTCTACATGTAATCATATTTGATTAACAAGAAACTTCCTGTTATTGCAGGTAACCTAACTTTTTAACCTTTTATTATATATTAAAGGGGTCATCGGATGCAAATTTCACTTTTACATGCTGTTTGAACATTAATGTGAGTTGGCAATGTATGTACACATCTACCCTATAATGCTAAAAATCCATGCAGATGCCTGTCGGTGTGGCGTCACAGAGGCCGCTCCCACGATAGTTGATTGACATGAGCGTCTTACCTCAGACCTGCCCTAAATCAGCTGTAACAGTCCGACCTCCATTGTTTCAATGCCAGAGCAGGGATGTAAGTTAGACAAGGATATCTCAGATTGAGCGATTGAGGTATTGTGTTGCTGGATGCAATAATGAACATAGTAGCCGTCATTTACTCCCGACATCTGAGCTGCTGAAGATGCAGTGGATTACGTTTGTTTGTGAAGGGAATGCGCCTCCCGATCTACATATATCCGTCTATGTTCGCTTGAATCATTTGTGATCCAGCTTCACTTACAGCAGAAGTGAGAATAAGGTTTTTTTTTTATGAATCTTTGCGATTGCCTTTCCTAATAACATGCTAGTTAGCAAGTTTAGCAGCTAAATGCGGCTAAAGTAAACGGGCTCGTCACTCCACAGAGAGAAGAGAGGGGCGGGGCGAGCAGAGCTCATTGACATTTAAAGCAACCTTGACCAGAACAGGATGATTTTTGCAGAACTGATTTTGGCAAGGTAAAAAAGGTGTTATTTACCCTACCATTGAGAATTTTTAACCAAAGTATATTATGGACTTTTCATTAAGACCCTAAAGAATCATATCAACTTGTGGAAAATGGGCATCCGATGACCCCTTTAATCTTGTGCAATACAGAAATAGTTATGTTATGTTATATTTGAGGGTGAGTAAATCATGGGGTAATTTTCATTTTTGGGTGAACTACCCCTTTAAGCATGTAAATCACTTAATGGCAGATTTTTATGTTAAATGCCTTTATGGAATTTCTTAATAAATTATAGGAAACAAAGATCAATAGATATTTGAACTTTAAACTTAAACACAGTTTCTTCTTACAGGGCCTCGAGAAGAGATTGTCTACCTGCCATGCATTTACCGCAACACAGACATTCAGAAGCCTGACTATCTTGCAACTGTTGATGTCAATCCACAGTCTCCCAATTTCTGCAAGGTAAGAGCAAATATGATTCAGAAATATGCACTTAGAAACTATTTTGGATTAAAACGTGACAGCTCCATGTTTCCTAATATGTAATATTTCTAGTATAACACTTACTTTAGTAACATTTTTTTTCTGTTTACACCATTTTGCAATGGTCTAGGTGATTCACAGGCTGCCCATGCCCAATCTAAAGGATGAGCTACACCATACTGGTTGGAATGCCTGTAGCAGCTGTTATGATGATCCCTCCAAAAGACGCAATCGTCTCATTCTGCCTTCCCTGATGTCCTCCCGTATCTACGTCGTTGATGTAGGGACGGATTGTCGGGCCCCACGGCTTCATAAGGTACATTTTAGTAAACACTCAGTTACATACAGTTGAGGTCAAAAGTTTACATACACCTTGCAGAATCTGCTAAATGTTAATTATTTTACCAAAATAAGAGGGATCATACAAAATGCATGTTATTTTTATTTAGTACTGACCTGAATAAGATATTTCACATAAAAGACATTTACATAGAGTCCACAAGAGAGAATAATAGTGGAATTTATAAAAAATAAATAAATAAATAAAAAAGTTTACATACACTTGATTCTTAATACTGTGTTGTTACCTGAATGATCCACAGCTTTTTTCTTTTTAGTGATTGTTCATGAGTCCCTTGTTTGTCCTGAACAGTTAAGCTGTTTGCTGTTCTTCATATAAATCCTTCAGGTCCCACAAATTATTTGGTTTTTCAGCATTTCTGTGTATTTGAAACCTTTCCAATAATGACTGTAGGATTTTAAGATCCATCTTTTCACACTGAGGACAACTGAGGAAACTATTACTGATGCTCCAGAAGGAGACACAAAATGCATTAAGAGCCAGGGGGGTTGAAAATGTATGGAATTTTGAAGATCAGGGTAAATTTAACTTATTTTCTCTTCTGGGAAACATGTAAGTGTCTTCTGTAGCTTCTAAAGGGCAGTACTACATGAACAAATATGATACTTAGGCAAAATAAGACAAAAAGTACACATCTTCATTCTGTTAAAACGTTTTCACCCCCTGGCTCTTAATGCATCGTGCTTCCTTCTGTAGCATCAGTGAGTGTTTAAACCTTCTGTAATAGTTGCATATGAGTCCCTCAGTCCTCAGTGTGAAAAGATGGATCTCAAAATCATACAGTCATTGTTGGAAAGGGTTTAAATACACAAAAATGCTAAAGAACCAAATAATTTGTGGGACCTGAAGGATTTTTCATGAAGAACAGCGGGCAATTTAACTGTTCAGGAGAAACAAAAAAAAACAACAACCCACAGCTGTGGATCATTCAGGTAACAACACAGCATTAAGAATCAATTGTATGTAAACTTTTGAACAATTTTTTAAAATTCAGCTATTATTTTCTATTATTATCTTTCTCTTGTATATGTAAACATCTTTTATGTGAAATATCTTATTCAGGTCAATACTAAATTAAAAATAACATGCATTTTGTATGATCCCTCTTATTTTCGTAAAATAATTAACATTTTGCAGATTCTGCAAGGTGTATGTAAACTTTTGACCTTATCTGTAAGAGCCTGTCTCTATAGGATTATCCTTACTGTGATGGTGTTAACTTTGTGGGTGAACATCTGGGTTAATAATCTGAGGAAACTGACATCATGTCCTGTTACCCGTATTGGTTGGGGTCCAAAGCAATTTGGTTTAACATCTACGACATAATGCTTAACATCAAGTGTGACTGCCCCTTAATACATGACTGTAAGAATGTTTCATTCTTGCCAAGCCCATGAATTCGTTCTATCTCTCTGCTCCTTCAGATGGTCGAGCCCTTAGATCTGTTCTGGAAATGCGGCCTTGCCAACCCTCACACTTCTCACTGCTTAGGCAGTGGCCAAATCATGATCAGTGCCATGGGTGATCCTTCTGGCAATGGCAAAGGTAGGATGCTGTGTTCACCTCTCTGTCTTTTCAATTCACATTTACACTTACTTTTATTTCTGTTCATTTCAAGGTGGTTTTGTGTTGTTGGATGGTGAGACTTTTGAAGTTATTGGCAACTGGGAGCAGCCAGGTGAAGCAGCTCCATTCGGTTATGACTTCTGGTACCAGCCTCGCCACAACGTCATGATCAGCACCGAGTGGGGAGCGCCCAAAGCATTGGGAAATGGGTTCAACCCTGCAGATGTCAAAGCTGGTATGTGCATAATCAAGAGGAAGATCAAGAGTCATTGTGGCCAACTGGCAGTGATGATCAGATTTGTTTGTAGGTCATTATGGACGGTGCATCCATGTGTGGGACTGGACCACACACAAGAGGATTCAGACTCTGGATCTGGGGGAAGAGGGCGCTATTCCACTGGAGATCCGATTCCTGCATGACCCTTCTGCAGCTGAAGGATTCGTGGGCTGTGCTCTTCAGAGCACCGTCTTCCGTTTCTACAAGACTCCGGCAAGTACATAAAAAGCACTTTAAATAAAATCTTCCTTAACCTTTTTTTAAATGCTTAAAATAAGGTTTAATGGCCAGTTTTATTTATTTATTTTTTTTAAATACATGTAAGCAATTTTGCATTTTACAGAAAGGGGACTGGGCAGCAGAGAAAGTCATCCAAATTCCAAGCAAAAAGGTGAAAGGTTGGGCTCTTCCTGAAATGCCAGGTGAGTGCTTTTAGGAGCGTTCTATAGTATATATTTTTGTATTTTGTTTGATTTTTGTGTAGTTTCTATGGCATCCCTTTTGAATGAAAAATTAAAAAAAAAGCAATTGCGAGTTTATATTACACAATTCTGAGAAAAAAAAGTCTGAATTGCATTTTTATTTGGTAATTCTGACTTTATAACTCACAATCGTGAATTTATATAACACAATTCTGAGAAAAAATAGTCAGAATTGCATGTTTTTATTTCACAGTCCTGACTTTTTCTGAATTGTATATATCTCGCTATTCTGACTTTATAACTTGCAATTGAGTTTATATTACACAATTCTGAGAAAAAGTTTCTATCCCACTATTCTGACTTTATAACTCGAAATGGAGAGCTTATATGTCACAATTCCGAAAAAAAAGTCAGAATTGTATTTTTATCTCATGTTTCTGACTGTATTTCTCCAATTGCGAGTTTATGTCCCTGACTCACAATTGTGAGTTTATATCACACAATTCTGAGAAAAAAAGTCTGAATTGCGAGAAAAATAAGTCAGAATTGTTTTTTTCTCACAATTCTGATTTTATTTCTCTCAATTGCGAGTTTATATCCCGTTATACTGACTTTATAACTTGCAATTGTGAGTTTATATCACACAATTCTGAGAAAAATAGAATTGCATGATATAAATTTGCAATTCTGACCATTTTTTAGAATAACTTGCAATTGCGAGTTTATGTTGTGCAATTCTGAGAAAAAGTAGTCTGAATTGCAAAAGCAAAAGCAAAAATTGTTTTTACCTTGCAATTCTGACTTTATTTCTCTTAATTGCAAGTTTATATCCTGCTATTCTGACTTTATAACTCCCATTTGTGAGTTTATATCATACAGTTCTGAGAAAAATCGTCAGAATTGCGAGATATAAACTTGCAGTTCTGACTGTATTTTCTTAGAATAACTCGCAATTGTGAGTTTATATCATGCAATTCTGAGAAAAAAAATCTGAATTGTGAGATAAAAACCTGCAATTACCTTCTTTTATTTTTTTATTCAGTGATGGAAATGGGCTTTCGTAAGTTTCTATTAATGGAAAAACTAAGGGAATGAACAAACAATAATTATTATATGCACAATTTGATTTCTAAACATGTTATTAGAGAAATACAACATACAATAAAACAGAGAATTTTTTTTTTACTATAGTATAGTTTTTAAAGTTCTTGACATCAGTAACTAAATGTGAGGATCCCCTTAGTAAAGGACCCCCTTTAAAAAAAAGGTATATTTTTTTTCTACATACTGTTATGTGTTCGCTTGTTAAGTCTGACATCACGCGTCACCGGTTCCTTGTGCAAACGCTCTATCATATGCCACGAGAAAACAACAAACGGTGCTAATATACACTCACAATGTGAAATAATACTACCAAAAAATTATAATCCTCCCCTTTAACTCCATACCGAAATCTCAGATAGCCAGACAATAAAAATATACATATAATTAAATAAATAGAAAAATGATTTGTGTTTGGGACACTGTGAGCACAGAGACTGTGGTGTACATCATAAGTTTGAAAACGTTTAGCTTAAATGTTTCATATAAATAAACAGTGCTCATAAACGGTTGTTGAGATGGTATTCTCAAGTGAAATAAGTTGAGGCTTGGACCCAGAAACGGCATTCGTTGGATGCATTATGTCATCACTTAACAAGCGAATATCTATTCAAAAAATTATTGATTTCTGACTAAACTAATATGAAATTTAGTAAATGTTTAGAAAATATTAAACATTTGATATCTACTAGCCCTAAAAATACATTTAGTACTTGTGTTTTTTTTTTTTTTTTGGTTTTCTCACAATTTTTTTTCTCTCAAATTTTAGCTGGATCCCAGTTTAATAGTCTGCTTTAATGGCAAAAAATGAAATATTGTCTGAAGAATGTTAATTTGTGTATCCTTTTTCTACATATTGTTAGTGTAATGTAATATTTTTTTAACCTTTTACATTTTTTTTTTTTTGTCTTTCTCTTATTTTTCCCCCTGGACTTCAATTTGACAATCTGCTATAATGGCAAAAAATTAGACACTCATTTATATGTTTTTTTGCCATAGGTCTCATTACGGATATCTTGCTCTCACTGGATGATCGCTTCCTGTACTTTAGTAACTGGTTGCATGGTGACATTCGACAGTATGACATCACTGACAGGAGGAATCCGCGTATGGTTGGTCAGGTATGACGACTTGGATTAGCAGGATCTACATTTCTAAAATCATATCAAAGACAAATGAAAGTGTCAAACCAGTAGAACGTGCATTTAATTTCATGAAATGCATTTTTAAGGTCTTCCTTGGGGGCAGCATTTTAAAAGACGGACCAGTGAAAGTATTGGAGGACAAAGAACTGGGTTGCCAGCCAGCCCCACGGATAATCAAGGTACCTTGTTTTATTTCCAAGTGTGCTTCGTGTGAGCTCTGTGTACAGACTTGTGTTAGCCATTATGTAGAGGAAAACAGCCTAAAGCTGTTGGTAACTGACTAATTGACTGATGACCCAGCTTATAGTCCTCCAAATCATTAGGTCATGCAGACCTAAACAGAGCAATTAGAGCACATCATTTGTTGGAGGTTAAAACATTCCTTTGCTCATCAGGGAAAGCGCGTGCAGGGAGGCCCTCAGATGATCCAGCTGAGCTTAGATGGAAAACGTCTGTATGTCACCACCTCTTTATACAGTGCCTGGGACAAGCAGTTCTACCCCGACCTCGTCAAGTGAGACAAAAATATGTATTTGTAATGTCACTCGAGTATTCTGTGTAAAGTAAATTGGTTTATTATGCTGCAATATGCCTCTTATTTCATTTTAGGGAGGGGTCAGTCATGATGCAGATCGACGTGGACACAGATAAAGGCGGCCTGAAGCTCAATGAGAATTTCCTTGTGGATTTCGGAGCAGAACCAGATGGTCCTGTACTTGCCCATGAGATCAGATATCCTGGAGGAGACTGCACTTCTGATATCTGGTTATGAAAATGTTCCAAGGAGCAGCATTATTATTCCCATATTCTCACTGGAGATACAGTATATCATCAATATCATGATCATGTATGTATACATATATCCATATATAGACCAAATCCTTAATCGTATTATGTGTCAGTTATGAAAAACGAATTTTCATCATCTTTATATGCTTTGAACATTTTTAAAAATAAATGTTTTGTATCCCAGTGAACTCAAAGGCTTTCTCGTTTGTTGTTGCAAGGGCTTTCCGAATCATTAGAATTGCAAAGTAGATTTTAAACACGTGATGCATGTGCACAGAGCGATTGCACACAATCACTGTAAGTGCACACATTTTAAAGTATCCTTTTCTGTATACATTCTAAATAATGCTATATTTTAAGTTGAAGTGCTTAGAAACACACAGAGAACAAAATGGGCATGTAACTAATAAAAGGTGGGAATATTTTTACTTGTTATTTTTAAGGCATTTTCCTTATCAAGCTGCAGGGAAAGAAAAATGCGGCTTTGTTTAACAACAAACAGTTTTAATGGAGTTACTTCACAATTTGGGTTAGTTTATTAAGTATGAAAAGTGCAGATAGGGACAAATATTACTTCAGTAAAAAGTGTTTTTTTTTTTTTTATAATGTTCTGTGATAAATAAAAACAGTGCAGCAACAAATAGGATAAGTATGTAAAATGGTTAGTAAAATAAAATAATAATTATTGTTATTTTAAAAAATAAAAATTGTCATATATCTGTGACGAGTGGGGCGGGGCCGAGAGACGTGGGAACGGAACGAGGCCGGTGGAGTATAATGATAATGAGCGACACCTGCCCCACTCGTCACAATATCTTTTTAAACTTCCAGTAAAAATTTAAAAATTTTTTTAAAGAATGATCCAAAATACAGCAAAAGCAGTAATATTGTGAAATATTTTTGCTATTTAAAATAACTGCTTTCTATTTGAAAAAAAAAAAAATGTAATTTATTCCTGTGATCAAAGCTAAATTTTCAGCATCATTGCTCCAGTCTTCAGTGTCAAATGAACCTTCACAAATCATTCTAATATGCTGATTTGCTGTTTAGGAAACATTCTTATTAATATTATTATTATGAAATTATAGAAATTAATACTTTTATTTAGCAAGGATGCTTTAAATTGATGAAAAGTGATGGTACATTTATAATTTTACAAAAGATTTCTATTTCAGATAAATGCTGTTCTTCTGAACTTTTTGTTTATCAAAGAAACCTGAAAATTTTTCAACATCATCATCATAATAAAAAATGTTTTTGAGCAGCAAATCAGAATATTAAAGTTATGTCTGAAAGATCAAGTGTAATGATGCTAAAAATTCAGCTACATTTTAAACCGTTATTTTAAATAGCAAAAATATTTCAAAATGTTACTGTTTTTGCTGTACTTTGGATCAAATAAATTGGCTTGGTGAGCAGAAGAGACTTCTTTAAAAAACATAAAAAACTTTTGAACAGTAAGACTGGTAGTTTATTATTATTAATATGTATTCTTATTCTTATATATTTTTTACTTTTATAAAATAATGTAGTCATGATTATTATTATTTCATTTAAAATGCGTTTGTAGTATAAAAATAAAAACAACCTCAATTGTTATTATACTTTTATTATTATTACTAATATTTCAGTAACTCGATGTATTAACTAATGTGAACCAACAATGAACAATACATTTAACACAGTATTTATTCATCTTTGCTAATGCTAGTTAATGAAAATACACTTTTTCTACACATTGTTAGTTCATGTTAATTCACAGAGCATTAACTAATGTTAACAAGCACTTTTGATTTTAATACTGCATGTTGAATTTAACATTAAATAGGATTAATAAATGTATGAGTATTTTTCCTTCTGTGTTAACTAAACATTTTAACTAAAGCTGTTAACTAATGAACCTTATTGAAAAGTGTTACCAATATTTCTTACATAAGTGAAAAGCAAAACGGCATATATTTAATGTATTGGCGTATTTTTAACAACTAATGCGTTTCCCCTTTCGAAAATGCATAAACACATTATAAAAGAAGCATGTAAAATGTTTATCACTCTCTTTAGCTGTGTGTCAAATCCTAGTAAGCATCCTCCCAAGACAGCATTTTTGGGCATTGCCTAAACGCCCAAGAAAGCTGTCCTGGTAGGCAGCGCTTTGTGTTTTGAGACGCATTCCGTACGTGTTGTGCGCTGGAATCAGGCAGTTGATGTGGGCAGCCCCGGCGTGTCATCTCTCCACTCACTTTCTTAGCGAACCACACCGGCTATTCAGCAACAGGAGAACCGCGGCTACCAAATGGGGCAGTTAAAACACAGATAAACCGATCATTTAAGACTTCACCCGGTTTATTTTGAGGTAAGTCATATGTTTACATGTTTCCTCGGGTTGGTTCAAAAGTAGAAGAACGTTATGAAGTAGAGACGTTGCGTTAGCTGCTTGGCTAAGTGTAGCATCCGTTTGTGTTTTTATGAGGCTTATCCTTTCAGGCCTCCATAACAGTTGAAGATTTAATAATAGCTAGTGTTAATGTAGTTATGCTCTTGTTTAGCACACATGATGTTATAGTGTTTTTAAACAAAAATCTCTTTGAGCCCTACAAGAGAGAAAAGTAGTCGACGTGTCTCTTAAAGGTCTCAGCTAAACAGGCTCAGATGCTAACTTGAGTGCAAAAGTCATCTGACTGATAGAGTGCTTACTTTTTAACGTCTGAGGTAAGACAAAACAAGTCATGTTTTGATTGTAAAGCAGATCAGAGTATAAATATGGGTGTTATTGTGAGTTTTGGCAGCCATAATTGCAAATGTTTAGCTTGATGTGTTTGCAAGTTACTCTGTTCTCTGTACTTACTTACTTGCAGCTACGTTACATAAAAAGAAAAAACACTGACAGTTGGTTAACTAATGTATTAATTAATCTAGATCGTTATGTCTTGATCGAATCAACTGATTCATCACATCAATCCAAATTATAGCTACGGATTGTTTTTACAGACTTTACAGAGTTTAGGTTTGTTAATTTAGTTTCATCGTGTTTGATCACAAGATGATTGGATTTCATGGTTTATTTATACTTTGACAGTCTTCTAATCTAGTTACTGAAGGGCTTCATCAAATAGTTAGATAATAATGGTTTTGGATTGTAGGTGTTGGCAGAAGGAGACTCTTGAGACTGATCATTTGTGATCTTGATGTTTTGTGTTCCTCTGGATCACTGTCTTCCTCTCACATTTCAGGGTAAAGGCTGATTGAATTTACTCTTTCCATTGCAATCGGAGAAGTTCAGTGAAACGTTTTAATACAGAACAATAGAAGTAGGCCTGTGCTTGTGGTTTGATTGTGTGAATCAGTGTTGTAACTCGTACTGTTATCAGTTTAGGCTTGCCGTTGAGCAGTGTTTTTTCAGTTTCACAGCATGTAACTTGTAGAAAGAGCTGGCAAGCTAGAACAACATACAAACTGTCAGTTCAAATTAAACTATCCATTAGAGTTGAATTCAGCATGTGATATGTGAGAGGAGAGCTGGCATCTTAGTCAAAGCTGACTCAGTCTCCACCAGTTGGCATTTGCTTTAATCTCATCACTTTTGCTTTCATCTATTACAGTTTCAGTGATCTAAGAAAAACACTTTTGCTCCTGCTGATTTGTCTTTCATTTAGCTAAACTAATCAATCTAACCTTTCTGACTTTCCAATGTTAACTTGAGGACTTTCCATCACTGCTGTTAACAACATGAAAGTAGAACTACAGGTACTTCTAGACATGACTGAGCTAAGCTTTACATAGTAATCTACCTCCTTTTGACAGCATGATCTGTTTTAAAGCACAATGGGTTTTATAATGTAGCAGCTTTGTGGAATCTGAGACTGATGCTTTGCTTTATCTGATATTGGCCCGCTGGTAATGGTGAGGTAATCTGCTGGAGGCGGATTATGGCGCTGTCCCGCGTAGCTGTGGATCAGTGGGACGGCGTGACCCTGGGGAAGTGGCTCTTAGTAAAGCCTGTTCCTCTAGGTTATTGTGAATTTTATATTTGAATGGCTGTTTACAATGTTTGCGGTCACACGTTGGGCAAAACTTCAGTTTTGCCAAAAGTTCTCCATGGAAGTTCTGTTTGTTGTCCGATTTCTCAGACTTTTGTATGTGTGTTGATATTTTAAAGGGGTCATATGATGTTGCTAAAAAGAACATTATTTTGTGTATTTGGTGTCATGCAATGTGTTTACGTGTTAAACATTATTTTCCACATACTGTGCATTATTGTTGCTCCTCTCTGCCCCGCCATTTTGAAATGCCTCAATTTTTACAAAGCTCATAATTTTGAAAAGCACGGTGTGCTCTGATTAGCCAGCTATCCGGTGCGTTGTGATTGGCCGAATATTTCAAGCATGTGATAGAAATGTTTCGCCCCTTACCATGTTGTGATGCATAGTCCCAGCGCAACCAGACAAAAACAATAAGATCCATAATAAATGAGGCATTTGTTGCATCCAGTGAGGACATAATTACTGATTATAACGACTTGTACTGTAAACATAAAACCTTGTCTGCATTTCTGATCATAGAAACGACAAACAAGAAGCACTACTCTACACTGTTTAAAACTCGCATTAGAATAATCAGTAGTAAATTCATTAAATATGAAAACGTACTTACAGGCTGTGAGTCAGAAGCACCAGATTGTCCTTGTAAAATTTAAATTGCCACACTTTATAGAAACAGCCTTTATGTGCACAGCCGGCATTGTAGGCTACTCTCCCATGTTCAGGAAACAATCCCCCATTAAAAATATGCTGCACACATTCAAATATTTGGTATCTCTTTTGGTTTGAGAGATTAATTTTTGCAGCTTTACGGATGTTGTATATGCACGAACGGAGCTTGTAAAATTCCAATGACAAAGGAAAACATGAAATCGCATTATATGACCCCTTTAAATGCAAAATGAAATCAAACTTACCCTATTTACCCTGTCTCTGACTCTGTGTCTTAATAATTGTATATGCTCTTATTGTGCATAATTCATCAGCATTTTCAAAAGAATCCAGTACAATACTGTTTAAAAGTTTGGGGTTGATAAGATTTTTAAAATGTTTTTGAAACAAGTTTCTTATGCTCACAAAAAAGGCTCCATTTATTTAATGATCCATACAGTAAAACAGTAATGTTTTGAAATAATAAACAGTTATTTTAAATTGTAATGCATTTAAAAAATTTTTTTTTTTGTGATAGCAAAGCTTAATTTTTTAGCAGCCATTTTTAGCCTTTTAGCAACTTTTTTTTTTTAACGTATAATCTTTGTTTGCAATGAAATAGCCTATGAAGTTGATGTGGCAATAAACTTAAAATCAAATCAAATATAAATAAATCACGTCGTTCCAAACCCATAAGACCTTCGTTCATCTTTAGAACACAAATTAAGATATTTTTGATGAAATCTGAGAGCTTTCCTACCCTGTATAGACAGCAATATGCAAAGAAAACAAAAATAACAACTTCATTCAACAATTTCTTCTCTTCTCTGTCAGTCTCTGCCATGCACTCACAGGAAATTGTTGAATAAAGTCATTATTTTTGTTTTCTTTGCACACACAGAATATTCTCATAGCTTCATAACATTACAGATGAACCACTGATCTCGCATGGACAATTTTAACAATGTCCTTACTACCTTTCTGGCCCTTTAACATAGTAGTTGCATTGCTGTCTACGCAGGCTCAGAAAGCTGTCAAATTTGATCAAAAATATTTAAATTTGTGTCCCTAAGATAAATGAAGGGTCTTACAGGTTTGGAACGACTTGAGGGTGTGTAATTAATGGCAGAGTTTTCATTTTTGGTTAAACTAAACCTTTAATGAGGATTTCTGCCCTGTCAATCTTGTATAATTTTGTTCTGTCTGTGTTTTTGCAGTGGCCTGAGAGTGTGTGGCCATGGGTGACACAGAGCTGGAGCTCTCTCCCACCCGACTTGAGGAGCTACAAAAGAGCCCATCCTCTTCCTCCACCTCCACCACCTCCTCGCTGTCCCTGCCCTCATCTCCTTCCTCCGGCCCGCGTCCTCTCACCAGCTCCAGCCCGAGTGCCAGCGAAGGCCTGCCTGCCTCCAGCCCTCCTCTAGATGTCATATCCGAGGGAGTGGGGGAACTCAGCCTGGTCATCGATACTGAGGTGGCTAAGAAAGCCTGCCAGGAGGTGCTTCAAAAGGTGAAGTTTCTGAAGGCTGATGGAGAGGTATCTTCCCCCAGCTCAGAGCCAGTTTTGGTGAACGGTACTGCGCACCCCGAGCCCACCGATGGAGGAAAACCTCCCAAGATCAGCGAGGAGGAAGCAGAGCCTGTGAAGAGCGTGCGGCGCCGTCAAAAGAACAACTCTTCCAAGCAGTCCTGGCTCCTGCGGCTCTTCGAGTCCAAGCTGTTTGATATCTCCATGGCCATTTCTTATCTTTACAATTCCAAGGAGCCCGGCGTGCAAGCTTATATCGGCAATCGGCTCTTTAGCTTCCGGAACGAAGACGTGGACTTCTACTTGCCCCAGTTGCTCAATATGTACATCCACATGGACGAGGATGTGGGTGATGCCATCAAGCCCTACGTGGTGCACCGCTGCCGGCAAAGCATCAATTTCTCCCTGCAGTGCGCCTGGCTGCTGGGGGCCTACTCTTCTGACATGCACATCTCCACGCAGCGCCACTCGCGTGGCACCAAACTGCGTAAACTCATCCTGTCAGACGAGCTCAAGCCCTCCAGCCAGCGCATCCGCAGGGAGGTGCCGCAGCCTCCCCCTTCCTGTCCCCCGCCCCTCCATCACGGTCAGGGCATGAGCGAACACAGCCTCTCGCCCTCCAAACGCACCCACCAACGCTCCAAATCCGACGCCACCGTCAGCATCAGCCTCAGCAGCAACCTGAAGAGAACGGCCAGCAACCCCAAAGTAGAGACCAGCCAGGATGAGGTGAGACACCTGTTATATCGTACGCTTGCTTACCTAGTTAGTTACAAGTAAGCTGCTTTTAGATGATCCGTCTCTGGCCGTCGCTTCCACCTCCCACAGATGTTGTTTCTCAGCTGTTTCATGCAAATGCGCAAGGCAAACAACTCAGATTTGTTTGGTTTCTATGGCTGCGCTGGAAAAGGTGTGTCGATGTTCCATTTGATGTGGTGCTGACATTCATGCAAGCACTGTAAAAGAAATATTCATGTACTTTAATGGTAGATGGATGAGCTATTATTTTAAACGCAATATGAACTATCTTCCTAGGCAGCATCCTAACTGAAATGGAACCTAAAAAGTGACTGATTTTTCCACACTTTTCATAGGCAACAACTTAGAGCTAAAATAGAGCTCTTTTATATAGAGAGTACAGGAGAGTCAACTTAGACTGATTCTAATAAATTAATTTTAACATCTAATAAGCATTAGGAATTTTAGATTATATATCAGAACAGATTTTGCTTTAAAGTCAACATGAAATGCATGTTTTTCGACTTTCCAAATGCAGGTTTTTAATCTCATTGGCCGCATACACGCTACAAGTTTCAGGAGTGACAACCGCTTTTAAATGCGGGAGTGAGTCACTTAAATTGCTGTTGCATATGTGTATGGAGCAGCAGTCACTCCCAGATTTGTAACCGTAGCAAAATTTTAACGTCTTGTGGGAGTGAATACGAATTTTTTAATTTTTTGGCTAAAGAGACTTTTTGTCCGTTGATTTTAACTAACCTAGCACTGATAGACATGCTGTGTTTTAATTATGCTCGGGAAGCTGCTTTATAGAATGCTGTATTGCAGTGTTGCCATGTCCTCCTATTTACAAGCACTTTTAGGCATGTTGTCTGGTCTTGGCTCAAAAAGCTAAGCACTTTATGGAGTTAATAAAGCGGTCTGTTGCAGATATGAGACATGTTTTTGTGTGTGTCTATTATAACATAAAGCATTTGGCCGTTTTAGTGTTTTTTGTGCTTGTCCTTGTTTGTTTGTTTTTTTTCTATGAAGATCTGGCAACACTGACACTTAACCACAGACCTTGTGAGTGCAACTAGCCCCGTGTCAAAATGTGTTAAGGTTAAGACTTCTTTCACACTTACTTTCTTGCATCTCACATACAGACGAAGAAACATTTCTGATGCGTGTTTAAATACGTCATTAATAACTAGTTGTTCAGTTCAGTTCCGTACACACTGCATGGAATTTCTGTAAACACAGTTGTCATTATCTGTATTTTTCGGGAGTTAATGCGGTTGTCGAATGCAGCTGTCGCTCCTGTATTTTAGTGAATTATGTGTGTACAAAACGCGATTAGAGAGTAAAAGGTGAGCGATTCATCCATGCATATGTTTCAAAACTTGTTTTGATCTCATCATTTTTTTTTAATTAGAATGTCATTACTCAATTTTCTAGTGAAACAACTGACTTTTGTTATAGTGATGTTTGCTGGACTTCTCCAATAATTTAGTCTGCCTAACTCCATCCTTTTTATGACCGCAAGCTCACATTAAAGGGGTAGTTCACCCAAAAATGAAAATTGTCAATAATTACTTAACCATATGTCGTTCCAAACCCATAAGGCCTTCGTTCATCTTCAGAGCATAAATTAAGATATTTTTGATGAAATGTGAGAACTGTCTGACCTTCCATAGACAGCAAGGGTCCTACCACGCCATTATTGAGAGTACCACAATGCACGCGTCGTGGTACTCTCAATAATGGTGGTGGACTGTCCCGGGGTATGGAACGACATGAGGGTGAGTAAATAATTACAGAATTTTCAGGGGTGAACTATCCCTTTAAGATTTGTCTTCATCAAATCAACAACCAGCAGATAGAGCCAAGTCACCACCCAACTTTTTTTGTTTCCCTGCAATCAGTTTCACTTATCGAAGAAATGATTTGTCACTGCTTCCGTTTCATCAAGACTTTAAAGTGCTGTCTAGATAGGTGTAGTTCACTAGACAGATGTGTCGTCTAGTGTGTTTAAGTTGGTCTGCCACGTGGCACCTATGAATGTTAATTTTTCAGCTCTAATCACAGTGAAGGCGGAAGTCAGCAGGGGGATGAATAGATTTTTGTTTTTGCTCTCAGAAAATAATTAACTACCACTGCTGACTGATTCCCAGAAGATTCTCTGCAGCCCTTCTGTTAAGACAGCCCCTCTCTCTTTGTGTTCATTTGCACAGTCATGATGATGGTCTTCAGGACCAAATGTCATGCCACTAACAAATCACCTCTCATGCTGCTAATAAGTGGCACGATGCGATTCACAGCTCCAGGATTAGATCCAGGGTCAGTGTGACAGACAGATCAGATCCTGTTTGTATGAATCAGTTTACTCTTTCGTCATAGGAGACAGTTTACAGTACAGTTTACTATAACTGTTTAATTGTAATTTATTTTGTAATCTATTCATCTGATGGCAAAATTGAATTTTCAGCAGCCATTACTCCAGTCTTCAGTGTCACACGATCCTTCAGAAATCATTCTAATGTACTGAGTTAGTGCTCAAAAAACATTTTATATTATTATCAACAGGATTTCAGGATTTTTTCTATTTTTTCAGGAATAGAAAGTTCAAAAGTATCCTGACCCAGGACCACAAAACCAGTCATAAGGGTCAGTTTTTTGAAATTGAGATATTATACTTCTTTGAATAAATAAGCTTTCCATTGATGTATGGTTTGTTGGGGTAGAACAATATTTGGCTGAAATGTAACTATTTGAAAATCTATTATCTGAGAGTGCAAAAAAATCTAAATACTGAGAAAATCGCCTTTAAAGTTGTCCAAATAAAGTTCTTAGCAGTGCATATTAATAATCAAAAACTAAGTTTTGATATATTTACGGTGGGAAATTTACTAAATATCTTCATGGAACATGATCTTAATATCTTAATGAGTTTTGGATATTGCTACAAATGTACTCAGGGTCACATATTTATTTGTAAAAGAAGACAATATGTCTTTACTGGCACTTTGATCAATTTAATGTGTTTTTTCTGAGTAAAAGGTTTAATTTAATTTAAAAATTATTATACTGACCTCAAACGGTAGTATAACGGTCACTAGTATTAGAATACTATGCTTTTTACTAAATTAATAAAGTAGTTTTTCCCTGTTCAAACAAAATTAGTAATCACTTTGAACTTCAGATTGTCCATTTATCTTTGTTCCCCTAATATCAGGCTAATCGTTGTGGTTGAGGGAGAGGGGAGTAGTTACAATTTAGCAATACACCATAATACACGCTGTATTTATTTTCTGATAAGGCTTTATGGTTTATAATCAAACGTCATGATAGTTTTACGCGAGTCGCATGTTGATAAGGACATGAATTCATTTGTGTGTGTCAGTGGTATAATACCTCATGGTATTATTAATTTCAAAATCACTGTTCAGTTGGTCTGGCCAATATATGTAAATGTCTAATTTATAGTAAGCTTATGTAACAGCTTTTCACCAACCTAGATGGAAACTGTTTGTTAGTATAGAGTTGACCATATTGACGTGGCCAGTGCCATTATACTGTATCAGTAAAACTGTAGGGCAGAGCGTTACGTAATAACCTACCATAGATCAAGTTATATTGTGATGTGTAACTTTAGAGCTCCCTTCCGACTTTCTTCATTTCAACTTCGTCACACAGCACACACCCTCAGTTCTGACGTTCAGGCATGTGCACATGATCACTCGCCTTCCTCATTTATCTTCCTGCAGCGTGGTTTCTTCCCTTCCTTCTTCCTCCAAACGTGATCTCGGCACAGTATGTGCTGCTATGGCAACAGTGATGTCGCCATTCACATGGCAGTGAGCCACTGGTAAATGGAGTAAAGATCAGCTATTACGAAATGCGTCGCTCCACAACTCCTCCGCACCGTTTACACACTTCAGCAAACTTCTTTCGAAAGCCAAAGGTGTTAACGTAAGAATGCCACTTTGTGGTTTTCTCTCCACCTGTGGGTGTCTAATGTGAAATGCGTTAAGCATGAACAAACATAGTATAGATGTGCTCAAAGGCTTGACGGCCTTTCTTTGAGAAACAGCTGTATTATGTAAATGAAAATCCAGAAATGCTATATTGGGCATGAATGTGCGTTTTAAAAAGCAAAAATACAGGTTTTCTTGGTCGGGTGCAGAGCCTTATCTTATATCCCACACAAACTGCACTGATAAGTTAACAAAGCTACTGTGATTTATTTGCACATTTAAGCTGCAGTTTTTCAACCTAATTGTGTAAATATTTCAGCGCGTTGATTTTCTTTTTCCAAACAGTGAGGATTTATTCTAGGAAGATAAAACATGGCTTATCATCGCTCTTTTTGAAAGCCTGTCAGGATAGAGGTTTGCCATGAGAGAAAATCCACTGTTTGTTATCATCTGGAGTTTGGACCCGTGTTTGACTATGAGACAACTCTTTCACCCCCATCATGCCAATTCAACCAGAGAATAAATCTGTGTTACAGTGAAAACGGAGGAGACCGATTTTTAGTTCTGTTTTTGACACTCATTGTTTCAATAATATAGCAGTAAGACGTTAATAATGTGTGTTTTTAAAAACATGATTTTAGTGTGAATACTGTTAAATTGTGTAAAGTTATATCCATACACTGTCGTTCAAACGTTTGAGATCAGTAAGATTTGTAATGTTTTTTTTTTTTTATAAGTCTTTTCTGCTCATCAGGGCTACGCTTATTTGATTAAAAATACAGAAAAAACAGTAATATTGTGAAATATTATTGCAATTTCTACTTTAAAATATAATTTATTCCTGTGATGCAAAGCTGAATTTTCAGCAACAATACTTCAGTCTTCAGTGTCACACGATCCTTCAGAAATCATTCTAATATGCTGATTTGGAAATGGTTATGCTGCTTAATTTTTTTTTCTTTTCTTCTTCTTTTTTTTTATACCTATATATATATATTTTTTTATATATATATATTTTTTGATACTTTTTTCAGGATTATTTGATAAATAAAACATTAAAAAAATAACAGGATTTATTTAAAATAGAAATCTTTTGTAACAAAAAATATTAAGCAGCATAACTGTTTCCAACATTGATAATAAAAGTAATAAATTAGAATATTAAAATGATTTCTGAAGGACCGTGTAACACTGAAGACTAAAGTAATGCCTGATGAAAATTCAGCTTTGCATCACAGGAATAAATTATATTTTAAAGTATATTAAAAAAGAAAACTGTATTTTTAAATTGCGATAATATTTCATAATATTACTTTTTTCTGTATTTTTAGCAGCAAGTCAGAATATTAGAATGATTTCTGGAGGATCATGTTACTGGAATAAGGATGCTAAAAATTCAGCTAACAGTAATCACAGTAATAAATTACATTTTAAATATATTCATAGAAAGCAGTTATTTTAAATAGTACAAATATTTAAATGTACGGTTTATTAAAAAAAAAAACTGACTTTGGTAATTAGTATTATTTTATTTTATATTTTACATTTTCTGAGGGCTGCTTGCCTGTGCACGAGTTGCCTTCACAGGGCGCTTGACCTTGTAAACAAGACTGAATTGGAAAGTGACTGTTTGCTGGATGAGGTACAAGCAAACATGACAGCTGCTTGATACTCCCTGAAAATCGAAGCAAGACCGTTGTTTGACACTCCCTGAGAACCGAGACATGACAGCTGTTCGACAGCTGTTACACGGCCCTAGAGAACAGAGTTTGGTCCATGTAAGTTGAATGCAAAGCATGTTTATTAGTGGCCAGTGTGGGGTTGTAATTACGAGTGCCGATCCGTTGAGTTTCAGGTGGGTGGCAAGCAGATTAGGTGGCCGGTGATCATACGCTGTGGGGGAAGAAGCCTGGCAGATCTGCCTTGGGATGCTCTGGTATCTTTTTCCAGATGGCTGAGGGGAAGGGGAGAGTCTTGCTTTTCTCAGTTGTAGGATGTTAAGGGGCTGCTTTCTGATTTAGGGGCTAGTCAGGCTCCAGTGCTCACTGTGCTTGCAGTTTCGTGCAGCCAGCTGGATAGTGTAGATTTGTTTATTTGCATAACCAGCTAGTGCATCATAGACCAGGTCTCGACAATCAGAATGTTTCCATAGTTACATTTTCTTTGGCCTTGCAGAACCAAATGTATTATTTAGTATTTTTAGTTTTATATTTAGTTTTTATTTTATAGCCATTTTACAGGTTAAATTTTTATACACTACAATTCAAATGTGTGTGTGGGTGTTTTGTAAGATTAATATTTTTGCTTTGTAGGGACAGATTAAATTGATCAAAAGTGAAAGTAAAAACTTAAAAATATTGTGACAAAAGATTTATATTTCAAATACATGCTGTCCCTTAAAACTTTATATTCATCAAAAAATTGTATGGTTTTCACAAAAATATTAGTCAAATTATATAAAATATTATTAATACATGCTATTATTAATCGAATTGTGTGTGTGTGTATATATATATATATATATATATATATATATATATATATATATATATATATATATACAATAGTGTGTGTGTATATAATAGTAGATATTAAAATTAATACATGCTATTATTATTTATCGAACATTTTAATCCTATTTAACATTGTTCTCAACACTCCTTAACCAAGGCAAAACCACTTTTGTACTGTTTTAGTATCTGGCAGGAAGTAATCAATTTTATGTTCGTGGCCTTTTGGTTTTTGCTGTGTGTTGGTGAGCAGGAGCACACGGTCTGTGTCTTGTGAGTAAAAGCATGATTAATTCATGCAGTCTGAAGGTTAATGTAATAATGAATAGTGGCCCTAGCATAACGTGTGTATCTGAGTCTCATGTCTGCACACTCCAGCCTACCACTCATTTTTGCAATGATATAGTATAGCCTAAATATTATAATAATATAGCAGTACTATTTTTATAATTTGGATATTTAACAATAGGATAATAGTAGTTTTAATGTTAGTATATTAGTACTGTAGCTGCGTCTTAGCCAGGCTTGCCATGATATATCAACAAGCCATTAAAACTCTGTTTTATGTTCTCATCCTAGCCAGACGTGAATAGTGACAGACATTTTTGTGACATTACCGCACCCATTGTGAAAACTCATTGGCTGAAAGTTCTGCGTCTCATTACAGTACATTAAATATCTTCTCATTTGCTGATCAACAGGTTTTTTTTTTTTTTTTTATAGTGGCATAATCGGTATGATCAAAGATCATTGGGAGTGTGCGTTTGGCAATCCACCATGATGCCTAATGCTGTAAATGTTTTATTTATTTTCTGATAAGGGTTTATGGTTGTAGATGATAAGTAATCCAGCCGTGAACCATGGCTGTGCCAGAGGAGTGTGTATAGATGCATGCATGTGTGTGTCTCTTGTAATCCCTCGTCTTGTCCTCATCACCATCACAGTGCTTTACATGGGTTTGATGAGAGCGGCTCTCAGAGATTAGGCCCAGTCACCATCAGCAGCCAGAGATAAACATGACACAGTACATTTTTTCAGGCCTGCGGAGTCACAGCCAGGCCCTGCTGCTCAAACAGATGGGACGAGTGTAACCTTGAGATGTGTTTTTGTCTTGTTCTGACCCCCTCCTCCACCCTCCCCTGCTCTTGCACTGTAACTCCCTCCCTCCCTACTCTTCCTTTTCCCAGGATCTGAGCTCCAGCTCCGACAGTCTCGAGCTAGAGGCTGGTACAGTAAGTCTCTCACCGTCTAATAACGCTCCTCTGTGCGTAGTGGGATGATGGCTGTGTCTGTTTGCAGGCGGGGTTGACTCCACAGATTCCTTCAAATGTGTGCCTTTAAGATTTGCAATCATGCTATCAAATGTCACAAATTGGGCATAGTATTGGCACTTCACATGAAGAGGTACAAAAGCATGAAAGTCTTTATAATAATGTCCTTTTTTCAGTAAAAATGTACAGTTGAGGTCAAAAGTTTTACATTAAAATGTAAATAATTTTACCAAAATAAGAGGGATCATATAAAATGCATGTTATTTTTTATTTAGTACTGACCTGAATAAGATATTTCACATAAGAGAGATGTTTACATATAGTCCGCAAGAGAAAATAATAGTTGAATAGTTGAAAATGACCCCATTCAGAAGTTAACATACACTTGATTCTTAATACTGTGTTGTTACCTGAATGATTCACAGCTTTTTTTTTTAGTGATCGTTCATGAGTCCCTTGTTTGTCCTGAACAGTTAAACTGCCTGCTGTTCTTTGGAAAAATTCTTCAGGTCCTACAAATTCTTTGGTTCTTCTGAATTTTTGTGTATTTGAACCCTTTCCAGCAGTGACTGTATGATTTTGAGATCCATCTTTTCACACTGAGGACTGAGGGACTCATATGCAACTATTACAGAAGGTTTAGATGTTCACTGATGCTTCAGAAGAGCTGGGTAGTTGCTGTGTAGTAACTTTTTTTAAATTTTTAATCAGGGAAAATTTAACTTTATTTTGTCTTCTGGGAACGTGTAAGTATCTTCTATAGCTTCTGAAGGGCAGTATTAAATGAAAAAAATAAAATGTACACAAAATAAGAAAAAAATGTACACATCTTCATTCTGTTCAAAAGTTTACACCCCCTGGCTCTTAATGCATCATTTTTCCTTCTGAAGCATCAGTGAGTGTTTGAAACTTCTGTAATATTTGCATATGAGTCCCTCAGTTGTTCTCAGTGTGAAAAGATCTCAAAATCATACAGTCATTGTTGGAAAGGGTTTAAATACAGAAAAATGCCGAAAAACCGAAGAATTTGTGGCATCTGAAGGATTTTTCTAAAGAGCAGCAGGCAGTTTAACTGTTCAGGACAAACAAGGACACCTATCACTAAAAAAAAAAAAAAAAAAAAAAAAAATTGTATGATCCCTCTTATTTTGGTAAAATTTACATTTTGCAGACTCTGCAAGGTGTATGCAAACTTTTGACCTCAACTGTATATGCTATTTAAATTATGTAATGATACACCAATTTGTATGTTATTTGTGAAAAAGTGCCTTTTGCATATTGATATTGATTGACTGATAGCATGCTTGCAAACAGTTGTTCTTTGTGTGGTTGTTCTTTTCAGTTTTAGCTGTAATAATTATTTGGATGTGACATTTTCCTTTCATTCTCTTATTAAATCAATCAGTGTCTAAGTGTCAGTTTTTGACTTTAATAAAGTTAACAAAGATGGGACAGTTAGAATTGTTTTGGGTTCTGTGATCAAGACCTTTGGTTTCTTACAGAGAGTTTGTAAAACCTTGGCAGAGGAGAATTCTCTGGAAAGTTTTATTTTTTATTTGGTGAAATGAATTCTTTCCATTGGTGTTTTGGGTATTCTTTTGCATATTTGCAAAGGATTAAGTGGTATTCTTAGTTCTCTGAATAATGAAAAAATCATTTTGTGTCATGTTTCTGTAACCCCTTTTACATGGATTACAGATATCCATGTATCCTTTGACATCTGTGAATCATAGGTCGCACATGTGGAGGAGTTTGATGAGTCTTTCTCCACATTTTCCTGTCCTTGGATGACCTCATATATTTGTGTTAATACTTTTTCCTCATTTCAGGTGATGCTATCCATTCATGACTCACTTGCTCTACCCTGTGGTCAGCTGTTGCTAAAACACTCTCTCACCATTTCTGATTTGTTTTTACGTCCATGCTTCACTTTGAGTTTAGAATGCTGTGCCGATCATGCATGCGGATTTTAAGCACTGCTCCACATATTCCTGTGCTGAATAATTAAACAGTCATGTGCAATACATCCACAGAAATTCAGTGAATGGTTTAGTTTGGATATACGGTCGGCTCCAAAATTTTAGGCTTTGGTACGATACCAGCTCTGATACTAAATCAGACTGCGATAGATTAAACATGTGAACATACAATACCAATAACAATTGATATTGTATACATAATTATCATTTAGCTTTAACATTGGACAAAAATGAGACATCGCCTTTAACTTTGCTTTTACTGTTATCAGGTAACAAAATTTGCGATATATTGGTATCGTACCATTTTATTTTAAATCAGTGGAACTTTTTACCTTTTTTATTTATTTATTTATTTATTTTTCTGTCATGCAACCCTTTTTGCTAGAATAATTCCTCTGCAAATGCCAAAATGCCCAAATCCGTTTGGATGTGTTTCATTTTATGTGTTTTTTTTTTCTCTCTTTTCCATCTTTCATTTCTCTTCAATCTTCATTCTGCTCTCAGCCTGTGCGTCTGACTCCTCAGAGAGAGTTCATTAAGTCTTTGATGGGGATTGGGAAGAGACTGGCAACTCTGCCTACTAAAGAACAGAAGACCCAGAGGCTTATCTCAGAGCTGTCCCTACTCAACCACAAGTTGCCTGCCCGGGTCTGGCTGCCTACGGCTGCCTTTGACCACCATGTAGTGCGTGTGCCTCACACGCAGGCCGTTGTACTTAACTCGAAAGATAAGGTAAGGTTGTGCTGAGATAAGAATCCAGGTTTTTGAAATGAAAGAGTTTGAGTTTGGGCTTGGATTTTGAAAGGCTCTTTCTTTCCTAATTTCACTTAAAAATAGTTAAACTGCCTTTTTGCGCTTTTTCAGGCACCTTACTTAATCTACGTAGAAGTTCTGGAATGTGAGAACTTCGAAACGTCAAGCGTGCCGGTGAGAATTCCAGAAACGCGGATCCGCAGCACGCGATCCGTAGAGAATCTTCCCGATTGTGGCATCACACCCGACCAGCGTGCCAGCAGCTTCTCCACGGTTCCCAATTACGACAACGATGATGAGGCCTGGTCTGTAGACGACATCGGAGAGCTGCAAGTGGAGGTACTAAGACTTGGAATACTGGATGCGACTATGAAAAACTATTTAGGAGCACCTTGTGCGAGTGACCTGATTAGCATATTTGTGTTTGCGCTGAGAGGAGCTTCAAAGGTTTTTACGTGTTTTTGCAACATTGAGTAATGTATCAAAGACATATCTCATGAATGCTTTCATAAACAAAGTGTAGAGAGAGTGTAAATAAGAGATTCATTGTGCAGTGTAGAGAGCTTCGTTGATTTTAATGCGACTTTGTGAGATCGTGATGAACTAAGATGAGTGACAGCTTTAAATGATTTTTAAGGGAGTTTGTAAATGAGATATTGATTTAATACAACAGGTAAATAAACAAGAAGTTAATATTGACTTGCATTGTCTTCATAAAGAGTCATTTGCTTTATTCCTGAATTAATCAGCTGTTTGAACTAATTGAATGAATGATTCAGTAATTAAATCAGTGACTTGCTGCCAACTACTGGCAGTAATTTTTTTTTTTTTTCTTTTTGCCACATCCGATCTGGTCCACTTCCAGAGCACAGGATTTTACCGCAGAGCATGTGGATTTTAATCAGATACATATCTGATATTTGAACATCTGACTTGCATCTAAACACACATATTCGATTCCCCTCATAATTCCCAATGCAAGGGCAACACATTTGCCAATAAAGATAGCATGTTAATGCCTATTAATAAAAATATTAATGAAAATTACTGTTATTTCCTGGTCTTTATCTGTTCATTCAGATTTTCTGCTGTAAAACATACAGAACAGCTATTGTCCCTGCTGGGAAATAATAGCCTAATGGCCACTAGACACGAATTTAATTAAATAATTGTAATAGCATGGCCATTCAAATGCCGAGGGTCTACCATATGCATAGTAAAGCGATCACTGACAATCGTTTTGGGGTGGAATTATTGTAAACAAAGATATTGGATACCAAAAAGTCGGATATGGTCAAAAGATTGGATCTGTGTATAAGGCTTGCAGTGTAAATGCAGCCTATAGGAGCAAAATCTTCAAATTTGCTGTTGTGAGAGATCTAACCTGTTTTTGTTTAAAGCTTCCAGAGATCCACACCAACAGTTGTGACAACATTTCCCAGTTCTCAGTAGATAGCATCACCAGCCAGGAGAGCAAGGAACCTATTTTTATTGCAGCTGGAGATATCAGGTACACCTGGAGATAATGCATTTATAATTGCAAAACAGTAAGACGATACTAATTTAACTGTAATGTTTTTGTTATTTTAGGCGACGTCTGTCCGAACAACTCGCCCACACCCCGACCACATTTAAGAGGGACCCAGAGGATCCCTCAGCCGTAGCCTTAAAGGAACCGTGGCAGGAGAAAGTGAGGTATGTGTACGACATTCTCTACCAAGTTTGGTTGGCTCATTTATGTATCAAGTCTGATTTAATCTTTCCTGTATTGTTGAATAGACGGATCAGGGAGGGCTCCCCCTATGGCCACATGCCAAACTGGCGTCTATTGTCTGTTATTGTGAAATGTGGCGATGACCTGAGACAGGAGCTTCTCGCCTATCAAGTGCTGAAACAACTGCAGGTTGCACTCTTCATATTTTGTCTTTGTATTTGACAAAATGCATAGTGTATCAGCACCACATTGTCATTCATCATCATTTCCTGTATTTTTACATTTAAAGAGACCCAAAAATGAAAATTCTGTCATTAATTATTTACCCTCATGTCGTTCCAAACCCCGTAAGACCTCTGTTCATCTTCTGAACACAAATTAAGATATTTTTGATGAAATCCGAGAGCTTTCTGACCCTGCATAGACAGCAACACAACTATTAACATTCAAGGCCCAGAAATCTATTTTCTCACCATCTTTGTTGTCTTCCAGATCATCTGGGAGCAAGAACGGGTTCCCTTGTGGATCAAGCCCTACAAGATCCTGGTCATCTCCTCAGACAGTGGTATGATTGAGCCGGTGGTCAACGCTGTATCCATTCACCAGGTGAAGAAACAGAGTCAGCTTTCATTGCTCGACTACTTCCGGCAAGAGCATGGGAACTACAATACAGAGGAATTCCTTACCGCTCAGCGCAACTTTGTTCAGAGCTGCGCTGGCTACTGTCTCATTTGCTATCTGCTGCAGGTCAAGGACAGGTGAGAGAGACTGTGGGCATTCAAATCATGCTTGAATCATGTCAGAAAAAATTTGGATAAAGTATAATCACCATTTCTCTTGTTTTTCAGGCACAATGGAAATATTCTGCTAGACTCTGAAGGCCACATCATTCACATTGACTTTGGCTTCATCCTTTCCAGCTCTCCACGTAACCTGGGCTTCGAGACATCTGCCTTCAAACTAACCAGTGAATTTGTTGATGTAAGTAGATGATGGAAGTCATCATCGGATGTTGAGAAGGATGTAAAAAGAACAATCAGCATTTTAAAATCTGTGCATCTTTTTTTTAGGTAATGGGAGGTCTGGATGGAGACATGTTCAATTATTATAAGATGCTTATGCTTCAAGGCCTCATCGCTGCACGCAAGCACATGGAGAAGGTCATCCAGATTGTAGAAATCATGCAGCAAGGTATTGCTTATCTGAAGCTAAAATTTCCTGATAATTTATTCACCTACATGTCATCCAAGATGTTCACGTCTTTCTTTAGTTGAAAAGAAATGAAGGTTTTTGAGGAAAACATTCCAGGATTTTTCTCTATATAGTGGACTTCAATGGGAACCAACGGGTTGAAGGTCCAAATTGCAGTTTCAGTGCAACTTCAAAGGACTCTACATAATCCCAGCCGAGGAATAAGTGTCTTACGTAGCAAAACGATTGGCCAAAAAAAAAAAAACACAGAAATCTGTTTACTTCTTACCCTTTTACTTTTTATACTTTATTATGCAAACATTCTAATATACTTAGATACTTCTGCAGCAATATAGGACGATTATCACAGTTTACATTGAATGATGTTTTGAATGGCTTTATACCATTGTTTGAAGCAACTGCATGCCTCATTTTTATATGTGACCGTGGACCACAAAACCAGTCTTATGTTGCACAGGTATATTTCTAGCAATAGCCAAAAATACATTGGATGGATCAAATTTATAAATTTTTCTTTTATGCCAAAAATCAGTTCCAGTGAAGTAAAGATCATGTTCCATGAAGATATTTTGTAAATTCCCCACCATAAATATATCAACTTAATTTTTGATTAGTAATATGCATTGCTATGAACTTCATTTGGGCAAATTTAAATTTAAAATTTAGAATTTTTTTTTTTTTTTTTTTTTGCACCCTCAGATTACAGATTTTCAAATAGTTGTATCTCGGCCAAATATTGTCCTTTCCTAACAAACCATATATCAACGGAAAGCTTATTTTAATGATGTATAAATCTATAAATTTACACTTATGACTGGTATTGTGGTCCAGGGTCACATATATAGTTTCTTCTTTAAATATAAAAAAAAGTAAAAGTTAAAACAATGAGAAAAAAAAACCTTAAGATAACCTGTAGGAAAAATACACACACACGCACACACATCTTAAGCAAGCAGAGTAATGTAAGTGGATTTTTTTTTTTTTTTTTTTTAAATAATTTTAACATAATTGTGGCATCTGTAAATGTAATCATGATTAGAAATTTGATTAATTGTGCAGCCCTAATATAAATTTTTATTTGTTTTAGAAAATGACCATTCGTTTCGCTAGATAAGACCCTTATTCCTTGGCTGGGTTTGTGTAGAGCCCTTTGAAGCTACACTGAACCTGCAATGTGGACCTTCAACGTATTGGTCCCCATTAAAGTCGACTTTTTGGAGAAAAATCCTGGAATGTTTTCCTCAAAAAGCTTAATTTCTTTTTGACTGAAGAAAGAAAGACATGAACTTCTTGGATGACAAGGGGGGGGGGAACTACTTCTTTAAGGGGATAGAGCATTTTTGATTTTCTACATTCATTTATATTGAATCTTTCTTACAAAACGGTTTATACGTTCTGCAGGTTCTCAGCTTCCCTGCTTCCACGGCTCCAGCACCATCCGTAACCTAAAGGAGCGTTTCCACATGAACCTGACGGAGGAGCAGCTGCAGGTGTTGGTGGAGCAGATGGTGGACGGCTCTATGCGTTCCATCACTACCAAGCTATACGACGGCTTTCAGTATCTCACCAACGGCATCATGTGAGAGGTGGCCGCGGTGCACACGGACTAGAGCGCTAAAACTGGAAAAAAGGCTGCACCACTTTAAAAAACCACTTCTAATGCCCGCTTCCCATAACCGCCCCTGTGTTTCTCCACCCTTCGGACTTCTTTAAAGATGGATTTGTTTAGTTTTTTTTTTTTTTACTCTGACTGAAGTGGTCTCGAGCTGTGAAGTAACTGTAACTGTCGTCTTTTTTCAACAGCCTTTCCTTTCATTCAAACCCTCCCTTTTTTGTCATCTTGCAGTACTCTGGATGCCCAGAGTTGAATTTTATCCAGCTTTCCAGTGCCTCATTTAAACACTACGCTGCTCTGTGACTCACCTGTGTACTGACTGACTTCAACACCCCATATTATTATCATCAGCAGCAGCTTTTTTTTGTTGCTATACCACTAATGATATATACTTCGGATATTCAAGTATTTTCAGAATTTCAGCACACACTCATTCAGTGGGGCGGAAAACAGAAGATGCTGTATCAAAGCCTGTAAATTGCATTGTGAAATGAGGAAATCGGGTGGCAAACATTGCTGTATTGTACAGCTTTGTGAAGTCAGTGTTACATGAACTGTTTCAGAGATCTTCAGCTTAGTCCTGCACAAGAGACCATTAAGCCATGAAACGTTTGCTTAAAGTGTTCTCATTTGACCCTGTGAGAAGCGCTTGAGCCGTAATGGGGTTAACGAAGCTTTTTAATTCGATATGGATGTTTAAACGACAAAACACCAAAGACAGACCAGTGACTCCACTAATCATACAAGAGTTTTAATCTTCAATTGATATCGAGGACATGTCAAATAATTAGGATTTCATTCAAACAACCTGGTTTTCTAGGTCAAAATAAATATATAAAGAAACTATTTTGAGTTTCCAAAGGTCTGGACTGAAATATGGTGGCCTGAGAGATATGAACACTATTTATTGCCCTTTTACAGAGACTTACATGACACTTATGAAATGACACGTTCTCAACGCTCTCTGTGAATTTCATTTCATTTTGTCGTTTTGTTTGGCAAATGTTATAATCCAAGTTGTGCTTTGTACAGCTAACCTGAATTTATAATGAGCATTCTTACAGCTGAAGGTGGGCAGCCATGTTTAAATGTTTTTTTTTTTTTTTTTTTTTAAACGGAGGAGTTGTTCAGAAATCTGTTGCACAGGAGAAATGGAAAGGGCTATGAAAAAGCGAGAGAAATCAACACATTAAAGCAACACGTTTTTTCTTTTTTGTTTTTATTTCCTACATATGTACAGGTATAAAATTCCCTGCCTAAAATTTCTAGGTTTTTTTTTATTATTATTTTCTTTATTTTGGTAGAAATTGGGCATGTGTTGAGCCTCGTCTTATTTCCCTGTGACATCAGTGCTTCTCTTAATAGTTTTAATTCATCCTCTTAGCGGGAGCCACAATTTCCTTTAATTTGTTTAGACGATGTGTACGTTTTCAACAAGCTTATCTTTTCTCTCTACTATTTTATACTTCTATTGTTTCAGCGTCAAACTTTCCTTTGAAACTTGTAAAACGGACCAGCTCTTAAGATCATGTGAATAACCTTCCTTGTGAATGTTCCTTTGTATAATAAATTAAATGTTCCCGTTACACACATTGTTTATTTTTAAATTGTCTTTTGAGACCCTGTAATTGATATTTTTATTTTATTTTATTTTTCCTCATTTTTTTGGTGCACATGTGAGTATCACAATCTTACATGCAACTATTGAAATTCTAGTGTAGTGTACACTACCAGTCAAAAGTTTTAGTCTCTTCTGCTCACCAAGCCTGCATTTGTTTGATTCAAAGTACAGCAAAAACAGTACAATTTTGAAATATTTTTACTATTTAAAATAACTGCTTTCTGTTTCAATACATTTTTAAATGTCATTTATTCTTGCGATTTCAGAGCTTGAAAGCTTGAGACATATGATCCTTGATTTGCTGCTCAGAAAACATTTATTATTATTATTATTATTTATTATTATGTTGAAAACAGCTGAGTAGACTTTTTTTCAGTTTTCTTTGATTAGAAAGTTCAGAAAAACACCATTTATCTCAAATAAAATTTTTTTGTAAGATTATGAATGTCTTTATCATCACTTTTGATAATTTTTTTAAGTATCCTTGCTAAATAAAAGTATTAATTTCTATAATTTCTTTCCCCAAAAAAATAAATAAATAAAATTATACTGACTTCAGGCTTTTGGTATAGTGTATAATGTTAGAAAGTTTTTTTTGTTTTTTATTTCAGGTAAATGCTGTTCGTGGGATCTGTCTATTCATTAAAAAACCCTGAAAAAAGTTTCACAGGTTCCAAAAATTATAAGCAGCACAACATTCCAACATTGATAATAAATCAGCATATTATGATTTCTGAAGGATCATGTGAAACTGAAGAATGGAGTAATGGCTGCTGAAAATTCAGCTTTACATCACAGAAATAAATTACATTTTAAAGCATATTAAAATATTATAATAGTTTCTTGAACAGCAAATCAGCATATCAGAATGTGATGCTGAAGACTGGAGTAATGATGCTAAAAATTTAGGTAAATTACATTTTAAAATATGTTCAAATAGAAAGCAGTAATTTTAAATAAAAAAAAATATTTCACAGTATTGCTGCTTTTACTGTATTTTGGATCAAATAAATGCAGGCTTGGTGAGCAATGTCTTCAAAAAAACATTGAAAATCTTGCTGTTCAAAAACTTTTGACTGGTAATGTATGTCTGGGTGTATCCCTTACAAAATTAAATAAATGGAAAAATAATGATAAATAGTAGTATTTAGTAAAACAATAATACAATACATTGCACTTTTACTACTGTAACAATACATTTTTATTGTTCTAGCAATAATTGTATTTAAGTGAAAACTATAGTTAACTGTGGCTTATGTTTAAAAAAAAAGACTTGAACTGGTCGTAGTTAGAAATTTTATTAAAGGAAAAAAAAAACATTTATAACAATTAATTTCTACATTTATAAATAACCGAAAATTATTGTGAGGTACTGGAATAGTTTCACCTCACTATCTCCAGCCGTGGCCCAGAGGCTCATTTTCATGTTTTTTGTAGCGTACTGTGATTACCTGTGGCGCAGGTAAATCCGTTCAGGATCGTGGGGTGGCGCCGTTATGTGCAAGTTTCTGCGATTCCTTCCGCAACAGAAAGAAGGAAAAACTCAAGTACCTGCCTACACTTGCCGATGCATGGACAACACCCGTAAAAATATTTATTTAATCGTTTCATGAGTGTTTCTAACACATGAAACGCTATATCCAGAGTCGTTTACGCTTTTGGATAGAGTTGAGAAATTGTATCGGAGGTTATAGGTGGAATATCAAATGGACGGCTAGTTAAATCCTGGAGTTTCACCTGAAACTTGCAAGATTTCCTCGAAGAGTCCCCACACACAGGACTGAAAGTTACCAAGGGTGTGATACAGGAAGTACTTATAATTCATCATGGTAAGTGCTTGTAAAACTATTAAAATAACATTTTAAGGTAACGTTAAGTTTAAAAAAATTAAGATCTGCAGCTGACTCTAGATCCGGTTCACAACGTTATTATTGTTTGATAGGTATGTACTACTACACAGAAGCTACACTTTAGCTGTCGACAAAACGAATTAATATATCGGAAGAACTTTAGAATTTTAGACATTTAGTCCATTATTTACCTGTCTAGTAAAGTAATTCCCGAATCATTTGTGTGGCCTGAAAAAATAGTCCAGGAATAACTTTTTAAATACCTTATATAGATATTAAGGTGGACATTGTTTGGCTTGGCAAACACTCCCATCAAATTCGATTTTGCGGCATTAAGTTAAAAAGGAAATCTGACAAGAAAATGTAAAGCAAGATAACTTAAGAAATTCCTAGAATTCATGAGAGGACAAGGGAAATCTGTCCAATTTATTTGTACGATTCTGTTGAGAGCACAATAATGATAAGAATAATAATTTTAAAGTAATTTTTCAGCTCTATTTAGGATCTAAGATAAAGCTTTCCTCAGAATTATTGTTTATGACGTATGCAAGGAGGATATATAGTACCTGTCAAAAGCTTTTGAACAGTAAGATTTTTAATATTTTTTTAAAAAAGACTCTTCTGCCCACCAAGTCTGCATTTATTTGATGCAAAGTACAGCAAAAACAGTACAATTTTTAAATTTGTTTTCTATTTAAAATAACTGCTTTCTATTTAAATATATTTTAAAATGAATTCATTCCTGTGAATTTTTAGCATCATTACTCCAGTCGCATGATCCTTCAGAAATAATTCTAATATTCTGATTTGCTGCTCAGAAACATTTATTATTATTATAATAAAACTGACTGTTACAAAATATAAATGTTACAAAAATTTTATATTTCAGATAAATGCTGATCTTTGGATCTTTCTATTCATCAAAGAATCCTGAAAAAATGTACTCAGCTGTTTTAAATGTTGATGATGATAATAATAATTAATAATAATTCTTGAACAGCAAATCAGCATATTAGAATGATTTCTGAAGGATCATGTGACACTAAAGACTGGAGTAATGATGTTGAAAATTTAGCTTTGATCACAGGAATAAATTACATTTTTTTTTTTTTTTTTTTCAAATAGAAAGCAGTTATTTTAAATAGCAAAAATATTTCACAATATTACTGCTTTTGCTGTATTTTGGATCATTCTTTAAAAAAATTTTAAAACTTTTACTGGAAGTTTAAAAAAATATATATGACAATTTTTTACATTTTAAAATATATTCAAATATTCTTAAAAAAAAAAAAAAAAAAAAGATCTCACTGTTCAAGAACCTTTGACTGGTAGTGTATGCTTATCATATTTATCACATTTAATTGGCCATACGTAATTCTTAATCATCTGACTAAGCATTTGTCATTGTTTATCGCTTGAGGGTAAGAAAAATGACTCCCATTTCTTTGTTTTGTTGTATACCTGGTCTGCATATGGCTTATGACCTAATAATATGCCTGTGAAACTGTACATCTTAAAGATACAGGAGTAATTTTGTTATTGTCGAAGTCCTATTAGTGTCAGAGATTTTTATAAAAGTGCACATAACAGAAAGTAGTTTATAAATGTCCTTTCCTCTTCTGTGCATAGTTGCTGGCTTTTAGTTAATCAGTATATTCTCACACATATTAACCCTTTAACTTATTAATTCTGCTGAACACCAGCTCTCTTGTCTAATGTAGTGCATATGTACAAAGGTGCAAAATGCATTTGAATAATCTTTATTTAACCCAAAAGTGTTTCAGCATTTAATCACAGGTTACCAGACATGTGTTTATATGAATAATCTTTTTTTGCACAGGGGAGCAAAGAAAAATATCACTGGCAGACCCAAAATGTGAAGGTCAGTGGTGTGGACGACATGGTCCTCCTCTCCAAGATCAGTGAAGATGCCATTACAGATAACCTGAAGAAGAGATACATGGACGACTTCATTTTTGTATCCTTATATCTTATATATATATGTGCTAATGTCTGATTTAGAGAACGCCATCCCTTTTCTCTGCTCTCCAAATGTCATTAACTTATCTCTATGGGCACCAAGCTGTTCTTAGCTCATCTCACATCTCTTTTTGCAACCTACCAGCATTTGTTTTTGCCATAACCACAACTCTTTAGACATACATTGGTCCTGTGCTGATATCAGTGAACCCTTTTAAACAGCTGCCTTATTTCACAGACCGTGAGATTGAACTGTATCAGGGAGCTGTAAGTACAATATACATTTTCTGTTAATGTCCAGTATAGTATGGAATGGTGTTCAGATGAATAATCATTCCCGTGGTATAAGTCATTTAGACGTGGCCAGATGGAGAAGAGCAATGCCACTGCATGTCCGGTCTTGCCATTTGTACTTCTAAATACTGCCTAGAGATCTGTATTTGTTAACATCTTCCCCAGGATGGCTGGATCATAGAAAGTGTGTGCGTTACTGGTTACGGAACAATGCCTCTACCTCAATTTCATGCAAATGTGACTTTTAATTTTCCGGGACAGTTGTGTTAGACCTCACGACGTGTGTGTAATCTGTCATTCGCAGGCGCAGTATGAGAATCCTCCCCACATCTATGCTCTGGCTGACAATATGTACCGCAACATGATGATTGACTCAGAGAACCAGTGTGTCATTATCAGGTCAGGGATCTGGCACCCACACCCTTTAAAGTGTTTGTATGCCATCAAAGATTTGCATTATGTGTGATCTGAATGTGTCTGTAATGCAGCGGAGAGAGTGGAGCAGGAAAGACAGTGGCAGCCAAGTACATTATGAGCTACATCTCCAAAGTCTCAGGAGGTGGACCTAAAGTTCAGGTGAGGTTAGATTAAGGGTGTTTTAAAAATGCGGCTTGTAAATGAACTTCAGAAGAGTTTGATAAAAAGCTAATTTAAATATAGAAATTAATATATTAAAAATGCAGTTGAGGTCAAAAGTTTACACACACCTTGCAGAATCTGCAAAATGTTAATTATTTGACCAAAATAAGAGGGATCTTACAAAATGTGTTATTTTTTAGTTAGTACTGACCTGAATAAGATATTTCGCATAAAATAATAGTTGAATTTACAAAAATGACTCTGTTTAAAAGTTCACATACACTTGATTCTTAATACTGTGTTGTTACATTTTTATTTAGTGATAGTTGTTCATGAGTTCCTTGTTTTTTCTAAACAGTTAAACTGCTCGCTTTTCTTCAGAAAAATCTTTTAGGTCCCACAGATTCTTTGGTTTTTGCATTTGGTTTATGCATTAAGAGCCAGGGGTGTAAACTTTTGAACGGAATAAAGATTTTTAAAGACATTATATCATATTTTTTTTCATTTAGTACTGCGCTTCAGAAGCTACATATTCTTCCATGTTTCCCAGAAGACCAAATAAGTTACATTTACCCTGATCTTCAAATGAAAAAAGTTTTCACACCCTTAGAGCTTAATGCATTGTTTTTTCATTCTGGAGCATCAGTGAGCGTTTGAACCGTCTGTAATAGTTGCATGTGAGTCCCTCAGTTGTCCTCAGTGTGAAAAGATGGATCTCAAAATCATACAGTCATTGTTGGGTAGGGTTTAAATACACAGGTTGATGAAAAATCAAAGAATTTGTGGGACCTGAAGGATTTTTCAGGCAGTTTAACTGTTCAGGACAAACAAGGGACTCAAGAACAACTATCTGTAAACAAAAAAAAACACAGCTGTGTCTTTTAGGTGAAATATCTTATTTAGGAAAGTGCTAAATAAAAAAATAACATGCATTTTGTATAATCCCTCTTATTTTGGTAAAACATTTACATTCTGTAAGATGTATGTAAACTTTTGACCTCAGCTGTATTAATAATTTATTGACTTTAATAAATTGAAATTTTATTGAAATTATTCAGTTTGTTGACTTACATGTTTTCTGACCATTAACCATCATCAGAAAACAGTGAACATGCAAATGTTTTGCTAAATTATTCTTGAGGTTACCTCAAGTAAATATTTGAGGTCAAACAGGTTTGGCTGACAAAACCGTTTGAGAGTCCCTTTGTTAGCTGGCCATTCGCTTAATGAGAACCAGACTGAACTCAACCCAAAATTCATGTGAACTCATGGGTGTGGTCGTTTCTTTTGTTAATATTGCCCACATTCTGTGCTCATTGTGTGTGAAATGTAGCACGTTTGAATCACCTGGTCAGTTATCTGAGATCATAAACAGTGATCTCTTTGTTCCCCTGTGACACTGAACAGTTCATTGTCAGTCAGTATGGATAACTATAAAAATGTAATGATTCAAACTGTTTTTCTGACTTTAAACAAATAAGGTGTTTAGTGTACATGAATTGTCTGTGATGCCATGATGTTTCCTCTTTTCTGTTTTAGCATGTTAAAGACATCATTCTACAGTCTAACCCCCTCCTGGAGGCTTTTGGGAATGCAAAAACCGTCCGCAACAACAACTCCAGTCGCTTTGTAAGTCTTGCTGCAATGATTTGTCTCAGAAAAAAATGTATTTTAGATCATTTTGTTATTATTTTATGTCTGATCATTTTATCCGATTATTCAGAGTCAGAAATGCTGGCTTATTTTAAGTTTTGGAGACATGTTTGTATTATTAAAAAAAAAATTAATTAACAAATGTTCATTTTAAATACATATACCAATAAAATACACTGCTGTTCAGAAGTTTGGGATCAGTAAGATTTTTAATGTTTTTTAAAGTCGTTTTTGCTCATCAAGGCTGCATTTATTTGATTCAAAATACAGAAAAAGCTGTAATATTGTGAAATATTATTGCAATTTAAAATAGTGGTTTTCTATTTTAATATACTTTAAAATAGAATTTATTCCTGTGATGAAACGCTGAATTTTCAGCATCATCTTTAGTGTCATATGATCCTTCAGAAATCATTCTAATATGCTGATTTATTTTTTTGGAATCTGTGATAATTTCTTCAGAATTATTTGATGAATAAAACAGTAAAAAGGACAGCATTTATTTAAAATTGAAATATACCGTTTAAAAATTGGGGCCAGTAAATTTCTTTTCTTTCTTTTTTTCTTTCTTTCTTTGAAAGAAATTCATACTTTTTTCAGCAAGAATGTGTTAAATTAATAAAAAGTGATAAGAAAAACTTACATTGTTAGAAAAGATTTCTGTTTTGAATAAATGCTGTTCTTTTTAACTATTTATTCATCAAAGAATCCTGAAAAAAGTTTCACAAGTTCCAAAAATTATAAGCAGCACAACATTGATAATAAATCAGCATATTATGATTTCTGACGAATCATGTGAAACTGAAGACTGGAGTAATGGCTGATGAAAATTCAGCTTTGTGTCACAGAAATAAATTAAATTTTAAAGTATATTAAAATATAAAACTCTTATTTTAAATTGCAATATTTCTTAATATTATTTTTTTCTGTATTTTTGATCAAATAAATGAAACTTTCATGAGCATAAGAGACTTATTTAAAAAACTACTTCAACAATCTTACTGATCCCAAAACTTTTGAATGGTAGTGTACATACAATATTTTTTAATGAAATAAATATCTTATATCTTGTGACTGATAATACTGACGTTTCAATTAAATCATATTTTTAATGTTTTGTTTTTTTTGTACATATATTTTAGAAGGAACATGTAAGTCTCTCTATTTTAGTTTCTAGAATCGGTGTGCTATCCAGTTCTAAGAATGTCATTTGAAGCATGCTGGTTCTCAACATGTTGTAGCTTGTTGGTTCCTTCTTGGCTGCGGGATTTGATTGTAGGAGTGCAGTTTTTTGGCTGTAAAGTTGTAGTTCACTAGGCTTTACCGTTCCATTTCTTTTCTACAGTGGTTTGCCAACACATGCATATGTAATAATGTCAGCGCACAAGCTTTCACTGCGTAAAATGTTTATTTCGTACCTCAGGGAAAATACTTCGAAATTCAGTTCAGCCGAGGAGGAGAACCGGATGGTGGAAAGATCTCCAACTTCCTACTGGAAAAATCCAGAGTAGTGTCTCAGAACCATGGCGAAAGGAATTTCCATATATACTACCAGGTGAACTCATGGAAACCTGTCCAAGAAAAGTCATTCCAGGGAATTATGCAAGCTGACAAATACTTTTTGTGTGTCAGCGGTGTGATTTAATCCAGTTAAGGCCAATTGTGGATTGAATTGTCACATTAGTAGCTTACTGGAAGATGATTGAAATAGGATAAAAGTTATTGTTGATACCACTGTTTCTGTATCAGCTATTGCAAGGAGCCACCAAGGAGCAGAGAGAGAATTTAGGCGTCACAACCCCTGATTACTACTTCTACTTGAACCAGTCTGACACCTACACTGTGGACGATGTTAATGACAAGAAGGAGTTTGAAGACACTATGGTGGGTGTGAAGCTTTGAATCCCCTAATAGAGAAACCTTCTGGTGTTCCTGGTGCAATTCAGTACTCTTTTAATGAACTAAATAAATGAGAAATGTTGCATTTTTAGGCTGCCATGTCTGTGGTCGGACTGTCTTTGGATGCACAGGACACTGTGTTGCAGATTGTGGCAGGAATCCTCCATCTTGGCAACATCACTTTCAGAGAGGAGGGCAACTATGCTGTGGTGGAGAGTGAAGACTGTGAGTTTATGCTTGCATTTTATTCATTTAGCAAGTCTGCAAGGCAGCTTATGTGAGGATATTTATCTTTCTCACTCTGATGCAGTCCTGGCGTTTCCATCTTACCTTCTGGGAATCAATCAGGACGGTCTAAAGAGCAAACTGACCAGTCGCATTATGGACAGCAAGTGGGGTGGCAAAACAGAGACTATTTCTGTCACCTTGAACACGGAGCAGGCCTCCTTCACCCGAGACGCCCTGTCCAAAGCACTGTATTCTAGACTCTTTGACTACTTGGTTGATGTGAGTCCATTTAAATTACCATAAAAATATTTTTTGTGTTTCTACGGTATGCACTAGCGTTCAAAAGTTAAGGGTCAGTAAGATTTTTTTATTTTTTAAAGCAAGGAAGCATTCAGTTTTCCATCATAGGAAAAAAATTGTTAAAATAAATTAAAAATAGAAAACAGTTCTTTTAAAAGGGACATATCATGAAAATCTGACTTTTTCCATGCTTAAGTACTATAAACGAGTCCAAAGTGCATCTATCAACCCAGAAAATGTGAAAAAGCACAACCTAGTGACATTGCTTTGGTAAGCCTTTTTCTGCAAGCATGTAGAAAAATGAAGCGCTCAGATTCCGCTCCCCCCGTGAAGTAGAAAGGGGATCTTATTATAACATTACTGCCCCTTAATCTACACATTTTGTTTTCGCAAGCAACAACTGTGTACCAATTCTAATGCCATGGCAAAAGTTCGAGTAAAGCATGCTAACTGTGTGTTTTTAACATAATCTTGTGTGTATTTAACAGTTTAAGCACAAAAAGACACAAAAGAGAATTTAGGTTTAGTACTCACATGCCGTGTGACAGCCACTCTCTGTGTGCGTGCTTCGAATGTGTGTGCGTAGAAAACCATATATCAGAAGTTTAAACTATGTGGCTTTAGAACGCATGATTTCAGTACGATAGACATAATCAAAACCAAACAGATGTTTTTTAGCAGTGTATCTGAGTTACAAACTGTAAAGGCACAGCCCTATTCTGGAAAAGAGGTCGGGGAGCAGCAGCTCATTTGCATTTAAAGAGACATGCATAAAAAAAAAAAAAGCTGTGTTTCTGCTTCCACTCAAATTGGCCATTGACATTTTGGGCAATTTAGAAATCCCAGCCGGGACGTTTTTTTATAGGGACATGCCTAGGGGAAAAAAGGATGTATGGTTACCTTGCATAATAGGTCTCCTTTAAATTGTAATAATATTTCACTATATTACTGTTTTAACTTAAATAAGTGCAGCCTTGATGAGTGTAAGTCTTCTTTAAAAAAAAACAAAAACTAAATTTTACTGACCCCAAAGCTTTGAACTGTAGTAAATATGTATCAAAAAGCAAAAGAAAAGTCATTTGAATTAGTTTGTGCTTGTATTTGAAGGCCATAAACAAGGCTATGCAAAAAGACCGTGAAGAGTTAAACATTGGAGTTCTGGACATCTATGGCTTTGAAATCTTTCAAGTGAGTTAATGTATGTTTTCTACATGTATCTCTTCTTTTTACTCATCATATTAATTGTATAAGTAACCGCATGCCTTTACCTTTCTAGAAAAATGGATTTGAGCAATTCTGCATTAACTTTGTGAATGAAAAGCTGCAGCAGATTTTTATTGAGCTCACACTGAAAGCAGAGCAGGTGAATAATAATTTTTTAAATAAACTTCTAAACACACAGGTGTCTAGGAAAGTGTTTGCTGACGTAATCCATCTCATTTTCAGGAAGAGTATGTACAGGAGGGAATCAAATGGACCCCCATTGAGTACTTTAACAACAAAGTTGTATGTGATTTAATTGAGTCCAAAGTGGTGAGTTTACACTTTCCAGTTATTCTGCATCAAAACGGTTGTCATATGCATAACAACACTCGTTCAACTAATGGAATCTAATGGGCATCTTAAAAATCCAGAATCCTCCTGGCATCATGAGCATCCTGGATGATGTGTGCGCCACCATGCATGCAAAAGGAGAGGGTGCAGACCAGACTCTGCTACAGAAACTACAGTCGCAAATCGGCACTCATGAGCACTTCAACAGCTGGAACAAGGGTTTCATAGTGCACCACTATGCAGGCAAGGTAAGAGACACTTTTCAAATGTTTTTCAGCATTTTTGTCTATTTCCAACAATCAAATGCTCACTGATGCTTCAGAAGGAAACACAATGCATAAAGAGCCGGGGGGGGGGGGGTGAAAACTTTTGAATTTGAAGATTAGGGTAAATTTAACTTATTTTGTCTTCTGGGAAGCATGCAAGTATCTTCTATAGCTTCTGAAGGGTGGTACTAAATAGAAAGAAAAAAAATGATATTTAGCCAAATTAAGAAAAATGTACACCTCTTCATTCTGGTTAAAAGTTTTCACCCCCGACTCTTAATGCATCGTGTTTCCTTCTGGAGCATCACTGAGTGTTTGAACCCTCTGTAATAGTTGCATATGAGTCCCTCAGTTGTCCTCAGTGTGAAAAGATAGATCTCAAAATCATAGTCATTGTTGGAAAGGGTTTAAATACATAAAAATGTGTATATATAGACATATGTCTATTTAGAAAAAATCTTTAGAAAAATAGTAAAAGGTAAACACTAAGATTGTATAAAATGTGCCTTTCTGATGGTTAGCAGTGGTGTGGATGCAACACTGCCCCCTATTGTGAATGAAATGTATGTCTCATACCTTTGTCTTTTTTTTACTAAACATTTACTAATATATTTAATACTTTTTGTCACCTGATAATTTTCATAAAGCAGCACTAACTTTTCAAATGCAGCCACCTATTTTATAAATATGTACACTGTTGGTTTTATGTAATGGTTTTAAACAGAGCTAAAATTATCAGAACTCTTATTTTAAAAAATCAAATCTACTAAAATATCTAATAAAAACACTGCGGGGTGTAAATGAGGGGGGTATATTAATTCTTTATCAAGGGTATACTGGGCCTGCATATTGGTAACATGAGTATTATACTTAAATGAATAATCGGAATTTGGATGCCTTGAGTGATTTAGTGTGCTTCCAGCAAGTAGTGTCTCTAATATTGATTAACCTCTTGCTGAGAGTAATAAGAGCTCTTATTTCCAGGTGTCGTATGACGTGAACGGCTTCTGTGAGAGAAACAGGGATGTGCTGTTCAATGACATCATCGAGCTCATGCAGAGCAGTGAGTTGTAAGTGGCTATTTCTACTGCCTTTTTATCCCATGTCAGCTGTATTATAGCTGGAGTGTTTTTAAAAGCCCCTAAATGCACTCATGCATCAAAGTTCAACATCTGTACTTCAGCTGTAATATTCCTTAATGAAATAACAAATTACATAAATAAATCATAAAATCAATACAGTGTAGCATTTTTATGGAGGTAGATGAGTTGTTTTTTTCTTGTGAGAGATATTCTGTGCTGTGTTACTTCATTAGAGGCAGCTCTATGCTTATGTGCTGGTAAGGAATAAATGGTAGTAGGGCAACAGAGATGTTTGAAATGATTGATCTCTTTCTGGTCATCTCCACAGCGCCTTCATCAAAGATTTGTTCCCAGAGAACCTTGAGGCTGAGAAAAGGGGCCGTCCCACCACTGCAGGTTCAAAGATTAAGGTAAAGTAACTGATTTACAAAACATAGAAATGCACACCTAATTAGAAATATTCTTACAATTTGATTTAAACTGTGTATTATGTTTTAGTTCCTAATAGAGTTACTGGCCAGCTTGCATTTGGTGCCTGGCAAGTGTGCTGAATGCTTTTGTATGATACACGAATGTAATGTAATGCTCTTAGATTTGTGTTATGCTGTTGTTCATTTTCTTTCTTTTCTACCTCCTTATCATACAGAAACAGGCAAATAATCTGGTCCAGACGTTAATGAAATGCACTCCTCACTATATTCGATGCATCAAGCCCAACGAGACCAAAAGGCCTCGCGACTGGGAGGAAAGCCGCGTCAAACATCAAGTAGAATATCTGGGACTGCGAGAGAACATCCGTGTTCGCAGAGCAGGCTACGCCTTCCGGCGTGTCTTCAAGAAATTCCTGCAAAGGTACAATTGCCATTTACCAATGCCTGTCAATATGGAAATATCTGCTATATGTGACCCTGGACAACAAAACCTTAGGTAGCACAAGTATATTTGTAGCAATAGCCAAATATACATTGTATGGGTCAAAATTATCGCTTTTTCTTTTATGCCAAAAATCATTAGGATATTAAGTATAAATCATGTTCCATTAAGGTATTTTGATTAGTAATATTCATTTTTGATTAGTAATATACATAGCTAAGAACTTCATTTGGACAACTTTAAAGGCGATTTTTGAATATTTTGATTTTTTTGCACCCTCAGATTCCAGATTTTCAGATAGTTGTATCTCGGCCAAATGTTGTCCAATCCTTACATACCATACATCAACGAAAAGCCATTTATTCAGCTTTCAGATTATGTGAAAATGACTGGTTTTGTGGTCCAAAGTCACACATTTATATTTATTTATATTTGCTCAGATATGCCATCTTGACCAAAGAAACATGGCCTCAGTGGCGTGGAGATGAGAAACAGGGTGTCCTCCACCTTTTAAAGTCTGTCAACATGGACTCAGACCAGTACCAGCTGGGCAAGACCAAAATCTTCATCAAGGCCCCAGAATCTGTATGTACTTTTTTTTTGTAACTTGAAGGTAGTGATTTGAACAAATATTGTTACAGTTGTGATTTAAAAAAAAATGAAAATTCTGTCATTAAAGGAGAACTCCACTTCCAGAACAACAGTTCACAAATAATTTACTCACCCCCTTGTCGTCCAAAATGTTCATGTCTTGTCTATGTCTTCAGTCATGAAGAAATTATGGTTTTTGAGGAAAGCATTTCAGGATTTTTCTCCATATAATGGACTTCATTGGAGCCCAAAATGTAGTTTAAATGCAGCTTCAAAGGGCTCTAAACAATCCCAGCCAAGGAAGAAGGGTCTTATCTAGCGAAACGCTCATCATTTTTTTCGGAAAATAAAAATTTGTATACTTTTTATGCACAAAAGCTTGTGTAGCGCAGGCTCTGGGATGTGCCTTCACGACGCTACGTACTATTTAATCACGTCGAAAGGTCACGCGGAACGTAGATGGAACTACAGACCCAGGTACAACGATGTCGGACAATTCTGAAGTTGTAGGAGAAAATAAGATGGAGTTTTTCTCCATACTGTACCTTTTTGAGCTGGAGTACACAGACAATGAACTTAGATGTGATTCGTAGTAGTGATGGGAAGTTCGGATCATTTTACAAACTCTGACCTTTGAGTCTCGTTCAGCAAAATGAACGAATCTTTTTTCGAGTCATTTAATTAAAATGTTACATGTTACTTCCCTAACACATCTACTGCTTACTCAAACGTTGATCACACTACAAACAAGACAAAACTATAATGCTATTAGAAACAGAAAAGATTCATTCATTGTTTACCTGGGTCTTTAGTCTATGATTAGCTCACCTCACCTCTTATCTGACAGGTTTTCGGGTTTGAGTCGTTCGTTCATCACATGACAGCCCCATAAGATGAACGAACGACTCGAAAACCCGAAAACTCGAAACAGGTGAACTAATTCCAGTACAGAGCCTAATAGGATGTTGCGCATACGCAACTAAACGAATCACTCCCGAGACGACTCGTTCTTCCAGAGTCACATTAAAGATTTGTTCAAAATGAACGAATCATTCAAGAACGACCCATCACTAATCACTAATTCGTAGCATTGTCGACGTGCGTCCCAGAGCCTGTGCTACACAAGCTTTTGTGCTTAAAAAAATATACAAATTTTTATTTTTCGAAAACAATGACCGATCGTTTTGCTAGATTAGACACTTCTTCCTTGGCTGGGATCATTTAGAGCCCTTTAAAGTTGCATTTAAACTGCATTTTGGAAGTTCAAAATCAGGGAACCAGTGAAGTCCATTATATGAAGAAAAATCCTGAAATGCTTTCCTCAAAAACCATCATTTCTTTATGACTGAAGACAGAAAGACATGAATATCTTGGATGACAAGGGGGTGAGTAAATTATTTGTAAATTGTTGTTCTGGAAGTGGACTTCTCCTTTAATTACTCACTCTCTTGTCATTCGAAACCCGTAAAACCTTTGTTTATCTTCAGTACACAAATTAAGATATTTTTGATTAACTTCGAGAGCTTTCTGACCCTGCATAGACAGCAATGACAGACATTACTGGTTCAACCGTAACTTTATTGTTGAAATTGTCCTTACTACCTTTCTTGGTTTTGAACGTGGTAGTCACATTGCTGTCTATGCAGAGTCAGAAAGCGCTCGGATTTCATCAGAAATATCTTAATTTGTGTTCTGAAGATAAATGAAGGTCTTTAGAGGGTTTAGAGCGACATGCTTTAATGTGATGTTTTCTCAGATGTGAGCAATAATAACCTAATTCATTAACTGAACATTTAGAACTATGTTATCTCCCTTTTTTGCTGTTGTAACTCATTTTCTCAGAGGTGGGTCAGTTTATTTTAGTCATGAACAAATTAAATTACTTTGCAGTTTGGCTGTCTAAATGCATTCCTTTGGCGATGTGCAAACGATTAAAAGTAATTCAGTCATAATAAATGAATATTCTTCAGCTGTGGTTCATATGGGTTCTTGTATAGCTATGCTTTTTCAAAACTTTTTTTTATTTAAAATAGACCCTATACAGTAGGGGCGTCCCAATTTACATATTTATGCACCATGCTGTTTTTATGTATAAATAGCATAGAACAAGTGCATTTCAGCTGACTGTATGATGCACTTAAAAGATTAGTTCACTTAAAAATTTCCTGATAATTTAATCATTCCTATGTCATCTAAGATGTTCATGTCTTTCTTTCTTCAGTCGAAAAGAAAAAGTTTTTGAGGAAAACATTCCAGGATTTTTCTCCATGTAGTGGACTTCAATGGGATCTATGGGTTGAAGGTCCAAATTGCATTTTTAATGCCGCTTCAAAGAGCTCTACACGATCCCAGCTAAGGAATAAGGGTCTTATGTAGCGAAACGATTGGTAATTTTCAAGAAAAAAGAAAAAATTATACTTTTTAACTACAAATGCTCGTCTTGCACTAGCTTGACCTCGTGCATTATGTAATCACATTGGAAAGGTCACATGCAACATAGGCGGAAGTACTGACCCAGTGTTTACAAAGCAAATCTGAAAAGAAAATCAAACACCCTTTACAAAAAAAGGTTAAAAAAACGATGTCAGACCATTTTGAAGAACTAACCACACATAACCTTTCCAACGTGATTACGTAATGCGTGGAGTTGCATATGCACATTGCAGAGCTAGTACAAGATGAGCATTTGTGGTTAAAAAGTATATAATATATATTTTTTTTTTTTAGAAAATGACAGATCGTGTCATTAGATAAGAGCTTTATTCCTCATCTGGGATTGTGTAGAGCCCTTTAAAGCTACATTGAAACCACTGAAGTCCACTATTTGGAGAAAATCCTGGAATATTTTCCTCAAAAACCCTCAAAAATAATTAGTGTACTAGAAGATTGAGTATGTTGTGCATAGAATAAGTGCATAGTGTATGGTGCATCATTTGTTACACACTTTACATGTTCAGGCTATTGTCTTATGAACTTTAATGAGTGAACACACTTCAAAGTTGCTTTGGTCGTTTTGTGATTGCATTTTGTTGATATTCTGAATATTCTGAACAGTGATGACTATGAAAAATAAGCATGATTATGTCAATCTGTAGTTGTTCCTGCTGGAGGAGATGAGGGAAAGAAAATACAACGGATATGCTCGGGTAATCCAGCAAGCCTGGCGCAAACACATCGCCGTGCGCAAGTACGTCCGCATGCGAGAGGAAGGTAAGGCTACATTCAGATTCCTCTCTTTGATACATGCAAAAAAATAATTTAAACATAATTTTTTGGTTTAAACTGTGTAGAAACGACTAGGTTTGTGTAAATCTGTTTCCGGACCTCATTGCTCTTTTTTTCCTCTGTATCAATTGGTGAAAATTGACAAAAAGCCTCCAATATATAAGGCCTTTGGAATACAATCAAATGTACTTCATTTTCAGTCACATTGATTCTGTAATGCTTTCAGCCTCTGACCTCCTGCTAAACAAGAAGGAGAGACGAAAGAACAGCCTAAACCGCAATTTCATGGGTGACTACATTGGCATGGACAACCATCCAGAGATTCGGCAGTTCGTGGGTCGTAGGGAGAGGGTTGATTTCGCTGATGTGGTGGTCAAATATGACCGCAGATTTAAGGTTTGACTCAACATCCCTTTTAACATTATGAAACCTATAGCTCACTTCCTGTATAACTGTTTAGTAGTATTTTTTGCTAGTTTACTGATTTTGTACATGCAGTTCATCTGACATATTTCCTGTGACCACATACTCACATGCTGTTTCAACACCCACAGACTGTCAAGCGTGACCTTATTCTCACCCCTAAGTTACTCTATTTGATTGGACGTGAGAAGGTGAAACAGGGTCCTGAGAAAGGTCAGATTCGGGAGGTCTTGAAGAGAAAGATCGAGGTGGAAAAGATCCAGTCTGTCTCTCTTAGGTACTCTATCATATAATATGCATGATAACCTTTAGGTCTTGAAAGTTCTCCCAGCATTAAAGCTTCAAAATGATTAATAAATCATCAATTTAAATTAGAATGAAAATAATAAGTTCTTAAAGGGATAGTTAAGCCAAAAATAAAAATTCTGTCTTCGCTCACCGTCAAGTTGTTTCAAACCTGTATGAGTTTCTTTTGTCTGGTGAACACAAATGATATTTTCTAGAATGTTTCTGATTCCCATCGACTTTCATAGTATTTTTTTTTAGGGCTGCCCTCGGCTAAAGATTTTTCTGGTTGATTAGTAGTCGTTCATTTTGAGCATTAGTCGACTGTGAGTCACACATTTATAAATAAACCATGTAAGTCATAATAATGAGCCTTTAATTGCCTACATACCCTAATAAGCACTCAACGCATGCAAAAAAAAGCTTGGCACAGCGCACCAGCAGATATAATAATTATGAATGTGTCAGGGAAAAACAGCAAGGAGACTGTATTAACATTTTAATAACTTATTGATAAACTAGTGCTTTCTTTGTTTTCGTCTTAAAGGTGAAGTCCACTTCCAGAACAACAATTGACAGATAATGTACTCACCCCCTTGTCATCCAAGATGTTCATGTCTTTCTTTCTTCAGTCATAAAGAAATTGTTTTTTGAGGAAAACACTTCTGCATTTTTCTCTGTATAATGGACTGATATGGTGCCCCGATTTTGAACTTCCAAAATGCAGTTTAAATGCGGCTTCAAACGATCCCAAATGCGGTTGTTAACGATCCCAGCCGAGGAAGAATGGTCTTATCCAACGAAACGATCGGTTATTTTCATTAAAAAAATACAATTTAAGTACTTTTTAATCTCAAATGTTTGTCTTGCCTTGCTCTCCCTGAATTCTGTGTATTCTGGCTCAAGACAGTTAGGGTATGTCGAAAAACTGTGATCGTACTTTCTCCCTCAACTTCAAAAATCATTTCAAAATCATCCTACATCACTGCATAAGTTCCGACCCAGTCTTTGCAAAAAGAACATGCAAAGATGATCAAACACCCTTAACAAAAAAGTTAAAACAGTGATATAGGACGATTTTGAAGTTGAGGGAGAACATGAGATGGGAAAACAGAGGTCGGGAAGAGCAAGACAAGACGAGCGTTTGACATTAAAAAGTATATAAATTGTATTATTTTTATGAACAACCGCATTTGGGATCGTTTGAAGCCGCATTTAAACTGCATTTTAGAAGTTCAAACTCGGGGCACCATATCAGTCCATTATATGCAGAAAAATCCTGAAATGTTTTCCTCAGAAAACATAATTTCTTTACGACAGAAGAAAGAATAACATGAACATTTTGGATGACAAAGGGATGAGTACATTATCTGTAAATTGTTGTTCTGGATATGGACTTCTCCTTTAAGAGATGAAGTCGGTGACACTGACTCGTCATCTCCACAGTAGTGATGCGCCTAAATGTATGTTTCGTACTGATTACATAATCTGAGAATATGTATTTTTTATTTAAATTGTTTAATTTAAAAGTGGACATTTCACTCCCCATTGATATATTATTCATGTCTGTAAGGCAAGCATACACGGAGTTTCAAAGTTTCGCGCTCAAGTTCACAGAGACCGAGACAGGAGAAAGCACATCCTGTTTGCTTTCATTATTTTACAAAAACACAATGTTTCATTGTTATTCTGAGTCCACACAAATAAACATAGAGTCTTTACAGATTCAAATGATGTATTACTTTTATCTGTATGACCAAAAATGACGGAGTATTTTAAGTGCAAGTGACCGCACCGCCGCCTCCATCTGTCATGCAGTAAGCGCGCTACTATTCAGCTTCCACAATCTGCACAGACACTTGAATAGCACACATTTTTCTATGTTAATATTAGATTGAGCAGCCAGGTAAAGCTGCTACTACATATTTCAGATGAAAAGCCATATTTGAGGTCGAGGAAAGATAGGTGAGCATTTAGATGTCCTGCCCATGTACTATTTTACCACATAGACCAGCCGTTAACCATCTGTCAGTCATGGACTGTGTGACCCTTTTTTTCTGCGACTAAGCGACCTAATAAAATTTTGGTCAAACAAGCCTCTTCTTGTCGACTGACGTTTAGTTGACTTTTAGGAAGCAACCCTAGTATTTTTTTTCCACATTCTTTCCACATTCTTCAAAATATCTTCTTCTATGTTCAACAGAAGAAAGAAACTCAGAGGTTTGGAACAACTTGTGGGTGAGTGAATGATGTCTTTAGACCAGTTTTAAGCAGGTTTTAATAATTTTTGTACCTCTCTTTCTTCAGCACACTACAGGATGACCTCTTCATATTGCACGAGGAACAATATGACAGTGTGCTACAGTCTGTCTTTAAAACCGAGTTCCTCAGTCTTCTCTTCAAGCGTTACGAGGAAAAAACACGGAAAAAGCTGCCGCTTAAGTTTAACAACCTGTGAGTTTCCCTTACTAAGAAATTTACCATGTGCATTATTATTCAGAAAAGCATAATATGTTGGTATTGTAATTTCAACATTAAATATTTTTCTCTATCAGACTTGAATTTAAGGTAAAGAAAGGAGGATGGGGTCCATTTTCATCTGCGGGCTCTCGACAGATCCAGTTTCAGATGGGTCAGGGAGACGAAGCAGTTCTGAAGCCCAGCAGCAAGGTCCTGACTGTCAGTATTGGGCCCGGTCTGCCTAAAAACGCAAGTGAGTCTGATGAAATTGAGTTTTAGTAAAAAATATTTTAAATGCTTAAAATACAGTGTTATACGTATATAGAATACTCTTATAGATTGTGTGCCTGTTCATAATTGTATTTGTACAATTTTTTTGTAATACCTTTATAAGCTATATAATCACTATTCAGTGGTCTTAACATGATGAAGACATATATTTCCCTGTTTAAAAGTTTGGAGCTGGTAAGATTATTTTTAAGTGTCTCTTGTGTTCACCAAGGCTGCATTTATTTGATCAAAAACAGTAATATTGTGAAGTATTAATACAATCTAAAATAGCAGCTAGAATATATTTTTAAAATTAAAATGAATATTCGTAATATTTTTAAACATTTAAAATTTTAAAATGTAATTTATTCAAAGTTTTCAGCAGCCATTACTCCAGTCTTCAGTGTCACATGATTCACATGATTGTGAAATCATTCTAATATGCTGATTTTGTGTATAAGAAATATACTTAAAATATACGTACAAACATTTGTATTATCAATGTTAAAACGGTTATCAAGACAGAAAGTTTAAAAGTGACAGTAAAAATAGTAGTTTATTGTTACATAAATTGTCTATTAAAAATCCTGTTCAATCAAGGTAATGCTAACATTGCTAATTAAAAGAATTTATTATGCGTCAAACATTTGAATGGTAGTGTATGCTTTTTTTTTTTTTTTATTAAATGTAAATTCATATACCAGTCACATTTTCTTAGTTAAATAAAATATTACTTACTCTATCAGAAAAAGAAAAAAAACAATTCTATTTTATATTATTACATTAAATGTAATCAATAATATATCATTAAAGCCATGTATGAATCTCATTGTTAGTTTAAGCATTTTACATTTATTAAAATAATTCAAGGCAGTAACAATTTAAACAATATATTTTATTTGTGAACTTGCATTCAGCTATTCTATTTAATAGTTAACTTCTTAAATCTTTTTTAATTTTTCGGGTCATCAGTCATCAAAGTAAATATTGGCCACTGATATTTACTTAAAATTTCACCAAGCTGATTACTCACTAAAAACTCCCACAGATTATGTTTTCATGCCATTTCAAGTCTTATTTTCATGCAACAAAGTGGTAATATCTAAATCTGTGGGGTTTACTTACTTTTTTTAAATGTATTCTTTCCATTAACACCATTATATTGTCCATTCAGACTGATCCGCAAATGCAGAACGTGCACGAACACAAGAGGCGGGATTTATCGTGTGAACCAATCACAGCCGAACATAACCAGTCATATCCAATCATATCGCGATGGAGGCATTGCCTTCTCTCATGTGACTTTCCCCCATTCATTCTCAATTACCCCCCAACAAACCCATGGCACACTTTTGGGGGTCTGTTAAAACTCAATGGGCTCAGGGGAGGTGAGAGAGATGCGGACTCCCACTGTCACTTTACCTGCTGGTGTTGCTGTTGGACAATGTTTTTTTTAGAAAAACGAGTGATTTATACACTGTATTGTTATATTTTGTAATAATGGTGTTCTTTTATATTTTTTTATTTTTCCTTGGAGGAAAGGCCCCTGATATATATGTATTCTAATAAGTCACAATTATCATTTCTGTAGGACCCACTCGTCGTGACAACCGAAAAAGCAGGTACATGGGGAACCAAAGTCGCAATGTACGCCAGTATTCACGTGGTAAGATCAAAATTTTACATATTTCACAAAAGTTGCCACTAAACTGTTTTAGTAATCGTTTTAAAATGTACTCGCGGCCTGTGATTTCAGAAGCTCCTAAGCTTGATAGTCGAGGACGAGGAACCCAAGGGCAGCCTGGTGTTAGGAAATCCCTGCTCCGTCAGCAGTCCAGTATGGATCAGCCCACCCTTCCCAGACACCAGGGACCTCGCCGCAGTCAACGCGAGAGCCAAATTTATACTGATATGGGCTTCATGAAAGTTCCTGATCAGGGTGTTGCAGGGTAAGATGATGGATATTATGACTGAAGGAAACCCACATACAAGCAATTCTAAGTATTATATCTTCCAAGCCATGCTGACTGCAGACTTTACAGTCTTAAAACCTGTTTGACTGGAACTACAGATCACAGATCAGTATGTTATTATCATTATTTCAGTCTTTCAAAGGAAATATTCCCTGTGTTTTCTCTTAGAATACATCGCAGACAATCGAAAGAGTACAAGCCTCTTCCAGGTTCAGGGGGACCCAAACCCAAACCCAAACCTAGACCCCGCATCCCACAGTGTAAAGCAATCTACGCTTACGATGCTCAGGACACAGATGAGCTCAGCTTTCAAACAGATGATATCATAGAAATCATAAATGAAGGTAATTTATTTTTATGACATTAAAAGTGAACTTTATACAGATTATATTGGGTTAACGAACGCTGCACTAACCCAAGATGCTCTGTCTGTCCAGATCCCTCAGGTTGGTGGCGAGGCCGTATTCAAGGAAAGGAAGGCCTGTTTCCTGGCAACTATGTTGAGAAGATGTAAACTGGCATGCTATTGGACAAAATGTGATTCACAGCAGAAGTTCAATCGAGAAGAACAAAGCATCAGCATTATATCAAGGCCACTTAGTACCGAATATCCCCAAATGCACCCTGACAAAAATGTGTTAGTATTCAGTAGGATCATACATTATACTACCTACATAAAATCAGATGACATTTTATGTTTTTTTGTTTGTTTTTGTTTTTATAGAAAGTAATGTTAGACGTAAATGTAAAAGAAAAACCCAGTATAAAACTAGTTTTTTAAATTGTGTTTTTGGAGAATGGAATGGATACATCAATTTTTTAATGTACTGTATTTTACTAAAGTTGTATTTTAAACATCCAATTTCTACTTTTTTGTTACTGATATTGTACAATTGTATAAAATCAGAAAAGCTGTTTTTCAAATACTCAGAGAAAAAAATAAAATGGAACCACTTTTTGGTTGATGTTTTTCATTATAAACATTAAAAATAATGTCTTAAAGGTCTGCTAATTCATTTGACAAGCAAAATTTCTCTTTGCTTTATAGACTATTTCCTCTTTTTTTTAATCATTACATTGTTTGGAGCATAAGAAACAAATGGCCAAAAAAAAAAAAAGAAATATATATATATTTATATATATATATATATATATATATATATATATGAAAATGAAAACAAGACTCTATTTTGTCCTCTGTAAAAGGGATATGCTGGGAAAAGATATTTAGAGAATATTTATATTTTGTATTTTGTATGCATACCAGTGCCTGCATTTCAGTTTTTCAGATTTTGGCAGGAAACTTCTACCTGAACCAAACTTTACACAAAGATTGTACAGATTCTCAACTATGGTATGAAATATATTAGGGAATGATTTGATATAACACTTTACTTAGCACAATATGTTAGCACATTTTGTTGACATTGACATATATATAAATTCTTTGCCTACTCACTTAATATGTCAATCAAAAAGGCCTGATGACCATGAAATATGTCCTGGTGTCCATTACAATGGACATATTCTGCTTTGAAACGCTACTAAGGTTGTCATGAGATATTAAGTTATAACAAGCAGTTTGAAAAAACCATTATTTTGATGACGTCAAATGGTTGCACTCAGTGAGCTACTGGTGCTACTTGTTGCTATTTTACCACGGCACAACAAAATATAATACTGATACAATGACCATAGCTACTGAAAAAGCTTACAGGTGGCGATGAATATAAGCATATACGCTCTAAAAAGTGCTGGGTTATTTCTGTAAACACATTGTTGGGTCAATTGTGCTGGGTCAAAATTCTGGGTTGTTTGAGGTACTGTAAACACACAGTTGGGTTGATCATGCTGGGTCAAATGGACTCTAGGTGTCCTTTTACCACTGAACACGCGGCTTGGGTTATTTTAACCCAACCGGTTTGTTTATTTTTCCACTTCATCGAACTTTCTGGATTCTTCACTCGTATCCTCGTCAGGCGGTCACGAAATTTGCAGCAAGCAGGATTATACGGTAGGTTAATATGATTATATGATTATTTACCTTTATTTTTTAATAAGTTGTGGTTTAAAGCACAGTGATTTCACTGTTTAATGCAATATTTGATATGTTGCTGTGCGGGGTTAGCGTTTTATTCTGTGAATGATTAACGAACGTTAAGTAGCAGCCTATAGTGAGGTACTTTTTTGCCTCAACAATCGCTTTATCGTTAAATAAAAGTTGTATGTGTGTGTACGTCCGAAGTTTTATTTATATACAGTACACATCCTTTTTTTTTTTATCAGTACCGTCCTTTTTTAACGCTTCATGAAAACAGGCATAGGTTAGAAATACGGGGTAAATTCAGTTACTGTCTGCATACTGTGCGACGTGCGAATCCAACGATAGATCCGTCATTTTTATGTTGTGCATTTTCGCGCTCTTTTTTTCCTCGGGTAGCTGCATTAGCTACGCTATGCACCTTACTTTAATGACTCTAGTGGTTTATGGTGTAGTGCAGGGTATACGCAGGTATACGGCTTATGTCCACTTTTTTATCAGTTGGTTTTGCGTGTACCCACTTCTAAATCCCCTCTGTTGCGCATCGAGTAGTGTCCTGCATTAGCCAAAATCAGTCCACCACATGAATAGCTAATTCAATCGCATGTGAGTAAATGCAAATATTCCCTAAAAACACCCGGTAAGGACAGTAATGCCATCAGAACCGTGGCGCGGGCTTCCTTTGAAATATATTTGATGATTGCGCTTAAATGCGCCCGCGCCCGCTCCGTCCACTCCGTCCACCCAGATGCACCCTGTTCATACGCGAGGGTATGTCAGGGGAGGCTCTGACACAGAGAAAACCCGACCGATTTAATCAGAGACTGCGGAGAATCACGTCCAGGCATCAGTAAGTTACTCTTCTCAGCGTGTATTTGCATTTGGGGCGTATACCCACTTCTCCAGGCACCACGACACCACTGTTATGAGGTCCTTTTACTCTTCCTCTATTTTAGTGAATGCTTGTGTTACATTACAAACTAGGAGACCAGTATAAAAATTAAATGTTTTTTTTTTTTTAACAGTGTAGGTTCTGCCCTTCAGATTGGAGACTGATAAATGCAGTTAACTGGTGAGATGCTATCTTGGGTTGCCTTCAAGTACCATATAATATAGAATCGTGTCATCACGTGTTTGACAAACGCTCCAGTGCATACAGTATTTGTGTTCTAACTCTGAAGATCGCCAAAGTTTTACAACAAATTTTTTTTTAAACGTTTACGAGATCTCGCGATATTAAAATGCTTGAGAAGCTTTCTCGCGATATCAGCATAATAGAACTGATGTGTTTAAATGATTGCGCTTCATCTAAACGCATTAACCTGCTTTCTATATAAAATAAGTCACTGTAAAAACAGTTTTGTGAAATTCTAATTTTCTAAATCTGAAATTTCATTCTAGATATGTGAGATTCTTGCTGGTGAAGATGGACAGCTTTGTAATAGAGAAGCTGAAGGAAAGGCAGCTTGATACCCTGGTTAAAACCTTTGAAGGTAAGTTATATCATTCAATAACATTCAATACCCATGATTTGTTTTAGAATTTGATCTTTTCATTAAAATAACCATAGTTACTGGTATGACAATAAAATCAAACAATCAATTTAACATTTAAAAGCTTTAACTTATTTAACCACAATTTTTTTTTTTTTTTTTTTTTTCAAATTTTATCAGATTTCACAAGACTTCAGGAAGCTACATCCAGAGGCAGACTTTTTGAAGACTGGGCTACAATTGCAGACCAAATTGTTGCCTATGCCCAGCAAGATGGAAAGGTGCATTAAGAGCTGGGTGACATGACTTCAGGTAAGGTATTTCTTATAATATGTCAATCTATAGCAGGGCTTCTCAAAGTCTACATTCAAAGGTCCAAATCTGAATTTTCATCAATGACAAAGGTCCGGAACTATTGGTAATTACAAAACTTGTTTTTAATAAACATGTATAACAAATCAACATTCATTTTATGAAAAAATAAGGTGCCTTTTGCATTCAAAATACATGAATAACAAGTGCAAAAGTGGCAAAATAATTAAAGTGTCTGGATTTTTCTTAACAAAACACCACAAAAGTAACATGGTGCAAAATACAGAGCAGTCTAATGTGAGAAATGGCACTGTCTGTCTCCCATCAGCTGCCGAAACCGTGGCACAAAAGGTGTGGTTGCTAGACGGAGACACTGGCCTAAATGTTCATTAGTCAAGGTTATTTGTGGATTCATATGAAGACTTTAGCTGTCGAAGTTTTGCTGTCCGTACCTCTGTATTTTGTGGATATTGCCGTTCAAAATGACCGTGTTTTGTTTCATAATGCCGTTTGACATTTCCACTTTTCACAACTCCAACTGTCTCGTTACAAATCAAACAGAATGGCTTCGTGCTGGATTGGGGCAAAATGAACGCATACCTCTCTGTCCAATCATCTTTGAAAACTCTATTTTCTTCGTCAACTTTTCTTTTCCTGGACAATGACATCCTCCACACCCATTCAAACGCTTACTGCGGTGAAGTGTCGCGTTTCGCGGCTCGCGCCCGATTACGTCAAAAGTATACACCCACTGGATGTCATGGCAACTGAATCACGGAGGGAAACTTTAAATATCTCGCCTTCGCTTTAATTTCGGACCATCTTCAAAAAAGACATAAAACACTAAACAAATGATTCTGACATGCGTTTATCAAAGTAGGAAATCCAGACTTTTAATCCCTTAAATTACTGCTGTTGAAATACGAAATGGTGGCGGGTCCGGATTGAATTCCCTCCGGGTCCGGATCCGGACCGGAGTCCGGACTTTGAGAAGTGCTGATCTATAGAAACAAAATTCAGCTGTATTTGACCATTTCACAAGAAATTCTGTCAGTGAGGGGGAGATGTAGGGACGTATGCCGCGCAAGAAAAAATAGGCTACAACCGCATCTCTGGTCATTTTAATATGTAATCTGTAATGTTAGTAATACCAGTCGGATGTTTTTGCACATCAATCTGACGATAAATGTGGCACACCCAGTTTTTCTGATGCATGCAGAAATCATTCTAATATGCGGATTTATTATTAGAATGATCAATGTTGGATAATATCAACAGTTGTGCTGCCAAATATTTTTTGGAACCTGTAATTTTTTTTTTCAGGATTCTTTCTTGAATAACAAGTTTAAAAAGTACAGTGTTTATTCAAAATATAAATATTTTATAACAATGTAAATTATTTATTATTAACTTTTAATAAACTTTTAATTATTAACTTAATACATCCTTGGTGAATAAAAGTATTAATTTCTTTAAAAAAAATAAATAAATAAAAAATAAAAATGTACTGACCCCAAACTTTTGAACGGTAGTGTATATAGATAAAATGAATTTTTGGAAATGCAAATTGATATTTCCCACTGACACAATACTGCAAAAAATAGAAATCACTGACTTAAAACCATTTTTTAGCTGGTGAAAATACTAGTGTTCATTTTGGCCACCACTGTATGAAGTGTTCAGATGTAAAATACTAAAAATGTGCAGTTAAAATGAGCATTTTTTCAGGCCTAAGTGTCTTCAAGACTAAGTGTCATATAATTAACAGGTGGGGACCAGCATGGTGGATTTGTGCCTTGGGGACGAGACAACGACATCCCAGACCTTCACCATTGTTTCGGGCCGTGCCACTGAAGCGGACTCGTTGCCAGGGAATTTCTCCGGCTTGCAGTATTATTATATTGATGGACATAAGTCTTCATGTGTGAATTTTTTAAGGCCAACAGTTTTTTCTGGCCACTTGTAACATGTTTTAAATTGTCATATGCCTGGTGGACACTTTGTTTGGCTTAGTTTTAATAGCACAATGTTTGGAACGATTTTCATGTGGCAACAATTAATTTTTGAGTGTTCTGCTGCTGCAATGTTGACAAAGAATGGGAATCTACAGTGCCTAGTTTACACAGTTTTGTGTTTTAAATGAACTGATCTGCTGAAGTTGTTGTTTTATGTGTCTGTAATGGTTGGATAAAATGTGTGACAGCTGCACCCATTTGAAAATTGTTTTAAAAAGAAATAAAACTCATTAAATTAATATTTACAGTTGCATTTTCTTGTGTTTTTCTAACTGTATTACAGAAAAGCAATAATAATTTTACATTCTTTTGTGATTATTTATTATTATTGGTAAATATAAAGGTAGCAAGGCAATAAGACAACAAATAACCCAATGTTTAGGCTATGTTTAACCCAGCAACACAGTTAACCTGACCCACTGGTTGGGTCAAATAAACAACCCAGCATTCTGGGTCAAATGGTTAAACCTAGCACTTGGGTCAAAACAACCCAACGCGTGTTCTGTCCCATAGTTACCCAGCAGCTGGGTTAAGGTTGGGTTATTTTTTAACCCGGCACTTTTTAGAGTGTAGGCTTATACCAAATGCCTTACCATCCATTTTTCCCACAAGCAGTCTAAACGCCGCTGGATATTGAAATCCTGCCAGGATGGCATCTAGTGTTTCTTGTCTCTGCCATTTGTTAGCTCTTTCAGTAGCTGTGGACTACTAAAAGCCTCAAAGGCATCAGGGCTAAAGTGGAGAGAACAAAGACATGGGTATTTAGGAAGTTTTATTTGTGTCACGGGTCTAGTCCTCCTCTTTTCTGCGTTGTGATTTTGCGAATGCGTTCATACGATCACTTTACTGCCCTCCGACAAACACGAGTCAGCAAGCCCAATTCCCCAATAAAGGCCAGGACATAGCGGTTTCGTTGAAATTTTTACTTAAAAGTGAAATAACATCCCCTTTAGTGGTTTCACTGCAGACATAAAGCATCCACAGCGTGCATTTCTAATTGCAATTGCTGTGTTGCATCATCTTCCGTCATACATTTTTGTCTGCAGCTCCCAAACAAACCACATGAGGGCACCCTTACAACAAATTAATAGCTGCCGTTGAATTTTGGAGGATTCACAATAACAATTCTAACCAGTGTTGGGGAAAGTTACTTTTAAAAGTAATGCATTACAATTTTGAGTTACTCCCTGAAAAAGTAACTAATTACATTACTTAGTTACTTTTTATGGAAAGTAATGCGTTACGTTACTTTCGCGTTTCTTTTTTAAATCTGGACAGGGCTTGCTTCTTTGTTTTTAATATAAAACATTTCTAATGTAAAAGCCCTTTTACACCAGAAGTGAAATGAATTCACCTCAGGCTGAAAGAAAAGTACATTTATGCAAGAGATCATTCAGATCTTCAGCTATAAAAAAAAAAATAATAAAATAAGCACAAATGTTAGTTTATCTAAAGTAATTTTTGCTTATTAGTATGGCTGAACTGCATCATCGAAGGTCAGCAGCAAAGACACTGGTTAATAAAATGGGATTAAATACATAAAGGATATTTGTTTTTTTTACCGTATTTAATTATTGCGGGGTTGCGTCATATTTTGACTTTGCATTTCACTGTTTTTATTCATTTTGAGGAATACTGAATCTGTTTTTTGTGAGTGAGATGAATTAATGCATGTTCACATTTAGTCTAGAATACAGGAACATCACGTTTACTCCCAATTTCCGGACAGGAGACTTGTCAATCAATAAATGGGGAAAAAGTAACTGGCGTTACTTATTTGAAAAAGTAACTCAGATATTTTCTTAGAAATTCAAAAGTAATGCGTTACTTTACTAGTTACTTGAAAAAAAGTAATATTATTATGTAACTTGCGTTACTTGTAATGCGTTACCCCCAACGCTGATTCTAACTCCGTTACATTTGTCCACAAGCATCTAACCATTCTTTTCTCCTCTTCTTATCGTTAGGAAGGCAATGAAGACTTACATCGCTTCTCTTGTTGCCCTTCGACTGAAAATTACAACCAGAAGCCACACAATGTGGTATTATATCAGCATTTTATTTTCCGAGTTGTGTTGTGGAAAAACTAGCAACAGGTAGTAGCTCACTTAGTGCAACCATTTGACATCATCAAAATAATGGAGCCCCCCATAGTCCAAAATATGTATAAAACCATTTAGTAAGAGACGCCGTTTATGTTATATTAAGCCATACAAGTCTTAAGTTTAATATTCCTCGAGAAATATTTACATTTTCAAACCTGTGTATATGATAAAATATCATTTCATTACAGTAGCATAGATATGATCTCAAAGGTGGACTCAGTTTAGGCGCTTTCGTGAGTCTACACATAACTACATTTCCCAGACAAAACCGTGTGTGACGTCACGACGTAGTTCGTTTCTGATCTCGCAAACCTCTGAATTCCGAGTGGCTGCTTAACTTACACACAGTGAACCGCGGAGACACTGCACATTTCAGAGACACTGAAGGGCATTTTATACTCTTTTAGGATATTCCGTTACGTGAAAACCCTCGGGCTCCGTGTAACAATGGAGGCATATTTACGGAGCTGTCGTGATGTGATTAAGGTAAGACTATGTTTCAGTACGCTTAAAGAGAGCGTGGTATGTTTGCTTCTACCATTTTACCCACTTAAAATGTGGCCAGTTGCCAATGTTTGCACTGTGCGTATTGAGATATACATAAACACGAATGTGTTTGCCGTTCATGATAGCTTGGTGTGATTAAATAATGAATGCTTTGTTTGATATACACTTGATATTGACACAAGTCATATGGTATGACGCGTGCAAAGACCCTGACCGCATGCGCCAACGATAGAAACAACCACATGCATTGAGAGAGTACGCAAGCATGTTTGTTTATATTTATTATTTATATAATAACAGTACTTTTGATTACAGTATTATTTATTGGTATGCCATAATTTTATTTTAAAAAGTTATTCTTCATGTAGGAGTAAATGACATTCATATAAGTGGAACAAGTATGGCTGAAATGTACTGGTATATATATACACATATGCACACTGCTGTTCAGAAGTTTGGGATTAGTAAGATTTTAGTAAGATGGTTTGTTAGGATAGGACAATATTGGGCCGAGATACAACTATCTGGAAACTGAGGGTGTAAAAAAAAAAAAATAAATAAATATTAAGAAAATCATCTTGAACGTTGTTCCTTAGCAATGCATATTACTAAACAAAAAATAAGTTTTGATATTTTAACAGTAAGAAAATTTACAAAATATCTTCATGGAACATGATCTTTACTTAACATCCTAATGATTTTTGGCATAAAAGAAAAATCAATCATTTTGACCCATACAAGGTTTTGTTGGCTATTGCTACAAATATACCAGTGCTTCTTGAGACTGGTTTCATGGTCCAGGGTCACATATACACACTACCCTTCAAAGTTTGGGGTCAGTCATTTTTTTTTTCTTTCTTTCTTTGTTTAAAAGAAATTAATACTTTAATAAATTAATACAATAAAAAGTGAAAGACATATATATTCTCTTTCTAACAATATATATTTATACTTATACACTATTAAAAACAGTTTAAAACAAATTGAATGAACTGTTTGGTGCAAATGCATATTTTGGAGCTTCAAATAGAGACTTTCTAAAGGTGCTGTCAGTGTTTAGTCAATAAGAACAATTCCCACTTTTCTAGTTTTTCAGCTTAATGCACTGTTTCAAAACTGAAGGTGGACCTATTTGCAGAGACAATAACACCTGCTGTCCGGCGCACATGATCCTGACCGCATCTGTCCGACAGCAGTGCATCTCTCTACCCTAAACACTGTTGTTTTAAACCCAAACACCCTGACACCTGCGCTCACGCACTGCTGGGCGTATATACCGAAGCTCCGTGTTTACTTTGAGACTTTCAGCTCATGGAGGCAAGCAGAGATGGGTTCTTTAACTAATTCAGTCAATGATTGAAGAAATTATATGGTTGCACTTGTGGTTAAAGTGCTTTTTGTCTGCACTGAAGCGTGAGGTTGCAAATATTGTGCACACAAAAGCCCTTTTCCGCCCTAGACCCACAGGTTCTGTACTGTTTACTCACTGTCCCGTGGTCAATTTCACATTGCAGTGACTAACTTCCTGCTCTGTCCTCCGGCCATGCCCATATGGACATGAATAAGCAAGTTTTTCCTGCACTTCCCCATCTAACAAGGATTTTGGTGATGATTATCACATGAGAAAGCGAGATCTCACCAAAACCTCACCCTAAGCAAGCCTCACCCCTGGTCTGTGCCAGCTGTGAGCTCAGTCGCTCTGTGTTGACAGTCCGTCGTCCAGTATTTCAAACAAATCCCAGCTGGTTGACCAGATCAGAGTACATCATTTAATGCTGACGTCACAGATGGCTTCTGTATTCGGCTGGAGTAATGGAGCAGGCCAAATGCTAATTAACACTGGCAGAGTCGTCATGGAGAGAGATAAAAGGTTTTATCGAATCCAGGGCGATGCATTCGGTGTTATTCTATTAAAAGTGCTCTTCATCTTGCGAGTGGTCCAGCAAATAGGCTTTGATATGAGTTGTGGGTTCTTGAGCTCCAAAAAAAGAGGGAAAGCACATTTTAAGTAACATAAATGTAGTCCATAACTATACTACCAGTATTTATTTATTTTTTTTTTATAAATAAAGTAATACTTTTATTCAGCAAGGATGCATTAAATTGACCAAAAATGATAGTAAAGACTGGATTCTTTTTCTAATAAATGCTGTTCTTTTATACTTTCTGTTCATCAAAGAATCACAAATCCACAAAAATCACACTTTCCATAAAATTATTGAGGAGAAGATGTGTTAAAAATCAATAACAATGTTTTTTGAGCACCAAATTAGCATTTTAGAATGATTTCAAGATCATATGACACTGAAGACTGGAGTAATGAAAATTCAGCTTTGCCATCACAAGAATAATATCTTGGTTATTTTAAATTGTAATAATATTACTGTACAATATTAATGTTTTTAATCTGTGTTTGATAAATGCAGTCTTGGTGAGCATAAATCATCAGAAATCTTACCTTATATAGGGCTCTTTGAAATCCGTTTTTTTTTTCCAAATTCCTTGTTTTTTCCATTTGAATTTTTCAGTTTCTGTTTTAATGGTTAAATTAAATTTTATTAATAAAAAGCATGTCTGATTAATTGAAATCTTGAAACTTACACAATTTAACTTTTTTCTTCTTCTTCAATTCTATAATACAAAATACCAAAATAATTGTTCCATTTTAATGGTTTCATTAAATTTAATAAAAAAATATAGCTGCAAGCAGCAATTACCGGGGTTCGAGCATTAAGGCCTTTTAGGTGGTATGCAAAGTTGCTCAGAATGAGGGGATATATCATACAAATGTAAGTGTAAGATCTTGTGTTTGTGTGAATAGATGAGCATTTTTTAACAATCTGAGGCCATTTACCATAGAAATTTTGTTTTTGAAGCCTTTTTTAGCTGTTATAGCGCCACCTATGCTCCGATCTCCATGAAACTTTGCATGCTTGTTAAGAATCATCTGACACATTTTTTCACCAATTTTCGTAAAGTTTTGAGTTTTCGTTTTGGTTTTATAGGCTTTTGGGTATATGTGGCCACACCCCTTTTGTAAATTAACCTGGTTATAGCTAACCGAAGGACAAAATTCAAAATTTTTTTGATAATTATTGATCTAGAGAGTCCAGAGAATGTTACTGCATTGGTTTGATCGAGATTGAGCAAAAAACCTAGGACTAGTTCGCAAAAGTAGGTTTTTCACATATTTGTGAATATTTAATGAACGATTTGATTGACAGCAATGGTTCTTGAGGCAAAGTTGTTCATCATGAGGAGATCTATCAAATGGTATGCATATTGTGTGGATGTGTAAAACACCACGTGATTACAGAGCCAAAAAACTCGTTAGCGCCAACTAGTGGCCGATTTCTTTCAAAATTCTTACAGACCTTTAGGGCCATGAGTTGAACATGCCCAGTGAGTTTCGTTCCGATCGACCTCCGTTAACCTTGTCTAATGGGTGCTCAAACTTCATTGGCCGATGGCGGCCATGTTTTTTGAGATACGCCAATGTCCTCATAGACCCTTATGGCACATTGGACAGAGACACTGCATACCAATTTTCAGGTCGATCGGACCAACGATTGCATAGCTAAAGTCATTTTTATGTTTTTTCCACCTTATAGCGCCCCCAAGTGGCAGAGCTGTGCAATTTTTGTTATTTGACCAAAGATTGAGCTTATACACATGTGTACCGAGTTTGGTGAAGATATCTCATTCCATTCAAAAGTTATAGCCAAATGTAAGAATTTGCTAACGTTAGCATAGAACATTTTGGCATTCCTATTCGACCGTGAGTCAAAATTTCAACTTTTTTTTGATAATTATTGATATTCAGTGTCCAGAGAACATTTCTGCACTGGTTTGGTTCCGATCGGGCGAAAAACCTAGGACTAGTTCGTAAAAGTAGGTTTCGGACATAACGCCATTTTGCGGAAAAACCGGGCTTCGTACGAAAAATCTGTGCCAGTGCACTTTTGTGCGTATTGACCCAAGGATCGCAACGATGTAAAGTTTTTGAGTCTACGACAAAAAATGTACGAGCTAGGGCCAAAAATGCGAAAAAAGTTAGTTTTTTGCGCTGTAGCGCCACCTTTGGGCCGATTTGGCCGGTTCTTTGCGCCTGAGTAGCGAGGAGGACTACTACCTTCTGACCAAGTTTCAGCTCTCTAGGCCTTACGGTTTGGGCTGCACGATCAGTTTTAGCGCGGAATAATAATAATAATAAAAAAAATCTTAACAATTACAATAGGGTTTCAGCGCTACGCGCTCGAACCCCTAAATATAGCTGCAAGCAGCAATTATCGGGGTTCGAGCATTTTAAGGTCTTTAAAGTGGTATGCTTAGGGTCTAGGCCAACCTGGATTCATGGCTGACAGTAAAACACATCCAAAATGGAGAACATGCTCACAAAAATACACACACAGAAACGAAAAGTTTAAACTAATATATTAATACTGAATAAACATGTTTACACACACAGAGACATACATGCATACACATTTTCTTGTACAGATATTTGAAATAAATGATATGGGCCAACACTTTTACTTGCAAGTATTCTCTTTGTAACAGTTTGTGTCTTTTTCAGATTTCACTGTAATCATAATGTGGCATAATTGTAAAAAACTGATATGTCTGTATGAACAAAATTGTAAGCTTTGCCTAAATGTGATTTTAAATGTTATAACAGTGATTTTATAAGTGTTAATCGATCATCAAACCTATTAAAAGCAATTTGTAGTCAGCTGAATAAGCCCATTAGTGGTCTTCCACTGACATCTAGTGGTTATTATTGCAATTTCATGCAATGTCTCATACAAACACTGAGATGTTAAACATCATAACTATTATAGTGTTATTTTTGCCCAGTCTCTCTTAAATTTTGCATATTTGTTTAGAATGGGAGTATTTGTCATTTTTGTCACAGTTTTGAGATGTTGCAAGCTTTCTTGTAAAAATGTTAGGCTTTTGGGTACAGTAGATTTAAAGAACATATTTAAAGAACAGTTGGATTGACAGCAATGGTCAAAAAATTGTTGAGAATGAGGAGATCTATCATATGGTATGAAGATCTAGTGTTTTTGTGAAAAAATGAGCATTTTTTAGTAATTCGAGGCCAATTACAATAGAAATGTTGTGTTTTTGAAGCCTTTTTAACTGTTATAGCGCCACCTATGATCTGATGCTATGGTTGCTATGGTTTTAGGATGTAGTCCAACCCAAAATATATGGCTAACACTACAGCACATCTATGATGGACAATACAATCACAAACACAGAATATGAAATAGTTAAACTATTATATTAAAGTTCATCAAGCATTATTACACACACACACACACACACATTTTGTTGCACATAAGAGATTTGTGTATTAAATGGTAGGTGACAAAATGCAAGTCTTTTTAAGATTTTATATATAGTTTTCAGGTTTCACTGTAATCATAATCTTGTATTATTGTCAAATATGATATATGTGTTTAAATGAAGTGTTAAACTTTGACTAAATGTGATCTGAAATGTTATAACAGTGATTTAGTCTTTGCATGAATTGAAATGAATGGAAAATCTGTGAATAGCGCTGTTCATTTCAATGAGCCATTAGTGGTCTTCTACTGCCATCTAGTGGTTATAGTTGTAATTTCATGACATTTTAAAGAGCGATGCATAGTTTTTGAGCTTTATAACTGTTACATTGCCTTTTTTTTGCCTGATGTCTTTAAAATGCAGGCTTTTTTAGAATCATATGATGATGATTTGACTTTTCTTTTCTTTTAGGTTTTATAGACTCGGGTACAGTAGATCATGATCTTATTATTAAGTGGCTATTCAAATGGTAGGGATGTGACGAGACCAGTCGGATTTCACGAGATCTCGTGACAGTATCCTCCCACAACATTTTGCCATGTTTACATTAGAGCTGCACTATTAATCCTTAAAATATTGAGGTGTCGATTCAAACACCCATGCAATCTTATTCCTAAATGACAATGAGTTATCTATGTCTATTAGGACTGTTTCACATCGCCAGTGTCAGTGGAGCGTGAGAAACACGTTTTGTCGCTGCCATGTTAATGAATCAGAAGATCGGAGTAAATGTGAACAACACAAACAGTCTTTTCAACCACATTATAATCATTATTTCTGTGTTACAGATATTTAAATAATAGAAGTACTGGGATAAAAGTTTATAGTTTGGGTATAAACACTTATTGTCTACAGTAGCGATAAAAACGAAAGTATTTTAACACGTGTATCTATTGTAACGCTTATCCTCTTCCGCCAGGAGGTGGCGACAACTGCCCGTTTAAAAAAAAAGTATGTCATTGAATCATTCATTCAGGAGATTTCAATAGTCAAACAAGTCTTAATGAAGTGAGACACTGTCTCCTTTATTGAATGTTTTTTTTTTTTTTTGTTTAAATGAATATATGTTTTTAAAAGACTTAAGCAATGAACAGTTTGTCATTTGCCATTTACCATACACAGCTTGTGTTTTTGAAGCCTTTTTAACTCTTATAGCGCCACCTATGGTCCGATCTTTACGAAACTTTGCATGCTTGTTAAGAATCATCTGACACATGTTTTTACCAATTTTCGTAAAGTTTTGAGTTTTTGTTTAGTATTGATAGGCTTTTGGGTATATGTGGCCACACCCCTGTTGTAAATGACCCCGTTATAGCTAACCGAAGGACAAAATTCAACATTTTTTTGATAATTATTGATCTAGAGAGTTCAGAGAATATTACTGCAGTGGTTTGATCGAGATTAAGCGAAAAACCTAGGACTAGTTCGCAAAAGTAGGTTTTTAACATATTTGTGAATAATTAATGAACGGTTTGATTGACAGCAATGGTTCTTGAGGCAAAGTTGTTCACCATGAGGAGATCTATCAAATGATATGAAGATCTAGTGTTTATGTGAATATATGAGTATTTATTTAGCCATTTGAAACCATTTACTATACACAGGTTGTGTTTTTGAAGCCTTTTTAACTGTTATAGCGCCACCTATGGTCTGATCTTCACGAAACTTTGCAGGCTTGTTAAGAATCATCTGACGCATGTTCTCACCAATTTTCGTAAAGTTTCGAGTTTTTGTTTAGGTTTTATAAGCTTTTGGGTATATGCGGCCACGCCCCTTTTCTAAATGACCCCGTTATAGCTAACCGAAGGACAAAATTCAACATTTTTTTGATAATTATTGATCTAGAGTGTCCAGAGAATATTACTGCAGTGGTTTGATCGAGATTGAGCAAAAAACCTAGGACTAGTTCGCAAAAGTAGGTTTTTCACATATTTGTGAATAATTAATGAACGGTTTGATTGACAGCAATGGTTCTTGAGCCAAAGTTGTTCATCATGAGGAGATCTATCAAATGATATGCATATTGTGTGGATGTGTGAAACACCACGTGATTACAGAGGCAAAAAACTCGTTAGCGCCAACTAGTGGCCGATTTGTTTCAAAATTCTTACAGACCTTTAGGGCCATGAGTCGAACATGCCCAGTGAGTTTCGTTCCGATCGACCTCCGTTAACCTTGTCTAATAGGTGCTCAAATTTCATTGGCCAATGGCGGCCATGTTTTTTGAGATACGCCAATGTCCTCATAGACCCTTATGGCACATTGGACAGAGACACTGCATACCAATTTTCAAGTCGATCGGACCAACGATTGCATAGTTATAGTCATTTTTCTGTTTTTTCAGGCTTATAGCGCCACCAAGTGGTATAACTGTGCAATTTTTTTTTATTTGACCAAAGATTGAGCTCATACATAAGTTTCCCAAGTTTGGTGAAGATATCTCATTTGGTTCATGAGTTATAGCCATTTTAGTAAAAATGGCCCTCCACCTGACAAACTTTTTGGGGCCCTTTCGCAATGATGAGTCGAATTTTGAAATTTTTTTGATAATTATTGGTATTCACTGTCCAGAGAATATTTCAGCAGTGGTTTGGTTCCGATCGGGCGAAAAACCTAGGACTAGTTCGCAAAAGTAGGTTTTGGACATAATTAAAATTTGCGGAAAAACGGGGCCTCCAGGACCCCAAATCACAGGGGGATTTTTCAATTTGTATTGACCCAAGGATTCCAAAAATGTAAAATTTTTGAGTCTACGGCAAGCGGTTTAGGAGTTATGAGCACTTTCGTGTTTTTGATTGCTGTAGCGCCACCTATAGGCCGATTTGGCTGAGTCTTTGTATCTGAGTAGCGAGGAGGACTACTACCATCTGACCAAGTTTCAGCTCTCTAGGCCTTACGGTTTGGGCTGCACATTCAGTTTTAGGGAAGAATAATAATAATAATAATAAAAAAAATCCTAACAATTACAATAGGGTTTCAGCACTGCGTGCTCGAACCCCTAATAATCGAAAATAATCAAAAGCATCTGTAAATAATTTTTTTTTAAACTAATTTATTATTTATTTATTATTATTATTATTAATATTATTATTATTGTTTTCAGAAATACTGTGTTGTGTATTTACATTTTTCGGGTAAATAAACTCTGGTAAATATTCCCTAAAAATAATGTTTTTATAATCATTTTATTAGTAATACTACTATCATTACATTGAGTAATAATATTTATGTCAGAGTTTCTTCAAGTTAAACCAAACTTTTATTTTGACGGGTTGCTGTGAAGACCATAAAGTTTCTGTTTGTAGCTATATGATACGATGATTTTCTCAAAAGAAATGGTAAAATGCTCATGAAGTGGCTCATGAAAGCAGTTCTAGAGATTGTTTATGTGTTCATGTACTCATATTTTGAGTTGGCAGAGGCTGAAAACAGAGTGAGCATCACACGCACTTCAGTGTGTGTGTTGTAAACGAAACCGTGTCCGTATTGCATTTTGATTTAATTGTACTGACCTACTTTTGAATTATTCATCCAAAATTTGGGAAATTCTGTGACATTCCACGTTATACAGTGAATTCCATTTTTATGACAGGATTCCATGATTCTGTCCGCTTTTTCCACATTGCGGAAATAATGGGTCCCTACAGAAGTGTATAATCTTCTGAAGCAATACTGTAGTTCATGTTAGGAACAACACTGAAATTTTCTGTCATTATACTTTAATTTTATGTCAAAATCTGCAGTGCCATAGACCATAGCTCTCAAATCTTATTTTTGCTTCTGTATATTCTTACTTTCTGTGAAATCTGTTACAAGCCAATATTGTTAACATTAAATGTTTTCACATAATATTTGAGTATGTGGATGAGATTTTAGCTGTGACAAAGAGGAAGATTTTCAGCTAATAAAAACAGGTCTGTTCCTCACACATCTATAATTTGACTATAAAGTGTATAAAGTTGTACAACCTACTTTTATGGAACTTTTTTTCCCCTTTATTGATAACCCTTGGTCACTGTATGGTTTTATTGTATGAACAAGACGAGAGCAGTGTCAGCGTTCGTCAAAACGTCTCCTTTTATGTTCCTCAGAAAAAAGTCAAAGATTATACATCATATTTTTGGGTTAACTATCACTTTAAAAACAAATGTTAGACTTTAAAGAAAATTAGTTTTGTTTTCATTCATGTTATCATCTGTTAAAGAAATATACTGCTGTACTACAGTAGTCAACATTTGAAGTGAATGAAAACCTTTTATCAAATTTGTCCTAAAACCAAAACAATACCCGTTCTTGTCTTAGAACAACTTTGAATGTTTTTTGATCCACTTCAAATGTTGACTACTATATATCTGGTGAGAAGCCACAAACTGTGTTTTATCTCAGACACATTGTACTCCACCTCCCACTGGCTGGCGGTGATACAGAGCGACACGGTGATCATAAGTTGAACATTGTTTGTCAGATGAAGCTCTTTATGAAGCTGGAAGTCTTCACAGCGTATGGGATGCATTCTCAGCTTGTCATATACCCGCTACTTGGTGTACATATTTACGTGTAGGTAATGTCACGGAAATTTTAGTTTTGCATTTCAGCTTGGTTTAATAGAGGCCACCAAAGCCTCATTATGAAAAACTAGGTTTGCAGTTATACGTTATGATTTCTTGTCCTATATTAGTCCAGCAGCCTGTGACATTGTTCTCTTTCGTTCTCAGGGTTGTAGTAAGAACAGCCCAGGGCTGCATGTCGTAATGGGAAATGAGGCTTGTGATATGGACTCCATGGTATCAGCCCTGACCTTCGCCTACTTTCTTTCAAAGGTATGCAATGCCCAACCTAATAAACCACTTTTGCTGCGGTGTTCTTAGAAAATGAGATGTGTGGCAGGGACAATAGATGTGATAATTCTGTGCTAGTGGATGAGGATTATTGTTTTGTTCATCATTAATGTTGTCCTCTAATAGAGTCTTGACTGTAAGAGGATGCCGGTCCCTGTACTCAACATCCCACGGGCTGAGTTCCCCTTACGCTCTGACAGCACCTTTCTGCTGAGAGAGACTGGTTTGCCGCAGGACTGCCTGCTGTTCAGGGACGAGGTGGATCTCCACAGCCTGCACAGAAACAAACAGCTAACGATGACGCTGGTCGACCACAATGTTCTGTCCAGGTCAGTCTTCTGTTCTGTTGCACATATGCAGTACTGTATGTTTACTACACCATGTTCAGTTTTCCATCTTCCCATACAACAGGAATGCAATTTTAGTGTTAAAGTAATTAATGAGCTGAATTTTTATTTGAATATATAAAATCGTTAGACAGACCTTCCGGGACTATTGTGTCTTCCAGTCAGTCTACCAAAATGCATCACCGTCGTGCCCGACAGGCAATCTTTAATACGGTGTTCCTGCAGGTCTTTAAAGGATTAGAAAAAAAATTAAGGTTTTTGAAGAAAACAAATTCTAGGATTTTTCTCCATATAGCTTCAAAGAGCTCTACTAAAAAAAAAATACAATTTATATACTTTTTAACCACAAATGCTCATCTTGGATGCTCTTGAATGACATGGGGGTAAATTCTCAGGCAGTTTTTATCCCGGAATTGAATTAATCCTTTAAAAAGTCTTCAATTTAGTTGTATCAAATTTTAGGCCGTGGCAAGTTATAAATACCTTCAATGGTGCAAGAAAAGTCTTTATTGTATTTTCTGTGGTCTTAAATTTGGGGACAGAAAGATAAGAATAGCAATATGGAGTAATGTGACGATTGAAAAGTCTGATTAATTGAATAAATATTAGCGCTGCACATTTCAAAGTCAAAACACGACACAGGTGTTTTTAAATGTCTGATGGGAGCCGACTGTCTTCTTAAACGTTTTAATGCCATTTTCATTTCATCTTCTGCCTCATAAAGTAGCATTTATGAGTGAGGAAACCACTGTATTTCTCCTGTTCCAAAAGCGCCACCTGCTGTCAGAGAATGAATTTGCATTTTCAATAAGCCTTTCTGCTGTTTATGTTCAGATCAATGTGATTATCAACCCATATTTGTACGCACCAAACATGCAGATTTGCAAATGTAAAAGAAGTTAATCTAAATTCTAAATGAATATAAGTTTGACTCACCCCTTTTCTCAAAAATGGTTTAAAGGCTAAAATGTGATTTTTTTTTTTTTTTTTTTTTTTTTTTTTTATTTTATGAGGGTTTTTTGTGTGTGTGTGTGAAATCTTTATCTGAACTGTAAATCATGTAATTTTATGGTTTATTATGTTGCCGTAGACATTGCCCCACCTTGTTCATACGTTGTTAATTTTATTTGTGCAGGTCTTAAAATCGGTCATAAAAAGCTTTAAATTTATTTTTTTTTAAATCCTGCAAATCTTTAAAAGCAGTGACACATTAAATTAATCAAAACTGACAGTAAAGACATTTCTGTGTTAAATAAATGCTGTTCTTTGAGCTTTCAGTTCATCAAGAATCCTGAACAATGTCATAGTTTCCACAAAAATATTAAGCAGCAGCATAACTGTTTTCAGCATTGATAATAATAGGAAATGTTTTTAAGGAGCACCAAATCAGTGTATTAAAATGATTTCTGAAGAATCATGTGACACTGAAGACTCGACAAATGATTGCTGAAAATTCAGCTTTGCCATCATGGGTATAAATTACATTTTATAATATATTAAAATAGAAAACAGCTCTTTTAAATTGTAATATTATTGTACGTTCAAATTGGTAGCAAAAAGGAAAATAGTAAATCTTATCCACCCCAAACTTTTAAACACTAGTAGTTACACTACCAGTCAAAAGATTTTAAAAGTTTTTTTGAAGAAGTCTATTCTGCTCACCAAGGCTGCATTTATTTGATCCAAAGTACAGCGAAAACAGTACATTTTGAAATATTTTTACTATTTAAAATAACTGTTTTCTATTCGAATATATTTTAAAATGTAATTTTTTCCTTTGATTTTAAAGCTGAATTTTTAGCATCATTACTCCAGTCACATGATCCTTCAGAAATCATTCTAATAATGATTTGCTGCTCAAAAAAAAAAAAAACGTTTGTGGAAAACAGCCAAGTAGAATTTTTCAGGTTTCTTTGATGAATAGAAAGTTCAGAAGAACAGCATTTATCTGAAACAGAAATGTTTTCTAACATTATAAATGTCTTTATCATCACTTTTGATCAATTTAAAGCATCCTTGCTAAATAAAAGTATTCATTTCTATAATTTCTTTCCCCCAAATAAATTATACTGATTGCAAGCTTTTGAATGCTATAGTGCAAACAGGCCGTAGCCCTGCACAGTTTAGATTCAGCCCTAATTAAATACACCTGATCCAGCTAATCAAGTCATTCAGGCTTGTTTGACAACTACATGGTTTGTGTGTTGAAACTAGACTCTGCAGGGCTAACAATGTTACAAAAATCTTTGTCTGTTACAAAAATCTTTTTTTATTTCAGATAAATGCTCATCTTGTACTCAACTGCTTCAAATGTTGATAATATTAATAATAATACAAAAATGTTTCGTGAACAGCAAATCAGCATATTAGAATGATATCTGAAGGATCATGTGACACTGAAGACTGGGGTAATAATGCTGAAAATTTAGCTTTGATTACTGGAATAAATTACATTTTAAAATACATTGAAATAGAAAACAGCTATTTTAAATAGTCAAAATGTTTCATAATTTTATTGTTTTTGCTGTACTTTGGATCAAATAAATGCAGGCTTGGTGAGCAGAAGAGATTTCTTTAAAAAACATTGAACATCTTACTGTTCAGAAACTTTTGACTGGTAGTGGTATATTTAATATGAGGGTATAGGAGGAGATTTGTGCTCTTCTTTTATAATAAATCTGTGTTATTCTGTAGTGCTGACAGTGAGCTAGAGGACACAGTTGTGGAAGTGATTGACCATCACCGCCTACAGAGACCTCCGTCCCCCTCCTGCCCCATCACTGTGGAGACCGTGGGCTCCTGTGCCACCTTGGTGACAGAGCGCATTGCCCAAAAAGCACCTGAGGTGCTCGACCAGCAAGTGGCTCAGCTTTTATACGGTAAGTGTTATAGTGATGGGATAAACACAGCGAGGAATGTGAGCTCTCACAGCATGACTGCGCTTCAATCTGTTAGACGCTGTCAGACATCAGATGGACTCAGCATGGTCTTCAGTGGCATTTAGCCGGAGGACATAGTCAGCTTGCTCATTTGACTTGATAGAGATGTGAGATGTCAGCAGAAAGATAAAATCTTGTCAACTAGCAAAATGTATGTGTTGACAGGTACCATTATCCTGGACTGTGTTAACATGGCACCTGAGGCAGGTAAAGTCACCCCTAAGGACAGCCAGTACGCCGTCTTTTTGGAGAAACGTTTTCCTAAGCTGCCTCAGAGGGGAGCTCTTTTTCAGTCGCTACAGAATGCCAAATTTGACGTGTCAGGTGAGAGAAGCTTTTACCTTGTAGGTTAATGAAGCGAACCACTTGATGTAGACATATTAAACAGTGTAATATGAAAGCATGTATTCATCAGAAGTAATCTCACCCTGCTGTTCTGTATTTCAGGGCTCTCTACAGAACAGATGCTGTTGAAAGACATGAAAGCAGCATCTGCTGGGGATCTAAAATTGGCTGTCAGTGTCATTTACATGACACTAGAGGTCAGTGCTGTTATGACAGATCACTTAACTTCTAAAAGCTTCTGCAATCTCTGAAGCTTGGAATGTATTCATTTGGATGCTTTTGGCTGATATCTCTTTTAACAGAAACTGATATTTATACTTATTTATATTTTGTCACTTTCTTGCACTCTTTTTTTTTTTTTTCATTTTTGTGACCTGATCAGTGTTTTGTGTTTGAATTGTGTTTTTTCAAGGATTTAATCACACCCTTAAAGGATTAGTTCACTTACAGAATAAACATTTCTGATAACTTACTCACCCCCATGCCAAGATGTTAATGTCTTTCTTTCTTCAGTCAAAAAGAAATTAAGGTTTTTGAGGAAAACATTCCAGGATTTTTCTCCGTAATGTGGACTTCAATGGGAGCTAATGGGTTGAGAGTCCAAATTGCAGTTTCAGTGCAGCTTCAAAGTTCTCTACGTGATCTTATCCAAGAAATAAGGGTCTTATCGATCAGTCGTTTTCTGAAAATTTTTTAAATTTATATACTTTTTAAACACAAATGCTTGTCTTGCACTAGCTAGACCTCACACATTACGTAATCACATTGGAAAGGTCAAGTGTGATGTAGGTAGAAGTACCAACCCAGCATTTACAAAGCGAATGTGCAAAAAATGCCATTTACAAAAAAGGTAAAAAAACGATGTAAGATGATTTTGAAGATGGAGGAGAAAATTAGTTTTTCACCTGTCCTACCTTTTTGAACCAGAGTAGACCGTTGAAGAGCAACGTGATTACATAATGCAGACGTAAATCACAGAGCTAGTGCAAAATGAGCATTTGTGGTTAAAATAAATAATGCATACATTTATTATTATTATTTATTTATTTATTTTTTATTTTGATCATTTGCTAGATAAGACTGTTATTTCTTGGCTGGGATTGTGTAGAGCCATTTTATGCTGCATTGAAACTGCAATTTGGACCTTCAACCCACTGGACACCACTGAAGTCCACTATATGGAGAAAAATCCTGGAATGTTTTCATTTCTTTTCAACTGAAGAAAGAAAGACACAAACATCTTTGATGACATGGGGGTGAGTAAATTATCAGGAAATTTGTTTTCTGGAAGTGAATCCTTTAAGAAGTAAAAAATATGTTTTTAAACTGTTGTAAAATTCTGTAATGTCCACTGAAAATTTCTTTTTCTTCATTGCCTTTCTTTCAAACACAATGAGAGGAAAATTAAAAAATAAATATGCTAAGTAAGTGCTAAGCATACCATTTAGTATATATTTATTTTTTTTAAATTGCAATATTACATAGGAACAATGAAAGAAGAATATAATACTAATATGACCATTTCAATAGAGGTTTTAAACAGTAAAACTCACTTTTTTGTAATGGAACATTACAAATTACTCACACCTCAGTCTATTTTATTAACTATTAAATGAAATTCCGTACTGAACTACTGTTTGCTGTAGAAGACATGCAGAATGTATTCTTGTGTTCTTAAAATCTGAAATCTTTGGATTTCATCTTGAAATTATATAATACTTTATAACGCAAGTTGTTGAATAATCAGCTATGTGATGCATGGCCAAAAACAAAAGGTGCTTGTTTTATGCATGTGTGTATGTGTGTGAAAGAGGCATCCGACCTGTTTTGTTCAGTGCTGAATTTCCAGGCTTTATTCGTTTGGGCAGGTTAGTAGTTAGGAGATGAGATCAATTATGGCAATTAAAATGCTGATTACAATAATTCAATCTATTATTTAATATGTATATATGAGCGATATTGCAGCAGTGTGCTACTCTTAGCATGGCTACGAGTGTGATATTAGGCAGCGCTCTGATAAACAATGCAATAAATTTGCATAAAATATAAGGTGATGAGATCTTGTTCTCAGCCAATATTGTTTGCTCTGGAGCAAATAATAGATTAGTGTGACCGCAGTCTGCCTGTTAGATTTACACAAAACTAAATATAGCTCGTTTAACCACTATCTTAAACGATAACCGCTACCTGGCCGAGGTAAGGCTGTTTTCGGCGGGTTCATGAGTGCTAAACACCTGCTGATGCCCTGGAGCTCACATCTCCGAAAACGCAGAAGCTAATTTTCAAATAGACGTTATCTTTATTAACAAACCGTCTAAACAAGTACATCTTACAAAGACAAAAACAGTATTATTTATAAAATTATAGTGGATTTGGTTGTTCAACATGACACTCGCTGTGAGAAATACGGCAAGCGGAGTGATACAAATGAAGGTGAAACAGTTGGAGTTCTGATATCACTAGAATATTGCACTCCTCTCAACCAATCAGATTCGAGGAACAGAAAGAACTGTTGTATAAAAAAAATACCAATACATTTTGTGAATGCATTGGTGCATCTCTAAAACTTCTCTAAAATCTCATTGCATGCTTGCAGCATTTCTGAAACACTCTGGCAGGACAATTTCTGATGCTTATGTTAAATTTAGAAGATCACATGCAAATTACATGTTTCCTCCTAAATGAAGTGAATCTTGTGTTTGTGCTATGCATTTAGCCTCAGTACTTGGTTCCACAAGTAGAGAGAGGAAATGTCGACTCTGAAATGTAAGGAGCTACTGTTGTGGGCACAAAGTGTGCTCATGTGCCCATCCTCATGACTCATGTGAATTCCTCATTAATACTGAAGCACAACCGATTCCAAGTCAGACACACCCAGACTCACCGCAGGGCTGGGCGGCCCGTCTTGCACACCCACTGATTACACCAGACGTTAACTTCCGTGACAGACTCTCCTCTTCTCTTGTTAGTACACATGCAATAGCAAGACGCAATGTTGCTGAATCAGATGTGGGAAGTATCAAGACTTTTTGTTCACACTACAGAAGACTTGGGAATATTATTGATTTTGTTTTTTTTGTTTTTTTAAACGTGGTATAAGAAATCCATAGATTTAAAACCAGCCCCAAAATGTTAATTATAACACTTAAATAAATGAGATTACTCACAGAATCTCAGTTATTACTTCAAAGTAATAATCCCACTTATTTAATGTTTATTACGTAATTATTTGATTGTAACTGTCAAATTGCCAAAGATATTAATCAGAAATATTTGTCAAATGATTCAGAAGAGATGTGTCATAAAATGAAATAATGTTTCATCTGTATGTATCTCGAAATCAGGTTTCGCCTCAGAAAGTGAAACGATTACAGGTTTTTTTGTTTTGTTTTTTTTTTCGTGATGCTCACGTTAAAAGTGCTGTTCTGTCTTTAGGCTTTTCTTCAGAGGCGTGGACTACAGCAGGACCTCTGTGAGTTTTGCCACAAACACAACTACAACCTGGTGGTAGCCATGACAATCTCTTTCAGTGACAACAAGGAGCCTTTCCGACAGCTAGCTGTCTACAGTTCCAGCACTGTCTACAGAGAAGAGGTACTCATTCCATTTTATACTTTTCCAGGAAAGAAGCTTCAAATGACTTACCTACAGTTGAAGTTAAAAGTTTAAATGTTAATTATTTTACCAAAATAAGTGGATTATACAAAATGCATGTTATTTTTAGTTTAGTACTGACTTTAATAAGATATTTCACATTAAAGACGTTTAGTCCACAAGAGAAAATAATAGTTGAATTTATAAAAATGACCCCGTTTAACAGTTTACATACACTTGATTCTTAATACTGTGTTGTTACCTGAATGATCCACAGCTGTGTTTGTTTGTTTGTTTAGTAATAGTTGTTCATGAGTCCCTTGTTTGTCCTGAACAGAAACTGTCTGCTGTTCTTCAGAAATATCCTTCAAGTCCCACAAATCATTTGGTTTTTTTAGCATTTTTGTGTATTTGAACCCTTTCCAGCAATGACTGTATGATTTTGATATACATCTTTTGACACTGAGGACAACTGAGGGACTCATATGCAACTATTACTGAAGGTTCAAACACTCACTGATGCTCTAGAAGGAAAAAAAGGGGTGAAAATCAGAAATTCAAATTTAAATGTAACATTTTGTCTTCTGGGGAACATGTAAGTATCTTCTGTAGCTTCTGAAGGGCAGTACTAAATGAAAAAAAAATTGTATTTAGGCAAAATGAGAAAACTGTACACATCTTCATTCTATTCAAAAGTTTTCACCCCTCGGCTCTTAATGCATCATTTTTCCTTCTGGAGCATCAGTGAGTGTTTGAACCTTCTGTAATAGTTCCATATGAGTCCCTCAGTTGTCCTCAGTGTGAAAAGATGGATCTCAAAATCATAGTCATTGTTGGAAAGGGTTCAAATACTTAAAAATGCTGTAAACCAAAGATTCTGTGGAACCTGAAGGACTTTTCTGAAGAACAGTGGGCAGTTTAACTGTTCAGGACAAACAAGTGACTCATGAACAACTATCACTAAACAAACAAACACAGCTGTGGATCATTCAGGAAACAACACAGTATTAAGAATCAAGCATGTTAACTTTTGAACAGGGTCATTTTTATAAATTCAACCACTGTTTTTCTCTTGTGGATTATATAAAAACTTCTTTTATGTGAGATACCTTATTCAGGTCAGTACTAAACAAAAAATAACATGCATTTTGTATGATCCCTCTTATTTTGGTAAAATAATTAACAAGGTGTATGTACACATTTGACTTCAACTGTATAATTGAATCTGCATATTTGGCCAGGTTAGGAGTTTAAAGGGTAGTTTACCCAAAAATGAAAATTGTGTAATTAATTACTCATCCTCATGTCGCTCCAAACCCGCAAGACCTTCGTTCATCTTCAGAACATAAATTAAGATATTTCTGATGAAATCCAAGAGCTTTCTGACTCTGCATAGACAGCAACACAACTGACACGTTCAAGGCCTAGAAAGGTAGTAAGGACATCGTTAAAATAGTCCATGTGACATCAATAGTTCAATAGTTACTTTTGTTCTCGTAGCTTCATAACATTATGGTTGAACCACTGATGTCACATGGACTATTTTAAAGATGTCCATCTCACTTTTTTAACTGATATCTGTATTTTCTTTGTTTAATAGATGAGTAAAGCACTAGAAAAAGCCAAAAACCCCAGTCTGGACCTTAAGCCGATGAGCAGTCCATTTCCAGATGTGAAGGCCTTTATACAGGGTAACACGTTAGCATCCCGCAAGAAGGTAATGCCTATAATCACAGATTTCCTGAAGGAGAAAGAAAAGACAATGTATCCAATTGGAAACGTAGAGGACCTAGATCTGGACGATGATTCCAATCAAGACCAGAGTGACTTACAACAGTGTCCCGAGGACGCTGGGATTGAGGACGATACTCAAGTTCCTCCAACGCCAATGAACAGTCTGGTGGAGGGTTGTCCCTTAGACAATGGCCTACCAAAAATCAATCCTGAGGTTTTGGTAGAGAAAGTTAGTAAGATGGCCAGCATGGAGGACACGTCTCCTGAGGGACAGTGATGGGAATCTGTTGTCAAATAGAGTTTTGAATAAGAGCTGGAGAAGGAAAGTCCTTCTGCGTCTTCAAGAAAATGAAGTGCATATCCTACAATGCTGCATCAGGGCATGAGAACGAAATGGCACTTTTTTTGATCTGGTTATTTCAAAGGTACTCTATCTAAAGTCATTCTGTTGACTTTTTTTTTTTTTTAAGAACTGATACATGAATGGAGCATTACATAAATGCATTATAAAAGTTTTTCGTTATAAAACAAATCACATTTAGGCTGTCTATTTATTGTTCGCAGTCATTTTATTGTTTGATTTTCTAAATTAATCAGAAGTCTCATTGAGACAAACATATCATCTGAAATTGACAATAAGCACCAAGTGCAAGCAAGCAGCTGACAATGAATTTGAATGAATTACCAGTATTATACAATTAATTATAACATGGTAGCTATCATTGCTTTTGATGCCAATAACATACTTCATACTTTGTAGTTAATTAAAGAAGTTATATTCAGCTTGTCTGCAGACCACATCTGTGGCATGGCATTGAAAATCGTTTTGACTGTAAAATGCATTTACAGTAACACTCTTACAGTATTATCTCATGTGGATACAGAGCTAAACTACCAGGTTTACCTTTTAGCTGGTCATGATTTTAATTAAACTTTGAAACAATTCTAGAGTTGCATATTTACATGGATTCCTCATCCCAACAGGAACTGCGTATACATTCTTAGATATTTGCACTGTTTCCAGCCAAAAAAATAAATAAATAAAAATATACATATTTATTTATTTATTTATTTATTTATTTTGCTGCAAATAGTGCAAGTATATAAGCATATATATGCACTTTCTGTTGGGAAGAGTCAAAATAATTGCGTGGTAATTGGCAGTATGCCAAAGATGCCGTCCATAGATGTTAAACTGATGACGTTATGTAATTTTATTTCATGCAACAGCAGATGTAAATGAAGATTAACATGCATTGGATTAGTACATAGTGTTATGATTCCCAAATAATATTGTAAAGGAGTTATTGTTGGTACATGAAAAGTGAGCGTAACCCCTCTGTGGCCTTTTGCATGTTATAGGTGTTAACTGACCTGCTCCTGGTTGGAATCAGGGCACCTGCGTTTTAGTCAATGAGATTTTACCATTAATTACCAAAGACCTCAGTTGTATTTGTGTTTGAGGCATGTTAAACATTTAATCATTTGAGATTTGAAACTTCAGTATTCTGTTCATTTATATTACGTTATCTTACATAATTTATTTGATGATTTGATGGGTTTGGGTTCATTAGTTTAAAAAAAAAAATAAAATAGTTTGAACAGTCCGTTTGATTTGTTATATGACCGGCAGCTTATTAGCGGATTCTTTCGTACTGGACTATCATCATAATTATAATATTTGTTATATTAATAAATACAAAAGCGCAATTGAAGGCACTTTATAGGCCTAATTGGATGAATGCTATATAATTACTGTAATGTTTTATCAAAAAGTTATATAAAAATGTTTTGTCCAAAAGAAGTAAAAGAGCTAATTTAGTTACAACTTAATTAAACAGTTACACAAAATCAGTTAATATCAAACTTGTTGGTGTTTTGAGGTGTTGTGTATCCCCTGTGAATTAACCCTGACCGATAGTTTGGTGAGATCTGACTTAGTGACAGCAGATGATTGCTGCATGCTGCCTCAGGAGAACTAAGCACATTTTTACTAGTCGATTCCATCAAACTATATAGCGCCATTATCATAATGATGTTTCATGAAATGTTGATTTATGTAAATGTAATAATGTGCTATGGTTGTGAAACAGGACATTCAGGAGCACATCCTCTGTCTTTTATTGCCAAGGAGTTTTTTATTTGAAGTTCTCTGTATGAATAAAACGTTTTCAAATTGTTCCATATGTGGATTGTGAGCTTTATCTGTATAAAGACACAATTTCTTTACAGTTTCATTTTTTTAATTGTTTTTGTACACTAATAGTTTAAGGTCTAATATATTTTTTTTATATCTTTTTTTATTATTATTCAAATACATCTAAACATCACTGCACAATCCAAAAAAAACATACAATAACATACAAACACACAAATGCCAGTTTCGCTATCCACATTATTAATAATTCAAGAATTACATACATTTAAGGATATTAAATTCTACCTTTAACTAATTTTTCTAAAAAATAAAAAAAAAAACAGTATCATCTTCATACACACAAAAATGAAAAGAAAAAAAAAAACAATAAATAAATAAATAATAATGATACATGAAAATCGCTCCTCCAATCCAAAATAATTAATAAAAGGTGACCACAAATCCAAAAAAGAACTAATATTTTTCCTAGCTATAGCCGATGTCCGTTCCATTACCATGTGCTCAAATAATAAATTCAGCCAATGATTAATATTTAATGATTGTTTATCTTTCCAATGTTGAAGAATAGCATTTTTTTTTTTTTTTTTTTGCTAAATCAAGGCAATACAAATCAACTTTTTATAATGCGGTGCAACATCTATCCCCAAACCTACTCCCAACAAACAAAGGGATGGAGAAAATGGTATTTCTATATCAAGTAACATGCAATTTCTCTATAGCAATTCTAGAGTTGCATATTTACATGGATTCCTCATCCCAAAAGGAACTGTGTATACATTCTTAGATACTTGCACTGTTTGCAGCAAAAAAAAAAAGAAAAAAAAAACAAAGTATATATATATATACAGAGAGAGAGAGTTAGAGAGGGATATAGATATACATTTTTATTTATTTATCTATTTTGCTGCAAATCAAGGCAATATAAATCAACTTTTCATAATGCGGTGCAACATCTATCCCCAAACCTACTCCCAACAAACAAAAGGATGGAGAAAATGGTATTTCTATATCAAGTAACATATGCAATTTCTCTGTAACCCCCAACCAAAAATTCTGAACAGGATTACAATACCATAAGTAATGGAGGTAAGTATCTTGACTCCTAAGATTACACTGAACACATATGGGTGAATTAGTAAAACACATTTTATACTTTCTATGTTGTGTAATATGTACTCTATGCAGAGTCTTATACTGGATAAGTTGTAAATTAGAATTAACAAGTTAAGAAAAATTATTTTTTACAAATCTGTGTCCATATATTAAAATCATGGGAAAGAGATAGATCCGACTCCCATTTTTCAGTAGTTAAATACATCAAATTATCTATACTTAATAATAATTCAGATAATTTAGATAACATTCCTTTTGATGGTGCAAGTATTCTAATCTGAGTAACAAATGCAGAGGGTTGAAGCGTATTATCCTTAATATTTACTTTACTTCTAATTACTTCCTTTATATGTAAATATTAAATAAATTCTCCTTTAAAAATAGCATAATTAGCTGTTAAATCTTTAAAAGAAATAAACTTATTATCACAAAATAGTGATGGAGATGAGTTATGCCACATTGACTCCATTTACTGAAAAAAAAAGAGGTTTCTTATTAAAATAAAAATCTGGATTATGCCAAATTGGAGAATATACACATGGGTCCATTGAAGAAGTTTTAAGAGTTGAAGAAATTAATTTATTTTTTAACAATGATGTTTTTTAATCGATGTTCCAGTAAAAGGTAAATCACACAATTTAATATTCTTACTATCGTATTGTTCTAATATTCTAATATTTTGATTTTTTTTTTTCCTCATCCTCATCAAGGCTGCATTTATTTGACCACAAATACAGGAAAATCATTAATATAGTGAAATATCATTACAATGTAATATACAAATATGTTTTAAAAGTGTTTATATTTTAAAAAATGCAAATTATTCCTGAGATGGCATACACCTTGCAGAATCTGCAAAATGTCAATTATTTTACCAAAGTAAGAGGGATCATATAAAATGCATGTTATTTTTTATTTGGTACTGACCTGAATAAGATATTTCACATAAATGTTTAGATGTAGTCCACAAAAGAAAATAATAGTTGAATTTAAAAATGTCCCCAAATGTAAAAATGCATACACATTTCCTAATACTGTGTTGTTGAAATACAGCTGTTTTTTCGTTGTTGTTTAGTGATAGTTGTTCATGAGTCCCTTGTTTGTCCTGAACAGTTAAACTGCCTGCTGTTTCCAAAGTCTTTGGTTTTTCAGCATTTTTGTGTATTTGAACCCTTTCCAACAAAGACTGTATGATTTCGAGATCCATCTTTTCACACTGAGGACAACTGAGGGACTCATACGCAACTATTACAAAAGGTTCAAGCACTCACCGATGCTCCAGAAGGAAAAACAATACATTAAGAGAGAGAGAGAGTTGTTTATTTGAACAATAAAGATGTGTAATTTTTTTTTATTTTTTTTTTTTATTTTGCCTAAATATCATATATTTTCATTTAGTGCTGCCCATCAGAAGCTACAAAAGATACTTACATGTTTCCCAGAAGACAAAATAATTACATTTACCCTGGTCTTCAAATTCCAAAAGTTTTCACCCCCCGGCTCTTAATGCATCATGTTTCCTTCTGGAGCATCAGCGAGCGTTTGAACCTTGTTGTAATAGTTGCATGTGAGCCCCTTAGTTGTCCTCAGAATAAAAAGATGGATCATACAGTCATTGTTAGAAAAGGTTCAAATACACAAAAATGCTGAAAAACCAAAGAATCTGTGGGACCTGAAGCATTTTTTGAAGAATACCAGACAGTTTAACTGTTCAGGACAAACAAGGGACTCGTGAACAACTATCACTAAACAGAAAAACACAAATGTGGATCATTCAGGTAACAACACAGTATTAAGAATCAAGTGTATGTAAACTTTTGAATGGGGTCTTCTCTTATCTTCTCTTGTGGACTATATCTTTTATGTGAAATATCTTATTCAGGTCAGTACTAAATAAAAAAAAAATATGCATTTTGTATGATCCCTCTTATTTTTGTAAAAAATTAACATTTTTCAGATTCTGCAAGGTGTATGTAAACTTTTGACCTCAATTGTAAATCATTCTAATATGCTAATTAGGTGTTCAAATAACATTTCTTATAAATGTTGAAACTAGTTGTGCTGCAAAATGTTCTTGTGGAAAACATGATACATTTTTCAAGATTCTTTGAATAGAATGTTCAAAAGAACAACATTACTAGAAATTGAAATAGCATTTTTGAAATAATGTAAATGTCTTTACTGTCACTTTTGATCAGTTTAATGAATCCTTGCTGAAAAGAAGTATTAATCTAACTGACCCAGTAGAAGATATGGGGTAGTTAACTGTCTTTTGAAGAGGTCTGTAAACTCAAGGGTTTTAGGACCATGAAGCCATGCCTGTCTGTGGCATCTTCCTCCACCTTCCCAGCCTTCCCGGTGGGGGAGCAGAAGTGCTCAAAGCAGCTGAGCCAATGGGAGACAGACAATTCAGTCAGCAGAAGTCAGAAATGTTGAAAAACCTGTACTGACAGTCAGGGTGAGTTCCCTAACACAAGACACAAGATACAGTCACTGAAACTGCCCTGCATTGTGGTGAAGCCCATGAAACACCTCAGGTCATGGTCAACATCTGAGTTCACTGAATGCATTTATAATCTAGACACTTTCTTTTAAAGACTTTAGACATGGGGACTCACTCAGACCAGAAGGAAGGGTACATGCAAAATGGGTAAGTCAGAATTCAGATTGCCTATTGTCATTGCCTAAAATCTGTCCCTAAACAGTACTGGATTTGTATAAAGTGTAACGATTAAGTTAAAGTTTCAGTTACCTGCTGAAAACATATTTTTTAAGATTAAAACGAGCACTATAAGAGGTCATAAGCACATACTGGATGAACCAGAGACTAACGTACAAGTTGTTCTGTTGTGTTGCGAAGTGTACAGCAGAAAGACGTGAGAGAAATCCTTGTGCCACTTCTGTGTCTAGTTATTTAGAAAGAGGATTTTAGAAAAAGGAAGTTGCCGTTGAACTGATTTCCGGTACTTTTGCCAATCTTCTTGACTAATATTTGAGACCTAACAACCACAGAAAGACATCTAGTATCCTGTCATCTGACAGGCCATCCGATAATCTGTCATTTAATAATTAACAATTTCACTTCTGTTATGAGTTCCAAATATAAATGGAAAAACAACAGAAATGGGGGGGAAAGGTTTAATGTTTGATTTCCATTTGCACCACTACAAAAAACTTTCATGTCATTATAACTTTCGATGGTTTTAGACTGTAAAACAGAGATGATATGCTATAATAATACTTCTTTAATGACAGAATGGGTCTTCTGACTTGTTCATTTCCATACCAAATTCCAGGTTCATGTTCAGACAAGAAGAGAATGCATGAAACTTAGTGTCATTAAAAACCATCAGTTTGTGTGATATGACTAATAATTCCTATATCCTTAAAACAGTATGTTACAAAATGAGAACATTTTACAAGCCGGGTTAAAGGTTTTCACAACAGACAATTACTTCACTAAATCTTGTAAGAGTTACATCAAGAACAATTGCTGAAACAGTACACACCTTTATGCTTTGTAGTGGAGATATCATGTTGTCTGCGACAATTGTCATACATATTTCTTAAAATACATTTTGACATCTGATAAGGTCTAAGGTAGGATAACACAGGGCTTGAGATTACACACAACACAGTGTCTTGATGTTGTATTGACTAGTGAGTCAGTCAGTAACTAAAAACATACAGCCTGCAGTGCAGGTATTTTTGAAATGATGTGCAATCTTGCTGGGCAATTGTGTATAGTGAATGTACAAACGTTACAGGTTTGAAGTGAAGACAATACTGTTATGATTTGAATGAATTTGATACAGGCTTCACATCAGAAACAGGTTGAGTTATGTGACATTCAATAGAAGCTCTTATGTTGCTGACAGCAGGGGCACACCGGCTCATTACCTGCTCGGAATCAGCTGAAAACAAAACTAGATTTTCTGGTCATTTGTGCCACGTGTAATTACCACATGTGCTGACGTAAAGAAGTACTTGAGGTAAAAACAGGAACAAGTTTTATGTTTTTTTGAGACACAATAGAACTACTGTTTTCAGTATGTATTTGAATAGTGTAATCTGGAATTGAAAATACAAGCTACAATATTGGAAAAATGTCATGAAATTGGATGAATCTGTTCAAGGTGTGTTGAGGTATTCATATATGTTTGGGTGCATATGCTGCTGTTTTCATTTTCTCACAAAAAAATAGCTCCTTGCATGGAAAACACTATAAGTCAAAGGTATGTTTTTTTTCTTCTTCTGCTCACCAAGCCTGTATTTATTTAAAAAAAAAAAAAAACAGTAAAACTTTTAAATATTTTTACTCAATTTTTTTTTTTTTTTTGATGAATAGAAAGTTCATAAGAACAGCATTTCTCTGAAATAGATATCTTTTTTAACATTACTTTTGATCAATTTAAATCATCCTTGCTAAATAAAAGTAATAATTTCTATAATTTTACTGACTCCAAGCTTTTGAATGGTATAGTGTATATTGTTACAAAAGCTTTTTATTTCAGATAAATGCTTAAATGCTGGTCTTTGGATCCTTCTATTCATCAAAGAATCCTGAAAAAAAGTACTCAACTGTTTTAAATATTGATAATAATAATAATAATAATAATAATAATAATAATAATAAATGTTTCTTGAACAGCAAGTCAGCATTTTAGAACAATTTCTAAAAGATCTACTGACACTGGAGTGATGATATTGACAAATTAAAATAGAAAGCAGTTATTTTAAATAGTGAAAATATTTCAAAATAATACTGCTTTTGCTGTATTTTGGGTCAAATAAATGCAGGTTTGGTGAGCAAAAGAGAATTCTTTAAAAATCTTACTGTTCAAAAACTTTTGACTGGTAGTGTATCTTTAAATAGCACAGTCAGGCAGAAAAAACAATGTCAAATATTAATTATAAATAAATGAGAAACCTAGCATTCACTTTGGTGAATAAAAGAATTGAGATTACTTTATGGTTTCAAACTGATTTTCAGTTCAGTAAATTGTCATCAGCATCAGAAAATTTGATCACACATATTAAATGCAGGCATCATTGTTTTATGGTTTTTAGGACCTACCTATAAAGGAAACTAATTTAAAAATCCCAGACAATGTCTTTAGTTTTTGTCAGCTGACAATATAGTTGTGGTTCAGACAATTACTCAACATTTTAAAAGCTTAAAACAACTCACCAGAACTTGGGTGATGCTGCTGAACTCATAGCAGGTGAAATGTAGAAAAAAAAACTTTATTGATTTCATAAATATTACCGTTTTAAAAACTAATAACAGACTTATGGTAAAATAACAGCAATTAAGGTTAAAGTTTTGTCCCAAGCCGCAAGCTGTGCATTTTATTTTATTAAGCATAAACTTTTTTTTTTTTAATTTATTTATTTTATTTAATAAGATTTTTTTTTTTTTTTTTAACCTATTGGAGTTTATGGATTAAAATCTCCGCAGCTATGATGCCTTCGGCTGACATTACAGCTGTAGGGTTGTGGGCGGGGCTTTAAAACAGCTCTCTCAGGTGCGGAGGTTGCGTCATCAGGTGTGACGCGCTCTGATTGGCTGAACTCTGTTTGGTGTGAAGGTAGTTTGCTTGGGTGAGGTAGAGAGTATCGCCCTTGTTGTTGTAAAGGTAAATGGCGAGGTTATACATCAGTAGCCTATAATAAATCAGTTTATCAATAGCGCTTGTAATGTTCTTAGGCGATACTTCTTATTTATCACATGAAAAAGCGTTTTGTTTTTGAGACGAATCTCCCGTACGAGGTTTGTGAAAGGGTGAGTTCAACAGGTTTACATTGTCATTATTTACATATGTCCATAAAGAGCGATGTGACGGGCGTTAGCGAGGTTTCAAGTGTACACAGCCCTGTTTCTACGTGCAGTCTAATCCAGCACGAATTTTTAATGCTTACACGTTTTTTATCTAGCAGTAATACCAGTGTATTACAATTAACAGCTGCAATTGTTACAGTAACAGCTACAATTGTAACATGAGGTTAAAATTATTGCATGAGATGCAGTTATAAGATTTCTAAGACTAAAGTAATCTGTCATTCACAGAAGAATTTACTTTAAATTATTCCCGAATGGATAGATGCTCATTTTTTCTATACATTCATCTTGTACTGACCTGTTCTGTAATTAAAACAAACTTTTAAATTTTGTTTTGACAAAATTGAGGAGTATGTTATTTTCTTGTTAATAATTAGTACAGTTTTGATGTAGGGACCAAGAAGACCCATTGCTTTCCTTTACTTTTTTTAATTTATTCTTGCAGGCATTCAGAAAACGGCAAGACATCAGCCTTCATCCCTGACATGGAACTCCGGGAGGAATGGCAGGATGAGGAGTTCCCTAGGTAATCTGCACTAGATACATGAACCTTATTTGTGACCCTGGAACACAAAACCAGGGTCATAAGGGTCAAATTTATTAGAAATAAATAAGCTTTCCATCGATGTATAGTTTGTTAGGAAAGGACAATACTTAGCTGAGAGACAACTATTTGAAAATATTGAATCTGAGGGTGCAAAAAAATCGAAATATTTAGAAAATCGCCTTTAAAGCTGTCCAATTGAAGTTTTTAGGAATGCATAGTACTAATCAACAATTAAGTTTTGATATATTTAAAATAGGAAATTTACTAAGTATGTTTATGAAATACGATCCTTAAAAGAAAAATCGATAATTTTGACCCATACAATGTATTGTTGGCTGTTGCTACAATATACTGTGCTACTTATGACTGGTTTTGTGGTCCAGGGTCACATTTCTGTTCATCTTAAGTGCAAGTGGGATTAAATAATGTGATCTTTGTAGGCCTCTTCCTGAAGATACACAGAGTCCTAACGATGAAGAGGAAAGCCCTGGAGCTGAGGGAAACAGACCTGGTAACCCCATTTCTCTATTTATTTACTGGCTGAAATATCTCTTATATAATATCTGTCTACAGTTTAAAAGTTTGGGGTAACATTAAAGTTAAATGTTTCTGAAAGAAGCTTCTTATACTCACCAATATCCAGTAAAAGCAGTAATATTGTGAAATATTATTGCAATTAAAAAAAAAAACACTTTGTTTTGTACATTTTAAAAGAAGGTTTATTCTATGTATTATATTCAGTATTTTTTTAATTAATATACCGTGCTGGCAAATTTAATTCTTAAATGAATAGAAAAAAGCATTTATTTGAAGTAGAAATAATAATAAAAAAATCTTACTGATCCTAAACTTTTGAATGGTGGTGTATATAAAATATATGCCTTTGTAATGCCTGATCTTTTTTTTCTTTCTTGCTTTCCGCTAGTCCCACCAACTAGCCTGGCCCTGACAGGTAATACCGTCAGGAAGAAGCGACTAGTGGCGCCGACTCTTAGTTTAACACTGGACAAAACCTCAACCGACCGGAGCATGAAATCTGATGAGTTTGATGCCTCTGCCCTCTCACCATCTCCTGATGATGACCTAGAGATGGACATAAACCTGGAGGCCCTAGAGACGCCCTCAGACAGCGAGTCATACAACTTCCCAGACAGCATGCATGACTTAGAGTGGGAAGGTATTCAATCATTTTTGTTTATTGTTTCCTTAAGGATCATAAGTATGGGATGAGGAAATCTATTCAGAGCACTGGTTTACCATTAGGACTGTGTTTATTACAGATGATCTTCCCAGGATGGGCAAAGCAGCGATAAGAAAAGCCAGTTTACTGGAACATGCAGAGATGGGACACCTGGACTTGGATCAGGTGGACAACAATGGGCGGCGATGGAGGCGATTTCACATTGGCGGCCAAGACTACCAAGTCAACATGAGCGTTCTGGAGCCGTACCTTCAAGTTCTTTCCCACGGAGGTGAGCTTTTGTGGAACAAGCTGAGATGAACATGCTTTACTGAAATTTTGCGAACTAAATATAGCTTTTATAGGATATTATGGGGACGGATCGACAGCCATCATCATGTTTACCTCCTGCTACCTACCAGAAAATACAACAGAGCATTATGAGTATGTGATGGACAATCTCTTCAGGTAAAACTTGATTGCTGATTGATTTGGTATGAATTTTAATTGCAATGACTTTTATTTTCTGAAGATTTAAATGCTTATTATTTGGATTTAGATACATTATTGGCACATTGGACTTGATGGTGTCTGAGAACTACATATTGGTGTATCTGTGTGGAATGGCCCCTCGCAATAAGATGCCTGGGATTAAGTGGCTTCGACAGTGTTACATGTCCATCGACAGAAGGTGAGCCATTACTGATTTCTAATCTGTTTCTATTGTTATATAATGATATTATATAAGTCTATTTTTCTCCTTCCATGTGGCTAATAAAAAATGACATTTGAATATGATTATGAAATCAAAATTTGCTTTCCTTTTTAATCACAAAAGCAAAGTTTGGCTTCGTAATCTTATTCAGATTTGTCGTTTTTTATTGGCCACATGGGAGGAGAAAAATAGAATTTGAATTGATTGGGTAAATTTTGATTTCATATGGTTTTTAAAGACTCCATTGAGTGGTTTGACAAGTGAAATGTAGTTTCTTATGTTGACATTTACTTTTGAAACAGGAAGTTGTAGCAAGGCAGATAGCCAGTAGACTTTAGACACAGCCTGGAAAAAACAAAACAAAACAAAGTTACTTGCTGTTGCTAATTGGCAGGTGAAATTTGGGGATGAGACATTCTGTTCTTTTCTAGAGAGAATTTTACTGGGAAAAAAGCAAGAGCAAGAGATGTCATTAATATCTGTGGTTCATTTTCAATGTGTACATCTGATAAAAGTTTATTTTGTCAGCTTTTAAGAATACAATAGCAGAACTGTTTAAATGATTGGGGTCATACCATTTCTGTTATGATCACTGTTTCCCCCCCAAATAATAAGCAGAACAAGTTTTTTCAACGTTGATAATAATACAAAAAAAAATTCTTAAGTTCCAAATCAGCAGTTTTTACTGTATTTTTGAGCATTAGTGCATATTCAGAATGATTTCTGAAGGATCATGTGACACTGAATTCTGGAGTAATGACAGCTGAGAATTCCCTTGCCATCACAGAAATAAATTACATTTTAAAATATATTCAAATAGAAAGCACTTATTTAAAATTGTAACAAAATTTCACAATATTGCTGTTTTTACTCTATTTTTGAGCATTAGTGCATATTCAGAATGATTTCTGAATGAACATGTGACACTGAATTCTGGAGTAATGACCCCTGAAAATTCACTTGCCATCACAGAAATAAATTACATTTTAAAATATATTCAAATAGAAAACACTTATTTAAAACTGCAAAAATATTTCACAATATTGCATGACAAAAACACATGCGCTAAAAAAGTGCTACTTTGATTTCTCCTGAAAGTCCAGTGGCAGTTTCCATCAGTTCCAGAAGAGGGCGTGTGTGTCTAAGCTTTGCCTGTGTCGGTCTTTCTATAAGTTCAGTTCCTGTCGAACATGAGTCCCACCTCCACTCTCTCTTTTCTTATTGCCCCTCATATGAAATATGATAGGAATGCTGTGGACTCATACATAGAAAGCCATGTTATCAGAGTTCTTCCAGACATTCCTCAGATAACCCTTGACCTGTTCTCAGCTGTCATGTTTTTTTCTTGTTGTTGTTGCTATATTTAGACATTTTTAGATTGCATACTTCATCGCGGATTAGTTCCTTAAGGTTTAAAGAGTTTTAAAGTTGTAAGCATGGCTGTTCTCAATGGACTTCAAAGTTATTCACATGAAGACTTCTCAAGTAATTTTTAGTTATGTACAGTCAGGCATGTACAGTCATTATCCCAAAATAATCTCGATGGAGTGATTAGGATGAGGACAGGATTCTAAAATGGTCTGTTTTGTGATATTGCCAGCCGCAGAATTGTAAATTCATGATTAATTTCCCTATATTCTGGCTTAGCTATCTAACACTTGCTTTTCAGTCTTCCAGGTGAAGGTCAATCTCATAAATGTTTTATGTGAGGATTTTGTGTACTCAGGAAATTCAAGGCCAACTTATCATGTGAGATCAGTTTGGGAAATGAGGAACTAAGGAGTGTGGGATGCTCTTGAAAGCCTGATTTGTCAATCGTACTGGCTCCGTTGCGTCACTGCGTGAAGTTTCCTCTGAGATCACTCATGAGCTGCTGACTGTACAGACGGCAACAGAAAATAACAGAAACAAACATGGTCAAGCATGACCTCACACAATCAAAGAGGAAATGCGAGAAGCAAAATTAACCGATAAGATTCACATAAAATACCAGTGAATCTAAAGGGAAAACCCTGTGAGGAATAATTTTAGCGACTCTCTTCACAGTTTCAGTACAAACACTGACCTTTTCATGGAAAACGAAACATTCTGAGGTTGCATTGAAATAAACATTGAGCAGTTTGTATTTAAACGAATATGCCAGTAAATTGGAATCCAATATGAAATGAGGGAATATTTATTTTCATATTGCTTCCATTGAAATACAAAGATCTACTTTGGAACTTGGTAGAATGGAATTCATGGCGATTTTTGAATTTAAAAAAATGTTGGAATACGTATTTATTTGTAATTAAATTGTAGAATTTAATTTAATTTAATTTAAAATCCAATATAAAAAGATTTTAACTGACAGTCTTAGACTTTTGGGTCCCACTGTAGATGTTTTTTTTAGCATTCAAAATAATGTATTTGAGCCTTTACAACCCCTAACCCTTAAATGACATGAAAGAAACGAAGCGTAAATGGTTAAATTTGTGGATGATTTTTGGAAGAGGAAACCAGTGAAATTATGTTGTAAACATTTTGTCTTCTCCAAGTTTCTGCCTGTCTGTGTCCCATGATTCAACGCCCTGCCTCTCATGGTTTCACACGGGTCAGGGTGGTGCTTGTGCCAGTCAGCGACTGCTCCCTTGTGTCGTCATGTTCTGCTGGCATCGTGCTTCTCCAGTGGGAGAACCAAACCAGTTATTGAAAAAAAATAAACTGTTTTCTGTACTAATCAATAGTTATTTGCCTACGCTTTTCCGAATTAGGTATTAAGTATATTTTCTTTTATGATGAACCCTCTGCAGGTTAAGGAAGGACTTGAAAGGCCTTTTCGTGGTTCACCCGGCCTGGTATGTGAGGGCGTTAATCACTGTCATCAAACCTTTCATAAGGTGAGTGCGCATGATCATTAGTTTAGCAAACAGAACTCAAAATGTGGGAATCATTATTACTACCTAAAGGCCTCAGTCTGACCAGTTTCCCTCTCTCTTGAAGTGAGAAATTCAGCAGGAAGATGCGCTTCATCCACAGCTTGCAGGAACTGGCAGAGTTTGTTCCTGTGGCACAGCTGCAAATCCCAGACTGCATCAGAGAGTGAGTGTCCACATCAAGCCACATTATAGTGCTACATAGCATTATTTCAAAACCTGGACTTAAAATAAAATAAAATAAAATAATAATCGTTATTTCAATATAATTAATGATTTATATATGTATAAAATGTATGTATTTAATATTAAATATATATATTTAATGATCATATTATAATATAATATATATTAGTATTACACTGAAATAACTATGAATATTTTATTTAAATATAATTATTATAATATGATTATTAAATACATTTATTTATTAAATGTAATAATACATTTGATACATTTAAATAAAATATTACTATATACACTATAATACATTTAATTAATGATCATATTATATATATATATATATATATATATATATATATATATATATATATATATATATATATATATATATACATACATAAATACATACATGCATACACACACACACTTATTTATTTAAAAAAATGTATACATTTAATAAATACTATGTGCGTGTATTTAAGAATCATATTATACTTACATTCAATATAATTTTTAAATATATAAATATATATATTTCAATATAATTTTTATAATATGATTATTTTATATAACATTTTATATTTATTTATATTTATCTTTATATATTTATTATTTTATTATTGTATTTATTTATATTCATTTAAATGTATATTTATTACAATTATATTACAATTATATCATAATGTAATAATTATATATATTAAATTTGTTTATTGAAAAACTATATATATATATAATTTAATATATTTAATAAATAAATGGATTTAATATATATTGTATTTATAATGTTTTATAATAATATTTATAAAATATTATTAATAATAATAATATAGTATAAATCACAGTAAAAGTGATTAGAAAATTATCCAACTTCTATATTTTTAATTTTTATTATTATTTTTCCCCCTGTCTTTCTCCTGTCACATCTGGTCATTTCTTACTATAATTTACATTTAAATTTATAATTTACAAAAAAAAAAATATTCATTTTTTTTTTAATAAAATAAATAATTATTTATTTATAATTATAATCATTTTTATGTAAATTATTTAGAGAGAAGTGACCAAGATATGATAGAGCAAAAGAGAAAGAAAAAGGGTAAGGAAATTATACAAGTATTTTTTTTTTTCCAACAATTTATGAGTAGATCTAATTATTGCATTTAAAATATATTCATAAAATGTATTCATAAAATAAATATTTTTGTTGATTTTTTTTTTTATTTTTATTTTTTTTTTTAACAAAGTAACAAAACATTTTATACGAGTAAATCTGATGTTTGTGATTTGTATAATTTCCTGATAATATTCCTTCCTATTTCCCCATCATATCTAGTCTAGTCCCTGTAAATAATTTACATCAGATCACTAACTGTGTATTTTATAAATAAACATCATAAATAAATTTAGATACCAGTGAAAGTGATAATGTGATGAAAATGTAATGGTATGAAAATATAAATAGGAATTTATGTATATTTAATTTTTAACTGTGTTCACTAAATAAAAAGTGCCACTAGTGAAAGTGACGGAGATGATTTATTTTGTTCTGCAGGTATGATGAGCAGATGAACAGGTGAAGGTGTCTGACGAAAGGAGAGCAGAGGTATACATACTGTACAGACTTCACACTGGGGTGACATGCATGTGGGAACTGGAGCTGGTTGGGGTTAAAGGTCAAGCTTTAGGGCAAATGCCCTAATGACAGAAAAACAGCTTCCTATCAGACGACTCTTTGATGAAATACAAAAAGACAGTGTTGTCCTTCAGAGAGAGACACAGCTGTGTCGTGCCGTACGGTGGGTCAGGAGCGATCCGCAAGCAACATGAAAGCCTGTTTGACATCACTTCATTTAAACTGTTACACAAAAACAGACAAACATGTTTCCCACACTGTAGAAAACAACACAATACACCCTTCACTCTTCAGAAAACCTATTATTTAGACTCAAGAAATACCAAATACTTCTATCACAACATTTCCTTTTGGACTTGTGGTGAACGTACCCAAATTAGGGTTTCAATAATTTAATATTTGCACTAAACGGTTACAATATCTTGTATGTTATCTAAAATCTGTATGAACCATCATATGTTTATGGCTTAAACTACAAATCTTGTAAAGTGGTATTGACTCTATTTCTATTTTATTGAAATTGGTTTTATATATTCTGTAAAATGCATTGTATTTGAGCATTTAATCACGTGTGAATGTTTTTAGCACAAATGCAGCAATTCTGAAACTTTTACAAGGAAAGTATGTAACATTGCTGTAATATTCGGTTTGTACTTGTATATACCTGTTACATATATAATCGTGCTTGGTTTTATTCTGGAATACGGTAGGGAAATGTTCTCTAATATTCAGCTGCTGCTGCCTGTAAAGTGGCCCATTGAATGTGCTTTCATTTAATAGACTCCTATGTGCAAATATTTATACAAGGCCACACTTGAACAACCTGAGCTTTCAAACTGCACTTACTGTATGTATGTGTTTTCTATGATATTTAAGGAAATAAAGGGTTATATTAAACACCTGCTGTGATTTAATGTTGTGATTTTTGTTGTTAATTGTAATGAGGAAATAGTGGGAGGGTTTTTTTTTTTTTTTAAAGAGTCGCCATGGAAACATTCCTGCGCCTTTCAGGAAACCGGCTCTGGCAGAGGGAGGAAGTGAGGTAGATGAGAGGTGAAACCTTTTTCTTTATGCATTGAAGTCACAAACAGGAACAGAGTGAGAACTACTGGAAGGTTAAATAACAGATTCCTGTTGTGACGCTTCATGTGCCAGATGTTGGGTTATGCAAGTCAATGATGTTTAGTTCATATGTTCAGACTAAAGTTCATGTGATGGATTCGTTTGATTGAATAATTCAGTTAAATGAATGAACTACAGAATGGTAATTTAACATTATGGTGCTTTAACAACAATAAAAACCTTTTTCTTAGAATTTTGTTGCTGTTCTCTGGCTACTGTACTGTAACTATTCAAAAATGCACCTGCTATGCATCCAAAAAAAAAAAGTGATGAGTGAGCTCACAAATACAGTTAAAAAAATTTTGTGTGTAATTTTGAGATTTTGAGTTGTGTGTATAATAATAATAATAATAATTATATATATATATATAATTATTATTATTATTATTATTATATATATAGTTTTCTGTGTATAGTTTTAAATATATATATTTTTTCCTTCTTTTTTAAAAAAAATATTCAGTCATATTTGAGCTTGTCTGTATTTAAAGAAATGTTTTAAAAAATACCAACTTTGAGCTTGTATGTATAGATAGATAGCTACAGATAAATTTTTTTTTAAAAATTACTACACATAATGTTGACTGAGTTTGTATATATTTATATATATATTTTTGTTTTTGAAAAATTAAAGAAATATTTAAAAAATGATATCGACTTTGAGCTTGTATGTATATATATTTTTTGAAAAATCATTTGAAGAAATATTTTTAAAAATTATATTGACTGAGTTTGTATAATATTTATTTTTTGAAAAATTATTTAAAAAAATATTTTTAAAAACGATATCAACTGTAAGTTTGTATATATTTATATTTTTGTTTTTGAAAAATTAAAGAAATATTTAAAAAATGATATTGACTGAGCTTGTATGTATGTATTTTTTTTTTGAAAAATTATTTAAAGAATAATAAAAAAAATGATATTGACTGAGCTTGTATATATACATATTCTTTTTTTTAAAAAAAAATTTATTTAAAGTAATATATGAGCTTTGCTTTTTGAAAAATGTTATATTTTAAAATATTTTAAAAAATGATATCGACTTTGAATTTGTATATATATATATTTATGATTTTTCAAAAAATATATATACATACAAGCTATATGTGTGTATATATATATATATATATATATATACACACACACAAAGCTTGTATTTTTTTTTTTTGAAAAATCATTTAAAGAAATATTTTTTAAAAAATGATATTGACAGTTTGTATATATATATATATATATATATATATATATATAGAAAAAGTATTTAAAAAATATTTAAATAAAAATGATATTGACTTTGAGCTTGCATAGAAATATATATATATTTTCTTTTTGAATAATTATTTAAAGAAATATTTTTTAAATGATATCGACTTTTGAGTTTGCTGTGAAACCGTGTATATTTTAATACCTTGTATTTATACATATATATATGTATATATTTACATCAAATGAACAACTCAGACACCACACATTCTAGATAGAAATTTATACTATTTAATTTATTTTGTATCCTATCATTTCAATAAAACTGAGAAAATTATATCCCTTATGAATTTCTGAATGAGACAATGCTTTAAATACGGAGACATGTTCAGTGAACATAAGCAACAGAAATATCTCTAAACGTGAACACGATCGGTCCCAGACGGCCTGTTTCGCTGTTTTTCAAGCCATTGTGAGAAAAAGGAAATTAAAATGCTCTCTGCTCTGTACCGGTCTGAGACCTAAATAATCTTTGTGCCAAAGGTCCATTGTTTGTTTTTGTAGGTGTCTTGCACAATCTTTCACGTAGTGTTCCATGAGCTGCTTTACTAATGACTGTTACAGTAAATGTTAAAACATGCTTTAGGGATCAGCTTTGATTTCTTCGCCCATAAATTTAAGGCTTACGTTTGCACAAACATGCATGGCAAGGAAAACAAAACACCAAAACGGGAACAGCCCTCAATAAAGCCTTGCATGTATTTACGGTAATAAGAAAACCCTGTTTAAATCCATAGTTAAGAGCATCTAATTAACTGTACAAGCACCTTTTTGGACATATACGGAAGCTTGTTTCCATCCAGTAACTGCAACTCTTTCTTCTTGCAATTATAAATTTCAAAATTAATTTGAAAATTTCCTGATAATTTACTCACCCCCATGTCATACAAGATGTTCATGACTTACTTTCTTCAGTCGAAAAGAAATTAAGGTTTTTGAAGAAAATATTGTAGGATTTTTCCCCATATAGTGGACTTCAATGGTGGCCAATGGGTTGAAGGTTCAGCAGTTTCAATGCAGCTTCAAAGGGATCTACAAGATCCCAGCCGAGGAATAGGGGTCTAACGAAATGATCGGTCATTTGCTTTTATAAAAAAAATAAATAAATAAATGTATATACTTTTTAAACCACAACTGCTTCCTGTTTCCTACATTTTGGTTAATGTACATTAGCTACCCCACCTTTTTCAAATTAGCATTTTTAAAATACACTTCAGATAATATTACTATGCATGTCTCAAAAAAAAAAAAGAAGCAACAACAGATTGCTCTTTGAACAACTGTATTGTTACAAACCAAAACACAACAAAAGATTCATCAACATAACACCATGCCATATGAACAGAACACTATTACTGCTCCCATTTGATCACAAAACCAATCAGTCGAACTAATAGACTAAAAGATGTTTCTAAAAAAAAAATAAAAGAATAATAAAAGGAAAAGTATTAACGACAAAAAGAGCCTAATGAGTGCTTTGAACAAACACCATGGCTTTAAAAAAAAAAAAAGAAAAAAAAAAAAAAAAAAAAAGGGCAAACAGTCACATAAACAAAACTAAGAAGTGAGAAAATCTGCAAGCAACATGTATAATTAAGTTAAGGGAGCTGTTGGGGTCTTTGGCTGAGATGCAAACATCTGCATGTTCCTCTACATGGTCTGCTAAGAATGAAATGCACTTCCACTAAAAATACATTAAAACACTGCATTTCTAAAGCATCATGCACATTCTGAAAGCTTTCGCGAGGTGCTTTTTTCCTATGACATTTCCTAACAAATTACAGCAAACACAAAGTAAATTACAGTTCGGGATCTTGCAAAAGCAATGCGTTCGAAATAAAACATCACAATTACAAGCAAAAACATGGTGTTTAACATTTCAGCCCAACATTGTGCTACATTGAGCTGCATTCAAAAACAAAGTACAGAGTAAAGTATACAAAGTGTGTGTGTGAGTGTGTGTGTAAATCAGTGATTTAATCATGGTGCCGTGTGAGGACTAGAAACAGAGAGCGTGTGTTTGAGCTTGTGCGGGGTGGAGCTTGATGTGCGAAAGTGAGACTAAATGCGAGGTTTAAATGACAAAGGGCAGTGGCTCACTACTGGCAGGAAGCCGCCGTTCAAAGTCTCCACTCAAGATGAACAGATAATAGCCTTTTTCTAATACTTAGGGATTAACGGAATAATTCACCTAAAAGTGAAAATTATTTACTCGCCCTCATGTCATTCCAATTTTTTTTTTTTGATTTTTGCAACAATTTAGTGCCTGTTAGATGCTCTTGAAAAAAAATAAATGGGGGAAGAAAAAAAAAAAAAAAAAAATGCATGAAGATTTAGCTTTTTTTTCCCACAGAAAAATAGAAATATGTACAGTGTGGAAGCCCATTTCTGTCAATAAATGTAAAAAAAAAATAAAAAATTATTATTGCAAATTTATTTCACAATTCTGCCTTTTTTCCCCTCAGAACTGCGAGTTGGTATCTCGCAATTTGGACTTTTTTTTCTGAATTGCGTGATAAACAAAATTGCAAGAAATAAAGTCAGAATTGCAAGATAGAAACACACAACTCTGACTTTTTTTCCCTCGCAACTGCGAGTTTATATTTCTCAGTTCTGACTTTTTTCTCTGAATTGCGTGATATAAACTCGCAATTGCGAGAAATAAAGTCAGAAATGCAAGAAAAAGTCTCAATTATGACTTTCTCGCAAATGCAAATTTATATCTCGCAATTCTGACTTGTCTCGCAAATGCGAGTTATCTCGGAATTCAAAAAAAAAAATTTTCCCTCACAAATGTGAATTTGCATCTCGCAATTTAGATTTTTTCTCGCAACTGCAGGTTTATATCTCACAGTTTGGACTTTTTTTGTCAGAATTGCATGATATAAACTCACAATTGCGAGAAATAAAGTCAGAAACGCAAGAGAAACTCGCAATCCTGACTTTTCTCGCAAATCCAAATTTGTATCCCGCAATTATGACTTGTCTTGCAACTGCGAGTTTATATCTTACAATTCTGAGTTTTTTGTCAGAATTGCATGATATAAACTCACAATTGCGGGAAATAAAGTCAGAAATGCGAGGAAAACTTTTTGATCTTTTTCCCTTGCAAAAGCGAGTTTGTATCTCGCAATTCTGACTTTTTTTCTCAGAAATGTGTAATATAAAGTATAATATAAACTCACAATTGTGATAAATAAAATCAGAAATGTGAGAAAAAAAAACAATTCTGACGCAATTCAAATGCAAGTTTGACTTTTTCCTCACAATTCTGACTTCTATTCTCGCAAATGCATGATATAAACTCGCAATTGCGAGAAATAAAGTAAGAATTGCAAGAAAAACTCGCATTTTTCCTCGCGAGTTATAAAGTCCAATTTTGAGAGGAAAAATGTTCTTAGAATAGAACACCTCTATATCACGCAATTCTTAAAGTCTGAATTGCTAATATAAACTAAAAAACTAATATATAAACTAATATAAAAAGTTGCAAAAATACAAATTTTGCAATTACCTTTTCTTTTTTTTTTTCCTTTTTTTTTTTTTATTTAGTGGCGGAAACGGGCTTCCATATATATGGGTTTGAAATGACTTGAAGGTAAATGATTATTGTTATTTTCTGTATTTTTTTACACTACTCCGTTAGGAGTTATAAAGGCCATTACGCACTATTTGTTAATGCAATAGCAGACATGCGGAAATTTAAAAAAAAAGCTATATTTTCATACTACATCCATCTACTATACACATACCGGAGGGCTTTGTATAATACACTAATTTGTGCAACTGTTAATCCCAAGCAGTTGGAGACACTATAATGGTATTGGTGCACATATATTTCCATTACAAAACAAAAGCAAACACACACTTGCGCACATCCTTATCAAAGACAGACTATGACAAACATGCCAGTTATAACTTTGGGAAGGCAGTCAAATAGTCCCCTGGGTTAAAGCGATAAGAGCCTTTCCTCTTCCACAGCAAGCACAGCCAATGTCTCAAATGTACACGTCACACATTCACACTCTTTGTCAGGCGTTCTCATACAATCGGTCCAAATTCAATAACAGTCTTAGAGTAGAGAGGGGGACAAACGTGTCCTCTGAGACATTCCAGAGGATCCAAAACAAAAAAACCTGCAGAGGTGGCGTCCATGTTGGTAGTTGCAGCAAGGAGGTTGTCGTTTTTGTGATCAGGATCCGCTCTTTATCTCCTCCTTTTTGGTACTGTGCTGCTAGCTGGACTGGTTCTGCTGAGGACACTTTACGGAGATTGGGGTAAAAACAAAAACACCTGGAGAACAGATGAGCATCTGTGGTTAGAAAGTGTGTGAATGTTAGAGGAAAGAGAGAACGAGCAAGGTGTGTGTGGTTATACTCACAGGTAAAAAGGCTATAACAAGCTGTTTCGTCCATTAGCATGAGGCACTTTGGATCTCATTTGTTCCTGCACTGGGCCAGACTGCAAAAGGAAGTGACACAATCAGGTTATAGGCATGGAAAACATGCGTAATTATTAACAATAAGTCCACTTCATCAAACACAACTACACTTCAGTAATACAGTATGTTTTCCATTTGTATGATCCAAGGCTTAAAGTGGTCGTAAAGTTAAACTTCAAGTGAGGTAAAATGGGATTTAATATATAAACAAAAAAAAAAAACCTGTAACTTTTTTCCTGAGTCAAACATGAGCATTTATTGAATGTTAATGCTATTGAAGAAGCATTACATTATAAGAATAATAGACACACAAGTAAAAAGTACAAATTATTATAGCAAGAGTAATGATATTATTTAGACAGTATTTGATTAAGTATTTATAGTTTAGACATATATACACACACACACACACAACCTCTATCATCATCACCATGTTTCAACTCATTACTTTTATTACAATAATAAGTTGTTTTGTTGTTGTTGTTGTTAATAATAATAATAAAAAACAAGCAAATTAAATATAATTGTAATACAAAATACAATTGTAATACAAAATACAATAAATACGAAATAAATATTACCACTGATATAATCATCATTAATTTAATTACTTTTATGATGATGATAATAATAATAATAATAATAATAACAATAATAATAACAACAACTTTATTCTTACTATATTATTATTATTAAAGTAATGAGTTAAAATATTGTAAGATAGCAGTAGTAATAGTAATTTTATTTATTATGTATTATTTTTATGTAATAGTAGTAGTAATATTTATTTAGTATATAGTACTAAAATTATATTTAAATTGCTTATTATTATTATTATTATTATTACTATTGTAAAAGTTGTTAAATTATAGTAATATGATGATGATTATGATGCTGATGATAGTAGTTGTAGTAGCTATTTGATCTAGTTTCAGTTTTTTTTATTTAGTAGTAGTAATATTTTAGTATTTATTGCATAGAGTACTAAAATTATATTTTATTTGCTTAATAATAATAATAATAATAATAATAATAATAATAATAATAATAATTTAAAAATAATAACAAAATTTGAAAATGTATACCAATAATAAATTGTATAATAAGACAAACCTATTGGGCACTTTGAGGTACTATATGAGGATTTTTACATTTACATATAACAACAACAACAACAACAACAACAACAACAATCACAACAACCACCACCACCACCATATAAAAATAAAAAATAAAACTTATTATAACAAAAACACTATTCTTACTGTGTTTATTTCTTATTATTATTAGACTATGTATCTTTTATTCACAATTTTACCTCAAAGTGCTCATTAGACTTATGACATATTGTTGTTAACTATTAATTAGAAAGAATATTATATTTATTATTAGTTAGCAAGAAAGTGTCATCTGCAAATTAAGCTTTTTTTAAATCCCATATAGAGTTCATTAGATAGACAAACTGGGTTGCTGCATGATGTATAAACTTTAAAAGAACTTCACACTTCAAGAGGTGGAGCTGAAATTAAAAAACCCCACATCCTTCATGCAACAACAAGCCTGTTTCACACACACACACAGAGAGCTCTTCACAGCGTCACACCCATTGTTACATCATGCGTCTCAGAAACACTGCATCTCACAGCAGAACGAGAAGGAAGTCCATTACACAGGGTTATTCTATACACAATTTCCCAGCACAACACAAAAGAACAGAAGCACAAGGGAAAAGCCAACGGGTCAGTCACCTGCGTTCATCACATGGACTATGAAAGGCTCATATCAACCAATACTGCTTATCGCTGGAAGTTTCAGCTATCAGCACAGCATTGTTAACAGGTCAAGCTTTTGCCTTGATAAAACTACTAAAGCTGCCATTGAACAAAAAGTGAATTTATTAAGAGCCGTTGACTCCACTGAGATATGTACATTTTGCAAACCACACATGAAGCTATAGATTGCCAATTAAAAATAAATCAATCAGTGACCACTGCAAAAACCTTGACAAACATTTCCTCATTTAAAGAGCTCCATTCTGTTTCTTACAGGCCGCCGGCCAACATTCCTCTGAGCAAGTTGCAGTCTGCTTGATTCTGCCCAGGTATTCAGTCCCTCCGTAAGCAGCGAGATTAGGTAACACCTCACCTTCTTACTTGACAACACAACAGCCCAATGAACACGAGTCAAGCCCCACTTCAGATCGCATCTTACACATGCAGCATGTCTATTCAAACATGCATTTGATTTGTGGATTAAATTGATCTGACACTTTAGAATGCACATACATAACAGTAATAAATGTTATTAGTAATAGAAGCATTATTATTAAATTAAAACGTTTGTTAATGTTTTAAAAACTAGAAAACATTAAAGGGAAATTTCACCAAAAAATTAGCTACCTCATGATTTACACACCCTCAAGGCATTCTAGGTATGTACGACTTTCTTTTTTCAGATGAATACAAATGGTGATATATTAAAAAATGTCCTGCCTCTTCAAAGCTTTTTAATGGCAGTGAATGGGTGTTGAGATTTTGAAATCCAATAAAGTGCATCCATCCATCACAAAAAGAATTCCACACAGCTCCGGCAGGTTAAAAAAGGCCTTCTGAAGCAAATCAATGCATTTATGTAAGAAAAATATTCATATTTAAAACCTGATCAACTGTAATCTCTAGCTTCTGCTAACTGTACTACACGCATTAACGAGAGAGCGGCGCGCCAGTGGATGACGTAGGACGTAGGTGAATGCAGTGATGAACAAAAAACAAAAATATTGGAGGATTTCAATATAAGCACAAAGGAGACTGGTTTTTCTTTGCTGTAGGGATGGCCGATATCTTATCGCTTGCGATATACCGCTAAAATTTTTCCCCACAATAAGAAATAGTCTTCCTGCGATAATAACGATAAAGTCTAGTTGTTGACACATTTCTGTGTGAGACAGTACATAGTGACATGCTGAGGGCAGATGTGAAACTAGCATATCACTAAATGAGGAGCTCCAATCTAGAACTGGTTTGGTTAAAACTGTACAGTGCGACAAAAAACGGTCTGAGCCTTGAATAATATAGGCTACAAATAATGTACTAGTAGCACGTGTGCGATATGCAGTTTTGATGTTTATAAGATTGTTTACAAACCTGTTGTCCAACAAAGATATAATTTATTGACTTGTTTTTTCTCCAAATTAACTTCATAACACAGTCGAGTGTTTAAAATAAACTTCTGATATCAGACGTGGTTTCATATCACAGAATGAGGCTGAAATCATACTATTTTAATAGTATTATAAAGACTATGTCGATTAGCATTGCAGTATTAATGTAGATTGCTTGAAGAACACAGACAAACCATATATTGTAGCCATTGTATGTTTACTGACTTCAAGTTTTCACAGTTAATATTTCTCTATCTGCGTTTCTACAGCGATAACTGGATTAGAGATTCCTGAAGTGTCGTCAGTACTATTACTTCTGCTATAAAGCATATATAGAGTTTCTGCGTAAGGGCGCCCTCCGGCTTCCAAATCAGAAAGAGCTTTATTGCCAAGTGTGTTGTATTACACACAAGGAATTCATCTTGGTGTTAGGAGCTTCTAGTACAAGTAGTGAAAAAAAATAATTCAGTGAATTAAACCGTCATTACATTACGCGTGTACTCAGTAACGCTCACAACACTCTATTTTGGGTAAAAATACGTAAGATAATACTTTTCTCTAAAACAGGATTCCCTGAATCATCGTCATTGATATCGTTATCGCAATAAATACCAGAAATTATCGTGATAAATATTTAAGCCCATGTCGCCCATCCCTACTTTGCTGTAAACAAAACTTTGTTCTCGCAAGACTAGCATATTCTCACTAGGTTTGGATAATGTTCACATTTTATTGGTACCGGTACCCAATGGTACCTTTTTTTGGTACTTTGTAATAACAAAAATATTTATTTTATTAAAAAAAAAAAAAAAAAAAAAAAAACCCAAAACCGGTTTGTTCGTTTGAGTTTTCCCTCTTTCCCTCCCTTTACTTCTCTTTTAAGTAGCTTGTAAAAGTGCTGTGCGCATTTTACTTTCACTTTCAAATTAGCAGCGATGCCGATTGTTCGTTTGGGTTTTCCTCTTTTCCTTGCTTTCCTTCACTTTCATCCCTTTAACTGTCACCCCCATTTTTGAACACAGAAGTGAAAATGCACTTTACAAATTTAAATTTTAAAATTTATGAACAAAAACATTTAGTAATGATTTTGATGTACATTTTCCATGGTAATGCAATGTCTGATTTTAAAGTGGTTTTCAAAGAATGAATTTTGAGATTTTTAAGTTTTCAACTGATATATAATTTATTATTTCTAAAGCGTGATAAAGGAAAAAGGCAACGAAGAAAGTCTTTTCGTGACAAAGGTCAGAACTTATGACGTAGATTTTTGAGGTGCACTTGTTATAAATTAATCTATTACATTTCCTACCTAATTTGTAATACAAAACAGTGGTTAAATATCTATTTAGGAGTCTTAGACCTTTCCAACGATAAACAGTTTGTCATGATTAGATTAAAATTTATTTGTAATTTGGTGCAGTAAACGTAGGAGTCACGCTGACAGGACGGGTGACAGTTAAAGGGTTAAATAGCTTGTAAAAGCGCTGTGCACATTTTACTTTACAACTTTTAGTTGATCAAGATTTAAATATGGATATTTTTCTTACATAAGTGCATCGATTCGCTTCAGAAGGCCTTTTTTTAACATCTCGGAGCCATATGGAATATTTTTATGAAGGATGGATGCACTTTATTGGACTTCAAAATATCAACACCCATTCACTCCCATTATAAATTTTGGAAGAGCCAGGACATTTTTTAATATAACTCCAATTGTATTCATTTGAAAGAAAAAAAAAAATCATATAGACCTAGGATGGCTTGAGTGTGAGTAAATCATACGATAATTGTCATTTTTGGGTGAACTACCACTTTAATAAAATTGTAAATTATAACAAATTATTATAATATAATAGATGTATAGTCTAAATGTATAGTGACATTTATGATGCCTTTACATAATAATAATGAAGATACATACACACACATACTTAGTTGGAAATAATACTGTTCCCAAAAGCTCATTAGAAGTCTTGAAATATAATTACGTCCTTACTTAAAAAAATATATATTAAAACTACTGCCACAAATAATAATATAATTATTTTTTAATTTAAAAAAATATTTATTATCATAAGACAAACTGAAAAAAAGTGTCTGCACAAGCTGACCACTTCAATCAGTGAACCTTCAACATTCATATCATTAAAAGTTCGGACAACTGGCAGATGCAGTAGTTTCAAAGTCAAAAACGAAAACGAAAGAAGGCAGAAAGAAAAACAACAGGGATTTCCAAAAGGTTTGGTAGAAGATGCCTGCGTATTTGTACAAAAATCCCAACAACACTCTTTGGATTTTTAATGTGTGCCTGTGGCAATCCGCTATTATCCAGAGGTTTAGTAAAGAACACATGCAGCGGCATTTGTTCTGTCAATGTAAATTAATTATAGCCATGCCATAAACATTCAAATGAGTCAGTCCCACTGTATTAAAATAATAAAACATGTCTTACCGGCTGCATGCCATCTGCCATTTCACCAGAGCCTATGTGTGTCAGATGAATGAAGTTTGTGGGCTCTCCGATCATGGTACGGTCAATTCTCCTCCGTTTCTTCTTCTGTGAACACAGACGCTTAAATTAACAGAGGTCCAGCATAAACAAAGCACTTGATTAAGATTGGTGAAACAGCATGATGTAAACCCCAGGTGTTGAAAATTTAAGTGTAATGAGTGAGCTTAAAGAAGCCTGTCATGTGACCATACAATGACCTCAGCAGTGTCTGGGTGATATTACACTAATGTTTCCCCATGGAATCTATTCATGGATACATCCTGAAGATGAGCAGGAGTTTTGTGAGTTCCTAAAAATCCCCATCTGTTATACAGTTTATTTTCTTTGTTTCCTATAACTATGCGCTAGAGTTAGTCAGAGATTATATAAGTAAATCTAAAAAAAAAACCTTCTATCAACAACCAGAATAATTATTTGATGAGATCATGTGCCATAGCAGGGGTGTTGGCATACATGCTATTACTTGTCTGTCCAGAGTGAACAAAGTGTATACAGCACTGGATTTATGTTGTCAATCATCAAATACTTCTTCTAGACTTATCTGAAATCCCACACCATCACTATAGTTTTTGAAACAGACCAGAGTTTGTTTGATGTAAGTGTTCAGATAATTTGGTTGGTGTTAGTTATTATTATTAAAAATTATAATGATACTAAAAATACTTTTTAAAGTCAAGATTATTATTACATAAATAGTTATTTCTTTCTAAATAACAGCAATAAGCTTTTAATTAAACAATCATCCATTCGACAAACCTAATGACAACTATGAGGTACAATTTTACATAAAACAGGACTATAAATATTTGTTTTTAATTATGTTCGAAGTTAAAAATAATTTACAATTTTTCACATTTATATTATTATTATTATATAAATAGTTACTTCAACAACTAATCAAATGAATTAAACAATTAGTAAGACAAATCTCAAACAAGTAAATAAATAAATAAATAAATAAATAAATAAAGACAGATAATGAAAATGGCAGCAATGATAAAACAATAATAATGGGCACAATCTGTGGATTTTCAGTTTACAAATAATAATAATAATAATAATAAAGAAAAAAACAGCAATCATTTAAAAATAAAAATAAACATTTTATAACAATAATAATTTTTAAGACATCTTGGGCAACGGTAAAATCTGAGTATTTTTAGTTTTCATATTATAAAAAATAATAATAATAATAACATTAATGATAATAACAACATGAATAATAATAATAATAATAATAATAATAATAATAATAACAACAACAATAACAATAACAACAACAACAACAACAACAACAACAATAATAAAAACAGCAATAATTTAAAAACAATTATTATTATTATTATTATTATTATGAACATTATTATTATTATTATTATTAAAACAAAAACATCAACAATAATTAAAATAATAATAATAATAATAATAATAAATGTCAATTATTAATTTAAATAATGAAAGAAAGAAAGAAAGAAAGAAAGGAGAAAGAAGTTGTTTTATCCTGACCGAGCAATTCAGTTTAAAAACGGTTACAAGCTAAATTTAGTTTTTTAAATGCAGCATCTCTTATGTAATTCCAGACATCCTTGAAGGTGTTTACTTTCATAATCTTTGTATAGTCAATGGTCCATATCACAGCAAACCCTTGGCACATGCTTTAATCCTTATCACCTTCTCTGATGTAAGGAGACACTTCAAACACCATCATTTTATCTAAAGCAGTTGAAGAAATCTGCTCTTGCACAGGGAAGTAGCGTTGGTTTGTTACAGATGCCCACTGCTGTCTGACCTCACCCCCCACCCAACAATAGAACAAACAAGAACCTAAAAATAAAAAGAGGAAGGAGGGAGGAAAAGAATGAGCACTCCCAGCTTGGAGGAGCCAGCTTCCCTTCAGAACCCCCTGTCATTGTTACAGGAGACCATGGTAAACCTGGGTCACTCATCATTGGCTCAGAACCTCAATCCAGATAAAAACAAACTGACTAACAAAGACTGTAGCCAAGTAATCTGTCAAATATGCAAAGCTGTTCTAGTAACATAAACATGATTCTTTTACTTACAGGAATATTAAAAGGATCCACTCCAAAACACATTTTGCTATCAATGACTTTCTAACTTCTATCTTTTGCTCATGCAAAACAAAAGGAGAGGTTTGGTAGAATGTCTGAACGTCCAAACTTGCTCTATTTCAATGAAATGAAAGTAGACCGCCACAGACTGTCATGCGCCAAAAACGATCATAAAAGCGCCATAAAGAGATCCATATGACTCATGCTCTATATTCAAAGTCTTCAAAGCCAATTGTTTTGTGTGAGGAACAGACTGATATTTAAGTCCTTATTCACATAAAACTGCTTTTCAAACTTGCCACATCATGATCAAAACATGCAAGAAGCAGAGGTCAAACCTGGCACAAGGCATTTTATGGTGCCACGTGTGATTATGCACAACCATGAGTTTTAAGAGCTTTAAAAAAAAAAATAAATAAATAAATAAATTTTTAGAAAAAAAAGCAACTTATATCAAACAATCATACAGCTTTAGAAGATTTATAGTATGTGTAATACAGTATAGGAATATAGTATGTGAGTCATATGCAGTATTTTTACAGTGCTGACAGATGGTGGTCACTGTATTTTCATTATGTGAAGAGTCAACATATTTAACTTCTCCTATTGTGTTCCACTTCAGAAAGTCAGTAGACAGTTTGGAAATAACATGAGTGGGAGTACATGATGACAATTTCATTTTTGGTTGAATTTACTGTTTAAAACTGTACAAATGTTTGTGGTCGGTTAATTTTTTTTAAAGTCCATGCAACCATTTTAATACATTTAGAATAGGGCTGTCAGTCAATTAAAATTTTTAATCTAATAAATTACATGACGTGTCAATCAATAATCTAATTAATAGCAAAATAAATTTGACTGAAAATACCCACAAAAGATTATCTAAAGCTATTTTTGTGTTAAATGAGAAAGTATCAAGTAGATACTTTATACATTACAAATTGTAGCTTTAGAAAGAAATATTTTATTTGATTCAACATAAAATGTATTACACAAACATTTAGGCTGCAATGGCTTAACGTAATCTATGGAATATAAAATAAGATACTTTGAGAAAGATCAGTGTTGATACAGTGAAAGTCACGTTAACCAAAACTTTGTTACCAACAGTCTTAAAAAAACTTTCTTAGATGTTCCACAAAAGAAAGGTTTGAAACGACATGAGGGTGAGTAAATGATGACTGAATTTATTTTTTGGGGGTGAACTATCGCTTTAATGTTTTAAATATTTTTTTAATTATTTTTTATTATGACTATTTCTACTATTATTATTATTATTATTATTGAAATTATACTCTAAATAAGAATCTAGCTAAATGCCTTTATGAGTCATTCACTCATTCGATTCAATTCGTTCAAACAGCTAATTCATTCAGGAATGAAGTAAACAGCTCTCTTTATGAATGGACCTTTGAATTATTGATTCACATGATTCGTTCAAAACGCGGATTCTTTTAGAAACTAAATGCTGCTGTGTTGCTCAGACCTGCAACAATTCTGCTATGGCTTCAAAGGTAATATGTTCTCTGCAAAATTGAGCAAAAACACATAATGTTGTGTTTAAAACATAACACAATATCAACTTCTTATTTACTGAACTGTTGTATAAAAATCACATTTAAGCTCGTGATAGATCAGGACAAAACCAGCATTCGTGTCATATTGCTCTTGCCGCCCGTGTGATTTCCTGTGATATGTGATGTATATAAATACGACACAAAACACATACAGGGACATTTTTTGCACCATTATCTTGAATTTTAAGGCATAACTGCATTTATGGAGTTGTTGCCCTGCATCATATTTGTCCACAGTCAACTATACGAAATGTAACATGACGTACAGGTCTGGGGGCGGGGCCTGTGCTTTAACTGCGCTAAAATATTTTAAATTGCATTATTTTATCATAACTAATTAATTAAGTTAATGCGTTAAACTGACAGCCCTAATTTAGAATTTTAATTTATTTCTTTGATGGCAAAACTGAATTTTCAACAGCCTTTACTCCGGTCTTCAGTGTCATATGATCCTTCAGAAATCATTTTAATATGCCGATTTAATGCTCAAGAAACATTTCTTATTAATAAATGTAAAATAAATGCAAAACTTTTGTGGAAACCATTTTTTTCTACATTTTAATGAACAGGAAGTTGAAAGAAAAGCACTTATCTGGATAAGAAATCATTTGCAACATTATAAATGTCCATAATGTTACATTTGAACAATTTAATGCATCCTTGCTGCATAAAAGTACTATATATGAGCAATATCTCAATCAGCATGGCTGTAATAACATAAGACCAAAGACTGCCCATTAGATTTATCTAAAACCAATTATATCTCATGCTTAACCACTACAGAGACGTTAGCAGGGATGCCAGGTTTTCACAACAAAACCCACTCAATTGCTACTCAAAACTAGCCCAAAACTAGCCCAATCGTGTTTTGATGGGGGTCCCTTGTTAAAAATTGCGTTCCGAGGGCAAAATACACGTTTTTTTTGGCAGGGATGCCCTGGTAAAATTAGCATACCAGGGGCTAAATATTACGCTATTGGGGTCGCTTCAACCCATGGAGTTGAAAAACATCCCGTGTTAAAGTAGCCCAAAACCGCGGACCTGAAAAAAACTGGACATCAGAACCAGCTGCAAATTCCAAAGGAACTGGCCGAGGTAAGGGTTCATGAGCACTGAACGCCCGCTGACGCCCTGGTCATATCGCCGAAAATGTTGAAGCTAATTTTCAAATAGACATTATCTTTATTAACAAACTGCATATTTGAAGTCTAAACAACTACATTCTCAACTAACAACTCTTAAAATTACACTCGGCCACACAAAATCAGCATTATTTATAAAATTATAGTGGTTTTGGGTGTCCACCATAACACTCATTGTAAGGAATACCGTAAGTGGAGAGATACAAACAGTTAAATGGTTGGAGTTCTGTTATCACTAGAATATCACACCGCTGGAAAAGGCTCTCAGCCAATCAGACTCGAGGACAACAAAGAACTGTTAGATAGATAGATAGACATATAGACAGATAGACAGATAGATAGATAGATAGATTTTTTTTAATCTTATTGACTCCAAACTTTTGAACTGTGGTGTTTATTCCCGACAGAAATTAAATATGCATGTGTGGGCACATTTATCAGACTTCCCTCACATGCAAAGTGGTTTGGATCCATACCTCTAACTGTTCACCCGTTCAGTGACAGAGAATTCTTTGTCCATCTGTGTTTCACGTCTGGCTTCACTCTCAAAAACACATTTGCACTCCTGACAAACTCCTGAGACTATCTGGGTCACATTCACATCAGCTGAAAGGTTTCTTTTCTGCCCTAGACCAGCGTGAGTCATTCTTCGCGTGATTAGCGAACAAAAAACTTGCATGAGCCACGGGGAATGCCTAATTGATGAAATTAGTCCAGATGTTGTTCTCAAAAGGAATCCGATATCACACTACCTGTGATTCAAGAAGATTCTTGAAAACTAGGTTTTACTGTATTAAACTGTATTACGATAGTGGCCTGGGAAACAAAACTATAAATCTCTCCAAATGAGACACTTACCGGAGGAGGTTTGGCTACCACGCAGCAGCCGATCTTATGCCAGAATGCACTCATCTCCGGCATGCACCGGTTGGATTCCCCCCTCTCTCTCGCCACCCTGCAGGCCGTTTAGAGACAAGACAGAGAGAGAATCTAATCCTCAACACTCAGCGATATAAGCCTTGGCTCGTCCAAAAAACTCCTGATCACTGACAGAATCCTTGTTGATGTCTTTGCTGTAAGTATATATACACACACACAAGACCCCTTATTCCCTCAGTTATTCTGGGCCCCCGATTTCCAGTTGATTCTGTAGGACTGTGGGGCTTATATGAAGCAGAGCTGTTACAGACAGATCTGTTTAATGAAAAAAAGAAAGAAAAAAGAGAGATGAATTTCAATGAAGGAGACCTGAATCCATCATACAAATACACCATATATTGTACATTTAACACACTACATACAAATCAGCTAAATGACACTGATTATGAATGATGCAAATCTTAAATTACAGAAACAGACTACCATTTTGTAATCTTGTAATTACTTTCCTTGGCAATGAGATATATAATATGGAACTGAACAATTGACCATAAACATTTACATGACAGTACTCCAATTAACTTCAAAAAACAGCTTGTTGAAGAAAAAGCAGTATAGCATTACCATCATGCTGTGATGAACACTACCGGTCAAAAGTTTTTGAACAGTAAGGTTTTTAATGTTTCTAAAAGAAGTCTCGTCTGCTTACCAAGCCTGCAATTATTTTTGATCCAAAATACAGCAAAAGCCCTAATATTGTAAAATATTTTTAACATTTAAAATAAATGCTTTCTATCTGAATATAATTTTACAATGGAATTTATTCCTGTGATCAAAGCTAAATTTTCAGCATCATTACCGCAGTTTTCAGTGTCACATGATCCCTCAGAAATCATTTTAATATGCTGATTTGGTGTTCAAGAAACATTTATTATTATTATCATTACCATCATCAATATTTAAAACAGTTGAGTACATTTTTTCAGGATTCTTTGATGTATAGAAAGATCCAAAGATCAGCACGAAAGATGCTACGAAAGATTTCTATTCAGATAAACGCAGTTCTTTTGAACTTCCTACTCAAAGAAACCTGAAAAAAAATTATACTCAGCTGTTTTTCGACATAATAATAATAATAATAATAATAATAATAATAATAAATGTTTTTGAGCAACAGATCAGAATATTAGAATGATTTCTGAATGATCATGTGATTTAGTAATAAGGCTAAAAGTTCAGCTTTGAAATCACATGAATAAATTACATTTTAACTATCAGCACAAACTAATTTTTGATGAACTCCCTAACTAGACAGCAATGGCTCTTTATGCTGTCTAGGAAGGCAGTTCGCTGGTTTAAGACATCTGGATACTCTTTCTAGTGCTAACCGTTACAACTAAAGGAAATTCACGGAAAATCAGCGTAATGAGCAACAAAGCCGTTACTCTGACAGCTACTAAAACACACCTAGAATGAGTTCGGTAAACGAGTAAACAGTTTACAAACGTTACAAAAAACAAACCATTCAGCCGCAAGTAGAATAAAACAAACAGCCCAGAGGAAGTTTTAGGAACACAATAAAACATTGTGTAAAAGTTTCAAAAAACGTTTTTTCCCCTCTCTCCTCAACTAGTTTCAACTCACAGCAGCTCGATGATTAAGTTGTCAGAAAGTTATCCGACTGAAGTTAACTAGAGTATCAGCGTCCATCGCTTATCTTTCTCGTTTTTATTACTTAAGCACACAGACGCTGTTCCTATTCAAACTCAACTAGAACTGGAAGTTTGGCAGAACAATCCGGCTCGATCGGTCCAGGGCCGTGTTAGCGACTCAAATGAATTAAGAAAGTTCAATCGAGACTTGAAAAAGTTATTTTATCTTCTAGCATAAATTAAAATAAGAAGAAAAACGTTACCTTAGATGTAAACGAGAGCCCCAGTGAGCGGCTGGTGTGAAGCAACTCTTGTGTGTAGAAAGCTGAGGGTGGAAATGACTCTGTGTTTCCCAGATCACTGAGGTGTGGTTGAAGTTTCCCCCATTAATATGAGGAAACACTTCAAACCAGAGACCATCAGCGCCACCAACGGGCTACTCATATATACAATATATCTGTATGGCGTTGGCATACAATATAAAATCTGTCTTTATTTAATCTATAGATATTTGTTGATGAAAATGGAGAGGTTTATGCAAATTAAATTGCTCCAACTTTTTATTTTACTCAATTTAAAGATCTCCCTTAGGAATAAATTTGCGGAGATTTCTCAGTTCTCCAGTGCTCAAGGATTAAAAGCAAATCCGTTGCACTTTTGCATTCAATTGTGTGTTAAACATAATGCACATAATGCAGTCAGTGTGTCACATTTGGGAAATTATTATTATTTTTAATATTATTATTTGCGATGATGTTGTATATAGGCCTACTGCTGAAAAATCTATTGCTTACAATGTGCACTACCAGTCAAAAGTTTTTGAACAGTAACTTTTTAATGTTTTTTTTTTTTTAATAAAAGTCTCTTCTGCTCACTAAGCCTGCATTTATTTGATGCAAAGCACAGCAAAAACAGTAAAATTCTGAAATATTTTTACTATTTAAAACAACTGTTTTCTATTTTAATATATTTTAAAATGTAATTTATTCCTGTGATCAAAGCTACATTTTCAGCATCGTTACTACACATGATCCTTTAGAAATCATTTTATTATGCTGACTTGCTGTTCAAGAAACCTTATTATTATTATTGTTATTATTATTATTATTATTATTATTATTAACAATATTTTAAAACAGTTGAGTATTTTTTTTTTCAGGATTCTTTGATGAATAGAAAGATCCGAAGATAAGCATTTATCTGAAATTGAAATGCTTTTGTAACATTAAACACTATACTATTTTTTTTTGGGAAAGAAATTATAAAAATTAATACTTTTATTTTGCAAGGATGCTTTAAATTGATCAAATGTTACAAATTATAAATGTTACAAATGATTTCTATTTCAGATAAATGCTGTTCTTCTGAACTTTCTGTTCATTAATTCATTCTACTAAACTGTTTTCATCATTTTTTTTTTTTTTTTAGCAGCAAATGAGAATATTAGAATTATTTCTGAAGGATCATGTGACTGTAGTAACCATGCTAAAAATTCAGCTTTGAAATCACAGGAATAAATTACAGATTTAAAATAAATTCCAATGGAAAACTAAATATTAAAAATATTTCAAAATTGTAAAGTTTTTGCTGTACTTTGGATTAAATAAATGCAGGCTTGGTAAGCAAAAGAGACTTCTTTAAAAAAAGATTTAAAAAATCTTACTGTTCAAAAACTTTTGACTGGTAGTGTATTTTAATGGAGAAAAAAATCATATTCATTAAAAATATATATTTAAGCTGTTTTCAGTAACGATTTCGTCATAAGTACTGTTTATGCAGTAGGGGGGCGCTATAAACACCTCAACTTTTAAACACTACCAAAGAAGAACCAATCAAATTTTTCTACTTCCGGTACCGTTCGTGCGCCATCTTTGACGACAAATAGCCTATCTATGTTATTTTTGTTTTCAAAAAGTAGCGAAAAGTATGATAGAACACTAAATTGCATTAAACAACCAAAGCGTACGTCTGGTCTTCACCGTATCTAACGTGTTATAATACAGTAGAAGTCATCGGGAAACATTTTTGGCGAGGTGAGCAGCAGAAGTTTTGCTTTATTCTGTTTACTAGCAACTGACTGCAGGAGTTTGATGAACTGTCATTAAACGAGATTTTAATTGCATAATTTTTATGGTTTTGGCGATATGGTAACAGTAGACGATCACATGACAATACGAGGAGTTATTTTAAAACTTAATCGCAACTTACTCAAACTTCTTTTAATGAGAATTTTGCACTTTTAGTCATGTTTTTTAGTAGTCAGATTATTAACGTTCACATAAAAATAGTCTGTTGTTTAATATTTCGAAAAATATAATGTATGCATTACGAAAATCTCGTTAAAGATAACCAACAAGCTAACGATATTAATTATGCATATTATGTTATATAGATCAAACTGTTATTTAAATAGTAACACTAATAAACTTGACTGTGCGTGACTAGTTTGTGAAAATGTCCGTGCAGCCACACAGTAACATTGTCAACAAAAGCATGAAACGAACTTCCCCCGGAACTTGCCCGATTATAAAATGATGACTATTTCCCGTTATGTCACTGATAATGAATTATGTCTAACATTAATGTACACATCCGCTTCCTGTGACTTAAAAACACTTGATCCTTTTGGAATAAAGTCTTTTGACTAATATAACCATAATGTCACAGTTCAACACACAGTTTGTATATGTGAAAACCATTTCCTGCTTTGACATCTGTGAAAATATGCACCTGGTTAAACACCCCATGAATGTAAACATGTTGTTGTCAAGAAATAAAGCAACATTTCAGTATCAATATTTACTGTATTCCAATACTTCAAACCTTATTTGCATGATTAGATGTCGCTTGTGGATTTGGGAAAGCGTTTGTTGGAGGCAGCACGCAAAGGGCAGGATGATGAAGTGAGGTCACTTATGGCCAACGGAGCTCCTTTTACTACAGACTGGGTGAGCTGTGTTTGCTGCTTGATGCTTATTGTATGCAATTTATAATCTGTGTTTTACTATAACACATGATTATGGTACTATGTTTTAGCTGGGAACCTCACCGCTTCATTTAGCAGCACAATATGGTCACTACTCCACCGCTGAGGTGCTTCTCCGTGCCGGAGTGAGTAGAGATGCCCGCACTAAAGTCGATCGTACCCCGCTCCACATGGCTGCGGCAGAAGGCCACTCAAGCATCGTTGAACTATTGGTCAAGGTAATAACTTATGAAAGCAGTTGAGTTTTTAACATTTTGACTTTTTGTTGAGATATTATAACTTATATTTGGGACAGAGTGGAGCAGACATCAATGCCAAAGACATGCTGAAAATGACCGCCCTCCACTGGGCTACAGAGCATGGGCACAGGGGAGTCGTGGAGCTGTTGATCAAATACGGTGCTGATACTCACGCCCTCAGCAAGTTTGACAAGACGCCTTTTAACATTGCGGTGGACCGTGGAAACACTGAGCTGATGCTGTTGTTACAGGTAAAAATGAGACTGCTTTTTAATGATGTATTGATTATCAGATATCAATGCATAATGTAAAATTCACCAGCTGTTGTGTATTTAAAGAAGTTCATAGGCAAAATCAAGGCTGCAGGCTAGTAACTTGAGGGTCTGTTGGTTATTCTAGGAGGGAATGCAAAACCAAGTGAACATGAATCCAGAGAGGACTATCCTAAGCAGTACGTCACCTGCCACAGCGAGCCCTCAGTTCATCATCTCCTCCTCTGGAGTGGTCAATCTCTCTGATATTGTTCTCACTAATACTAAGGCTAACACAGGTATGCGTTTCATTACATTTTCTTACAATAGCTATGTTTGCCAGATTTCAGAAAAGAATTCCTTTATTTGCTTGCTTGAGGTGGTGTTTGACTTGTGTGAAAAAGGGTTACTACAAATAATGGGAGATGGAAACGCATTTTGTGAATAAATAAACGGCATAACCTAACTAACCAGCAGAACGATCTTGTTGCACAGCATCTGAAGTGTTGTTACGGTCATGGCTGAGTAAAGTCTGTCGTCAAAGTATTTCTGTATAATTGCCTCGCAGAAATGTCTTAAAGGAACACTCCACTTTTTTTGAAAATAGGCTCATTTTTCAACTCCCCTAGAGTTAAACAGTTGAGTTTTACCGTTTTTGAATCTATTCAGCCGATCTCCGGGTCTGGCAGTGGCACTTTTAGCATAGTTTAGCATAGATCATTGAATCTGATTAGACCGATGGCATCTCGCTCAAAAATGACCGTTTATAATGACAATATTTTTCCTATTTAAAACTTGACACTTCTGTAGTTACATCGTTCACTAAGACTGATGGAAAATGAAAAGTTGTGATTTTCTAGGCTGATATGACTAGAAACTATACTCTCATTCCGGCAGAACTTTGCTGCCGTATCATAGGTGCAGCAGGCGCAATTATATTACGCAGCGCCTGAAAGTGACCGCACTAAGTTTGTGTAGATGCAGAGTTGCAGCCGGCAGAGTTGACGGCTGCATAATATCGTTTCACCTGCTGCACCCATGGTACGGCAGCAAAGTTCCTTGATTATTTCGCCAAAATGAGAGTATAGTTCCTAGCCATTTTGACCTAGAATTTCGCAACTTTTCATTTTTCGTCCAGCTTTGTACATGATGTAACTACCGAAGAGTCAAGTTTTACATAGGAAAAATATTAAAACTATCGATGCTAACGGATTCTAATCGGATTCAATGATCTATGCTAAGCTATGCTAAAAGTGCTACCACCAGACCTGGAGATCGGTGAATGGATTCAAAAATGGTAAAGCTCAACTGTTTAACTCTAGGGGAGTTGGAAAATGAGCCTATTTTTTAAAAAAGTGGAGTGTTCCTTTAAGGCCTTTTCACACTGAAGGCCTTTACATGACTACGTGGCAAACTAAAAGCATCCACCTCCGAAAGCAGTGACCTCATTTATTGTGTCGTCTGTTCGCTCTGAGGCACGTAATTTATTAAATATGAAAATGATTATATTCAGTGGCTTCTGCAACTTTTCTTAGTGATATTTAGTGCCAGTTTATCAGAAAGTGACGATTTTGCTCTCCTTGACTTACTGGAGGGAAACGGTGCTTATTCGCAAATGTTTTATGCAATATTACGTTTGCGCATATGTTAAATTCACAACTTTGCATGGAAGCCAGGCTAGTAATGAGTGAATGCGAAAATTACCTGCTGTGAAATTAAGTTTTTTTTTTTTTTTTTTTTTTTTCAATTTTCATGTGAAAATTGTCCCTATGACAATGGCTATGGCAACCTGTTTCTCTTCATCTGCCCTGTCAAAAATCTTATAAATCTTATTTTTTTTCTCCTAGTATATTTAATTTGTTGGCTCAGTGCAAAGAGTTTTCCACATACACTACCGTTCAAAAGAATGGGGTCAGTAAGATTTTTTTGAAAAAATTAATACTTTTTCAGCAAGGATTAATCAAAACTGACAGTAAAGACATTTGTAATGTTACAAAAGATTTTTTTAAAAGTTTCTGTTCATCAAAGATTCTTTAAAAAAGTATCATGCTTTATGCAAAAAAATATAAAGCAGCACAACTGTTTTCAACATTATTAATATTCTTGAGCACCAAATCAGTATATTAGAAAAAATTCTTAAATACTGTGTGAGACTAATGACTAAAAGACACAGGAATTTATTAATATTGAAATAAATAAATATAAAATTATAAAATGTTTATCTATAAATAGAAAAGGATTTTAAAATTCTCATAGTATTTCACAATAATAGTTTTTATTTTTTTTAAATTAAAGTCGTCTTTCAGCAAACTCAAAAACAAACCTTAAATTGCACTGTACACTACCAGTCAAAAGTTGTTGCACAGTAAGATTTTTAATGTTTTTTACAGAAGTCTGTTCTGCTCACCAAACCTGCATTTATTTGATCCAAAGTACAGCAAAAACAGTCAAATTTTCAAATATTTTTACTATTTAAAATAACTGCTTTCTATTTAAATATATTTTAAAATGTAATTTATTCCTGTGATTTCAAAGCTGAATTTTAGCATCATCACTCGAGTCACATAATCCTTCAGAAATCATTCTGATATTCTGATTTGCTGCTCAAAAATGAATTATTATTATTATGTCGAAAACAGAATAATATATTTTTTTCAGATCAGTTATTTTAAATAGTAAAAATATTTCACAATATTACTGCTTTTGCTGGATTTTGGATTAAATAAAAGCAGGCTTGGTGAGCAGAAGAGAATTCTTTAAAAAACATTAAAACCCTTATCTAATCAAAAACTTTTGACTGGTAGTGTACGTATTGCCACGTGATGTTAAAAAAAAATGAAGCATACTGTAAACCTATAATAAATAATGTTTCCTTGAGGTACAACAATGTCAAAAGTCAAAGTTGTGACAGATTTCTTTAAAATGTTTGTGATTTATTTAAGGTTTTATTTAAATTTTATTTGAACTGGATGCACATAGAGAATGCTATTTGTGTTTGCAAACAAACTCTTGCTATATTCCAGCAGGAGCTGCAGAGAGTTTGATTGCTGCTGATTCAGTAGATTCTGCCATCCAGCATCTCGTAGGGGAAGATGGCCAGAGAGTCATTACTATAGTAACCGACCAACAGGGAAACCTGCAGACTGGCAACTTGGGACAGAAATTCTTTGTCACAATGCAGGGGCAGCAAAGTGAGTAGATTGCTAGTTTCTAGGTTATAGACTTCTAACTATTTTAGACTATTCTAACATGCCTGTATATATTTAGTGGTTGCAGTGCCAGCGGGTCAGATTGCAGAAGAAATCATAACAGAGGACACAAAACCAGTTCCAACACGGAAGCGGAAATTTGAATCAACCGTCAACCACACAGATGTCAAACACAAGGTCTGACGAGCAGAGATTCCTATTTAAATCTTACTTTTTGGAATGCAAAATCAACTGTTTGGTGTTTTCTACAGGAGCCCACTGAGAAGGACAGTCGGGAACTACTAGAACAGCAACTAAAAGAAGCAAATAGAAAAGCCCAGGAGTACAGACAGCAGTTACTAAGGAAGGAACAGGAAGCTGAGCAGTACAGGCTTAAACTGGAGGCCATTGCCAATGGGCAGACCAATGGCACCAGCACAGAGCCCCAAGAGGAAGTGGTGCTCCAGGAAGAGGAAGAGGAGGAGGTGGTTGGCGAAGAGGAAGTTGTCATGTTGCCAGAAGGGGCAATCATCATTAAAGAGGAGCCCCTTGACTCAACAGCAGGAGAAACAGTAACGTTAGTAGAGGCCGCAGATATCACAGCCACCTCCGAGGGCACGCCGTAGCGGTGAACCCACAGACTCAAACACTCAGGAATTACATACACTTTTCTAGTCTGTGTCCCTGGAGTGTGACATTGTATTTATTTATTGTAAATCGTAACCTTTTGTTTTTATCTTTTTTTTTTTTTTTTTTTACTCATAGCATTCAGTTTCTGTACAAACCTCTACAAAGATGTAGCATGAGTTATATTTAGGTGGCCGCAACGATGCTGAGCTGCTCAGATTGACTGAAAGAAGACCAGGCATGTTTTTTTAAAGGGATAGTTCACCCCAAAATGAAAATTCTGTCATTAATTACTCACCCTCTTGTCGTTCCAAATCCGTAAGACCTTCGTTCATTTTCAGAACACTAATTAGGATAAGAGCCGTCTGATCCTCCATTGACAGCTATGGTCCTAACACATTCAAGGTGTAGAAAGGTACCAAGAACATCCATGCGACATCAGTTGTTCTAACGTTTTTAACGAGTATTCTCGTAGCTTCGTAAAATTACGGTTGAACCACTGATGTCGCATGGACTATTTTTTCGATGTTCTTGGTACCTTTCTGAACCTTGAACGTGGTGGGACCCTTGCTTTTGGATTTGGATTTCATCAAAAATACCTTAGCTTGAGTTCCAAAGAAGAACAAAGGTCTTACGGGTTTGGAATGACATGAGGGTGAGTAATTAATAACAGAATTTTCATTTTTGGGTGAACTATCCCTTTAACATACAGCAGTGCAAGTTATGGAAGATTTAGTGATAATGCTTTTCGAGCCTTGGTATGCATCTCTATGCATACTATACCATAGTGTACTTAAAGGAATGTTCTGGGTTCAATACACACCATTTTGACTAGTCCCTTTAGTTTTATTTTTTAAAAATGCAAGTTGTGGTTATAGTAATGCACTTTTGATAAAAAATAAACTGAGACGGTGTTCTGGAGGTTTTAAAAACATAAAGCTGAAGCTAATATTTTTGTTAAATCACCTGCATTAAAGAATCAGTAAGAAATGTATTATTTGACATGCAAAATCTGCCTTTTTAAAAGATTTTCAAGGCCTGTGAACCCTGAAATATTGTGCAAAAATCACTGGGTTTATTAGCTGAATTTTTAATGCCTGGTCCAGTTATGGGTCTTTTTATAACCATGATTTATTTTTTTTTTTTTTAAATTTTAAACTAAAGATGAAGTCAAAATTTATTGTTGTAATTGCAAATGCTGTTGATAGAGCTTAAATTGAGCCTGGAACATTATTGAAATTGTGACATAATACCTTTAGAATGAAGGTTAACAATACAGAACAATACTAGACATTATTCAGCTTTCTGTTCCTGCAGTGTGAGGCATGTCTTACTGATGCAATCAGCATTGGGTGGTGTGATAATCAAAATAGCTATGTATTTACTTAGTTAACAGACTCTTTTATGTGTTATAATACTTTTAGCTGTTTATAAAGATAATTTACTCCTTTCAGAGTACAAGAATGAGCAATGGTTGTTTCACTTTAAAAAAAAATCTTACATTATTTTCTTTGTTCTGTTAGACACTAAATCACGATTTGTATTTCAGTGTTTTTTGCTCTAAAAAGTATGCAACATGTCTTTGCTTGCATTTCATGGAATGGTCAATGTGCCTGTTTTGACTTTCCAATGTAAAATTTCCCAGCTGCTTTGTTTATAGATGTTAGCACCTTTTACAGTCAGTCCCACAGTGAAGTTACATCATCAGTTGTGTTCACTCTTTGTATGTCAGGTTTTAAAATGTGAATGACATTTTATGGAACTAGACCTCAAATGTTCTAAAAATTTTCTTTTCATAGAAAAATTGTTTTGCATTGTCTTTGATGTTTTCCAGGCACAGGGCTGATGATTAACATTCCGTCTGAATTTCAAGGGCTTGCAAAACATATTTTTGCTGTGTACATATGAAAATGTATAATTTTCTTCCATCTAAACCCATTAATATTAAGATTTTGGAGGATGTTGTACTATTTATTGAATGGGTGATTCATTCGGTCAATGTTTTTCCCCTTATCCTTTCTTGTTTTTTATGCATTTAGAATTCTGTTGTATAGGATGTCATCAGCAGTGCTCTATAGGTAAAAACATTGAGAATTTGTTGAAATTAGCATTAAGCCTAAAGCAAGTTATGTTTACACTTATTTTGTTGTAAAGTTTGTTTGAAAGGCAGAATTACTTGTTGTATTTCAGTGTGTTGGAAGAAAATGCTTAGAGTTTTAACTAAAAGCAGACCAGAACACATGATACATAACAAAGATCAACAGTTTGTCCCTGTGATTTTTTTTGTTTGCATATTTTTATATATATATATTTTTGTAATGAAACACTATCTGGGCCTGTTTTTAGTGCACTTGCAGCTACATTTTATTCTCTGGTCAAAATAAATATTTCTAATGTTTGGTATATCTACTAGTTTTTCAACGGAGAGAATATTTTTTCGCTTACTTTTCCTTCATCACATTTCCTTACGCGTCACTCTGTCAAAACGCGTTTTCGCAAAAATTGTCTTCTTGCGGTTTCCGTACCCACGCTGACTAGCACAACAGGCAAACGTGAGCTATTTCTTCCTATTTAGCGTTATTTGTACACAATTGGAAGAAAGTAGCCAGACTGCAGACAGTGCAGGTACATTAATATTATTTTAACGTTATCTTCTCGTTTACGATACTTTGAATACTTAGGCAACGCTAATATTAATTTAGCATATAACTGCGCTACGCATACGTAAGAATGAATGCACATTCAAATTAAATTCTCTGCTTTTGTTTACAATCGCGTTTTTCTTGTCAGCATGAGAAATACTGAAGAAGATTTGGATAAATAAAGAAGAGAGAGCAGCATATCCTGCTCAACTGTTGTCAAGTTCATCTCTGTCTCACAAACATGTTTCCAGAATTGAACAGTATCCTCAATTCCACTCCAGACAGTTACAAATCGGTAATTACTTGACTTTACACGCTTGATGTGACTTACAAAATGTCACTGACTCTAACCGATGTTCTCTATACTTGTAGAGTGACTTTATCCTAGTGTCAGACAGACGAGCTGACGCATCATTTCTCATTCATCACCATCTGTCTTTCTATTTACGTGGTAAGTGACCTATTGTTTATAGTGAGGAATCTGTCTTTCTATCTATCTATCTATCTATCTATCTATCTAAAACATCCTAAACTTGTATATTTCCAGCTGGCTGTAAGGTGTGTTTTTTGGGTCTTGTGCAGTCCTTCAGTCACTACAGTGCTGTTGGTCAGAGGCTGGTAAGTTTACATCAATTTTCTTTATTTAGACATTTTGTTTGATGATATTTATATGTCCTTATCAATATGTTTTTTTTTGTCCAGGGAGTGAGTTTGGCCCAGGCAAGAGAAAAGGGTCAATTAGTGTTTCTTGAAGGACTGAAGGATTCTGTTGGAGTTATATTACAGGAGGACACCAGTCAGGAGACACAACCTTTAAGTTATCTCAGGTACGTATGGCATGTTCCGGAAACCTAGTCGAAATTCAAAAGTTTGGGATAAGTGAGTTTTATAGTGTTTTTAAGTAAGTCTCTTATGGTCATCAAGGCTGCATTTACTTGTTCAAAAATACAGAAAAAACTGTAATATTGTGAAATATTATTACAGTTTATTTTCAGTTTATATTCTATTTTAATATATTTTGAAATATAATTTATTTTTGTGATGCAAACCTGAATTTTTATCAGCCTTTGTCATTCTTTAGTGTCACAGGATAATTCAGAAATCATTCTAATATGCTGATTTAATATCAATGTTGGAAACAGTTGTGCTGCTTAATATTTTGTTGGAACCTGTGATACTTTTTTCAGGATTTTTTTTTTAAATATATAAACAGTTAAAAAGAACAGCATTTATTTAAAATATAAATCTTTTGTAAAAATATAAACTACCATTTAAACATTTGTCGTCATTAATTTTTACTCTTTATTTTATTTATTTATTTATTTGTTTGTTTGTTTATTTTTTGAAAGAAATTAATACTTTTACTCAGCAAGGATGTGTTAAATTTATATAAAAAGTGATAGCAAAGACTTATATGTGACCCTGGACCACAAAACCAGTCATAAGGGTCAGTTTTTCGAAATTGAGATTCATACTTCATCTGAAACTAAATAAATAATAAAAAATGTTAGGATAGAACAATATTTGGCCGAGATAGAACTATTTGAATATATGGAATCTGAGGGTGCAAAAAAAAAAAAGAAATATTGAGAAAATCGCCTTAAAAGTTGTCCAAATTAAGTTCTTTATAATGAATATTACTAACCAAAAATTAAGTTTTGATATATTTACAGTAGGAATTTTACAAAATATCTTCATGGAACATGATCTTTACTTAATTTCCTAATGATTTTTGGCATAAAAGAAAAATCTATAATTTTGACCCACACAATGTATTTTTTGCTATTGCTACAAATATACCCCAGCAACTTAAGACTGGTTTTGTGGTCCACATATTGTTAAAAAAGATTTCTATTTTGAATAAATGCTGTTCTTTGTAACTTTTTGTTCATCAAAGAATCCTGTAAAAAGAATCACAGGTTCAAAAAAATATTAAGCAGCACAACTGTTTTCAACATTGATAAATAATCAGCATATTAGAATGATTTCTGAAGGATCATGTGACACTGGGAACTAGAGTGATGATGCTGAAAATTCAGCTTTGCATCACAGGAATAAGTTACATTTTAAAATACATTCACATAGAAAACAGTTATTTTACATTGAAATAATATTTCACAATATTACAGTCTTTTCTGGATTTTTGATCAAATAAATGTAGCCTTGATGAGCGGCAGTGAATGGCAGTGTACATTTTCTCTCTGTTCTTTCTTTTTAAAATGTTGTTATGACAAAAATATAAAGACTTTCTTTCTTTCTTTTTTGCCATTTTGTTTTTTTAGGTCCCCAGGTGCTGGACTGGAAGGTCTGTTCAGATTTGTGGAACGTTCTGTGCGTCAGAGTGGAGATGGTGATGCTAATGAATCATGGGGTCCTCCAGTGTTACTCATAGATGATCTCAGTGTGCTCCGGAGTTTTGGTGTTAGTGTTGGAGCAATTCTAGACTTTACCCTCTACTGCCAAGCCACCGTGTGTTCTGAGTTACAGGTGAGTCAGTGCTTTTGCGTCAGTGCCTGAAATAATGCCAGATGCAGTTGGTTTTACACTCTATTATGATATATTAACTATAAATGTCTTTTGATATGCAGGGGAATATGGTTATTCTGGTGAGATGTGAGGAGGAGGATGCAGATGATGATGAAGAGGGATTAAACCTGCTCCAGAGGGGACTAGTTCATCAGTGTAACTTGGCTTTACATGTAGAGGGGTTACCAACAGGCTACTGCAGGGACATACATGGACAGGTGCAATTTCATGTTCAAGTTCCCTGTTAGTCTAATAAATGGCTCAGAATTAAGCTGACATTTTTATGTTTTTTAGATGGAGGTTTGGTGGCGACGGAGAGGAGAGACTATCTACAACCAACGAAAAATATTTCATTTTAAAGTGTATGATAAAGGAGCATCGTTTTTCGCTCGAGGGACTTCTAGTGCTGTTCTCTAATGAAGTTTTCACATTGAATGACCTGCTAAAATAATGTCATTATTTAGTTTTTGTATAAATACATATATTTAATACATCACCAGTTGCTGTTGATTTGTAATTATTTTACCAAAATAAGAGGGATCATGCAAAATGCATGTTTTTTTTCAGTACTGACCTAAGATATTTCACATAAAAAAAACTATATTTACATATAGTCCACAAGAGAAAATAATAGTTGAATTTATAAAAATGACCCTGTTAATACTGTGTTGTTACCTGAATAATCCACAGCTGTTTTTTTTTTTGGTACAATGATAGTTCCATGAGTTCCTTGTTTGTCCTGAACAGTTAAACTGCCCACTGTTCTTCAGAAAAATCCTTAAGGTCGCACAAATTCTTTGGTTTTTTAGCTTTTTCGTGTATTTCCAACCCTTTCCAACGATAACGGTATGATTTTGAGATCCATCTTTTTACACTGAGAACAACTGAGGGACTCGTATGCAACTACTAAAGAAGGTTCTTTTCAACAAAATGAAGATGTATACATTTTTCTTATTTTGCCTAAACATAATATTTGTTTTTTTTTTTCATTTAGTACTGCCCTTTAGAAGCTACAGATATTTACATGTTTCCCTAAAGACAAAATAAGTTAAATTTACCCTGATCTTCAAATTTAAAAGTTTTCACCCCCCCTGCTTATAATGATGCTAGTTGATGTTGTTTTAAAGGGATGCAAAAACAAAGAGCTCAAGGTATATCCATACTTAAGGTTGGTAATGTTTGAATATATTTAATTTCTCATTGAATGAGACCTAAAATAAAATTTCACCATACCTGCGAAGGCAAATGAACACATTTTAATTCTCCTCCCTTGAGGAGACCATAAGAATCTTGGTCTTATGGACATGATAGTTTCTTAAAATTACATTATGAGATTCTCTGTAGGTTAAACAGTGGTTTATCTGTAAAGGAACTTGAAATAAACATGTTAAGAATATCTTTGTAGATTGTACGTTACGTAAAGTTGTCACAGAGGGCGCTGTTGTGCTTTTGTTGATTGCTGACAAGCCAGTATTGTAAACAAAACACCCCTTTTACGTTATTCTTTCTGATTCATTTCGTGAATCGGTTCCTTTGAACAGTTCTGTACATGGCTCATTACAAATCGGACATTTACCCTGCGTCCCAATGTTCATACTATCCATCCTAAATAGTATGTGAGATTACAATAAGTGTGTCCCAAATCATAGTATGCTGAAAAGAGTATGCCAAAAGTCCCCGGATGGTCTACTATTTCAGGTCGATTTTTGAATTGTGGATCCGTGCACATTCTAATGGCTAATACTGCCCACAATTAATTGCGCTTTGGCAAAGGATTCGGTCCAGAAATACAAACACGAATAAAACGCGTTGAAAAAACTACAAACATGGCGGATGTGCGCGACCGGCGGTTAGGTAGTGGTAATGAATCATAACTATAAACGCACCTGCGTTCACGCCATATCGGAATTCCCGTAATTACGAGATTCCAACTTGTAAAAAGCGTTCACGTCGTTGTAGAACTCGTAATTACAACTTGTGAACTAGAAGTCTTCTGAGAGCTACGATTTGTACCACATGACCGCTGTACCACCTGACCAACGTTGGCTCTAGGCGTTGATAGTGTTGCAACAGAAAAGCATAACTCCGAGTCTGAGGACGTGAACAGCTCCGAATAGAACGTCACGTTGTCATCTCGAAATTACGGTAATTAGCCTTTTTCACAACAATCGGAAGTGACGTCAGCGCAGGGTAAAGTCAGTTCCGCTGCAGGTCTGTGCCTATTATATTAATATGCTCTTGTCTCAAATAATGCCTTTTACCTTTTCTTTTTTGTCTGCTTTCCAAGTTGTTATATAATCAACAAAGAAAGACATTTTACTTGTTTGTAATTTATATGGGCACTCAGACCGGTGTTGTGCCGAATTCTGACTCCCTGCCAGATTCCGACTCCCCTAGCGTGCACGCGCGTGACGTCATATGATGCCGCCAGTTGCGAAAACAGACAGGCATTACACGATGTAAGTAATACATTGTTGTTTTTGTATTTCTATTTATTTGTGCATTTGTCTTTGATCATGTATTAAACCTAACCTGTATACTTTACAACTTAAGCTGTGTCAAACACAGTTACTTTCTTTTAGTAGTAAAACAATGGCTTTATGGTTGCTTACACCTAAATCTGAACTTCATTACTAAAGGAATACCAACACATTTGTAATTGAGCTTTACTTTTGTGCTGTCCCAGTCTGCTAAATTAAATGCTGTATTGTCTCCAGAACGACTTTTATGGGTCTGTCACTCAGCAAACTGAAAATCATTGAGGGGGGTATGAATTCAGCAGTGCTGCCAAAATCATACCCCCTCCTGTTAAATGCTCATTATTGAATCTAAACACTTGTGCTTTTCTGCAGGTATTCTACAGAAGGACACGTGTCTCCAGAATGACTTTTATAGGTCTGTCACTCAGCAAACTGAAAATCATGGAGGGGGGTATGAATTCGGCAGTGCTGCCAAAATCATACCCCCTCCTGTTAAATGCTCATTATTGAATCTAAACACTGGTGCTTTTTTGCAGGTATTCTACAGGAGGACACGTGTCTCCAGAATGATTTTTTTGGGTCTTTTGCTCAGCAAAGTGAAAATCATGGAGGGGGGTATGAATTTGGCAGTGCTGCCAAAATCATACCCCCTCCTGTTAAATGCTCATTATTGAATCTAAACACTTGTGCTTTTTTGCAGGTATTCTACAGAAGGACACATGTCTCCAGAATGACTTTTATGGGTCTGTCATTCAGCAAAGTGAAAATCATGGAGGGGGGTAAGAATTCGGCAGTGCTGCCAAAATCATACCCTCTCCTGTTAAATGCTCATTATTGAATCTAAACACTTGTGCTTTTTTGCAGGTATTCTACAGGAGGACACATGTCTCCAGAATGATTTTTATGGGTCTGTCATTCAGCAAAGTAAAATTCATGGAGGGGGGTATGAATACAGCCGTGCTGCCAAAATCATACCCCCTCCTGTTAAATGCTCATTATTGAATCTAAACACTTGTGCTTTTTTGCAGGTATTCTACAGGAGGACACGTGTTTCCAGAACGACTTTTATGGGTCTGTCATTCAACAAAGTGAAAAACATGGAGGGGGGTATGAATTCGGCAGTGCTGCCAAAATCATACCCCCTCCTGTTAAATGCTCATTATTGAATCTAAACACTGGTGCTTTTTTGCAGGTATTCTACAGAAGGACACGTGTCTCCAGAATGATTTTTTTTGGGTCTTTTGCTCAGCAAACTGAAAATCATGGAGGGGGGTATGAATTCGGCAGTGCTGCCAAAATCATACCCCCTCCTGTTAAATGCTCATTATTGAATCTAAACACTGGTGCTTTTTTGCAGGTATTCTACAGGAGGACACGTGTCTCCAGAATTGATTTTTTTTGGGTCTTTTGCTCAGCAAAGTGAAAATCATGGAGGGGGGTATGAATTCGGCAGTGCTGCCAAAATCATACCCCCTCCTGTTAAATGCTCATTATTGAATCTAAACACTTGTGCTTTTTTGCAGGTATTCTACAGGAGGACACATGTCTCCAGAATGACTTTTATGGGTCTGTCATTCAGCAAAGTGAAAAACATGGAGGGGGGTATGAATTCGGCAGTGCTGCCAAAATCATACCCCCTCCTGTTAAATGCTCATTATTGAATCTAAACACTTGTGCTTTTTTGCAGGTATTCTACAGGAGGACACGTGTCTCCAGAATGACTTTTATGGGTCTGTCACTCAGCAAACTGAAAATCATGGAGGGGGGTATGAATTTGGCAGTGCTGCCAAAATCATACCCCCTCCTGTTAAATGCTCATTATTGAATCTAAACACTGGTGCTTTTTTGCAGGTATTCTACAGGAGGACACGTGTCTCCAGAATGATTTTTTTGGGTCTTTTGCTCAGCAAAGTGAAAATCATGGAGGGGGGTATGAATTTGGCAGTGCTGCCAAAATCATACCCCCTCCTGTTAAATGCTCATTATTGAATCTAAACACTGGTGCTTTTTTGCAGGTATTCTACAGGAGGACACGTGTCTCCAGAATGATTTTTTTGGGTCTTTTGCTCAGCAAAGTGAAAATCATGGAGGGGGGTATGAATTTGGCAGTGCTGCCAAAATCATACCCCCTCCTGTTAAATGCTCATTATTGAATCTAAACACTTGTGCTTTTCTGCAGGTATTCTACAGGAGGACACGTGTCTCCAGAATGACTTTTATGGGTCTGTCACTCAGCAAACTGAAAATCATGGAGGGGGGTATGAATTCGGCAGTGCTGCCAAAATCATACCCCCTCCTGTTAAATGCTCATTATTGAATCTAAACACTGGTGCTTTTTTGCAGGTATTCTACAGGAGGACACGTGTCTCCAGAATGATTTTTTTGGGTCTTTTGCTCAGCAAAGTGAAAATCATGGAGGGGGGTATGAATTTGGCAGTGCTGCCAAAATCATACCCCCTCCTGTTAAATGCTCATTATTGAATCTAAACACTTGTGCTTTTTTGCAGGTATTCTACAGAAGGACACATGTCTCCAGAATGACTTTTATGGGTCTGTCATTCAGCAAAGTGAAAATCATGGAGGGGGGTAAGAATTCGGCAGTGCTGCCAAAATCATACCCTCTCCTGTTAAATGCTCATTATTGAATCTAAACACTTGTGCTTTTTTGCAGGTATTCTACAGGAGGACACATGTCTCCAGAATGATTTTTATGGGTCTGTCATTCAGCAAAGTAAAATTCATGGAGGGGGGTATGAATACAGCCGTGCTGCCAAAATCATACCCCCTCCTGTTAAATGCTCATTATTGAATCTAAACACTTGTGCTTTTTTGCAGGTATTCTACAGGAGGACACGTGTTCTCCAGAACGACTTTTATGGGTCTGTCATTCAGCAAAGTGAAAAACATGGAGGGGGGTATGAATTCGGCAGTGCTGCCAAAATCATACCCCCTCCTGTTAAATGCTCATTATTGAATCTAAACACTGGTGCTTTTTTGCAGGTATTCTACAGAAGGACACGTGTCTCCAGAATGATTTTTTTTGGGTCTTTTGCTCAGCAAACTGAAAATCATGGAGGGGGGTATGAATTCGGCAGTGCTGCCAAAATCATACCCCCTCCTGTTAAATGCTCATTATTGAATCTAAACACTGGTGCTTTTTTGCAGGTATTCTACAGGAGGACACGTGTCTCCAGAATTATTTTTTTTGGGTCTTTTGCTCAGCAAACTGAAAATCATGGAGGGGGGTATGAATTCGGCAGTGCTGCCAAAATCATACCCCCTCCTGTTAAATGCTCATTATTGAATCTAAACACTTGTGCTTTTTTGCAGGTATTCTACAGGAGGACACATGTCTCCAGAATGACTTTTATGGGTCTGTCATTCAGCAAAGTGAAAAACATGGAGGGGGGTATGAATTCGGCAGTGCTGCCAAAATCATACCCCCTCCTGTTAAATGCTCATTATTGAATCTAAACACTTGTGCTTTTTTGCAGGTATTCTACAGGAGGACACGTGTCTCCAGAATGACTTTTATGGGTCTGTCACTCAGCAAAGTGAAAATCATGGAGGGGGGTATGAATTTGGCAGTGCTGCCAAAATCATACCCCCTCCTGTTAAATGCTCATTATTGAATCTAAACACTGGTGCTTTTTTGCAGGTATTCTACAGGAGGACACGTGTCTCCAGAATGATTTTTTTGGGTCTTTTGCTCAGCAAAGTGAAAATCATGGAGGGGGGTATGAATTTGGCAGTGCTGCCAAAATCATACCCCCTCCTGTTAAATGCTCATTATTGAATCTAAACACTGGTGCTTTTTTGCAGGTATTCTACAGGAGGACACGTGTCTCCAGAATGATTTTTTTGGGTCTTTTGCTCAGCAAAGTGAAAATCATGGAGGGGGGTATGAATTTGGCAGTGCTGCCAAAATCATACCCCCTCCTGTTAAATGCTCATTATTGAATCTAAACACTTGTGCTTTTTTGCAGGTATTCTACAGGAGGACACGTGTCTCCAGAATGACTTTTATGGGTCTGTCATTCAGCAAAGTGAAAATCATGGAGGGGGGTAAGAATTCGGCAGTGCTGCCAAAATCATACCCTCTCCTGTTAAATGCTCATTATTGAATCTAAACACTTGTGCTTTTTTGCAGGTATTCTACAGGAGGACACATGTCTCCAGAATGATTTTTATGGGTCTGTCATTCAGCAAAGTGAAAATTCATGGAGGGGGGTATGAATACAGCCGTGCTGCCAAAATCATACCCCCTCCTGTTAAATGCTCATTATTGAATCTAAACACTTGTGCTTTTTTGCAGGTATTCTACAGGAGGACACGTGTCTCCAGAATGACTTTTATGGGTCTGTCATTCAGCAAAGTGAAAATCATGGAGGGGGGTATGAATTCGGCAGTGCTGCCAAAATCATACCCCCTCCTGTTAAATGCTCATTATTGAATCTAAACACTGGTGCTTTTTTGCAGGTATTCTACAGGAGGACACGTGTCTCCAGAATGATTTTTTTTGGGTCTTTTGCTCAGCAAAGTGAAAATCATGGAGGGGGGTATGAATTCGGCAGTGCTGCCAAAATCATACCCCCTCCTGTTAAATGCTCATTATTGAATCTAAACACTTGTGCTTTTTTGCAGGTATTCTACAGGAGGACACGTGTCTCCAGAATGATTTTTATGGGTCTGTCATTCAGCAAAGTGAAAATCATGGAGGGGGGTATGAATTCGGCAGTGCTGCCAAAATCATACCCCCTCCTGTTAAATGCTCATTATTGAATCTAAACACTTGTGCTTTTTTGCAGGTATTCTACAGGAGGACACGTGTCTCCAGAATGACTTTTATGGGTCTGTCATGCTCAGCAAAGTGAAAATCATGGAGGGGGGTATGAATTTGGCAGTGCTGCCAAAATCATACCCCCTCCTGTTAAATGCTCATTATTGAATCTAAACACTTGTGCTTTTTTGCAGGTATTCTACAGGAGGACACGTGTCTCCAGAATGATTTTTTTGGGTCTTTTGCTCAGCAAAGTGAAAATCATGGAGGGGGGTATGAATTCGGCAGTGCTGCCAAAATCATACCCCCTCCTGTTAAATGCTCATTATTGAATCTAAACACTTGTGCTTTTTTGCAGGTATTCTACAGGAGGACACATGTCTCCAGAATGACTTTTATGGGTCTGTCATTCAGCAAAGTGAAAATCATGGAGTAATCATTTTTATTGATTCTTTGATGATGATTCAGCTTTTCAACATTCATAATTTAAAAATGTGTGCAATATTTAATCATGCATGTCCTCACATTGGATAGCACATGTTGCAGCCAAATATAAACTAGTATATTCCATGCTATATTGACCAGTAAAGTACAAACACAAAAAGAAGGCCCATTAAGCACTTGCACCTGGCCTGACCTTTACCATATTACATCAAAAATGTTAACATTGAATTTTAAATCATTTCTAAAAAGACAACTGATCATTTTTTAAATAAATAAAATAATAATATTTGATTTTATATGACTCTTACCTTGGAGGTCAAAAGTGTTGGCCTTTTTTCTAAAATTTGTTTTCTCTGTCTTGGTATACCCATCAGGGTATGAACCGTTTCTTTTATAATTTAATATTTGATTGTATATGGCAGGATCCATGTTAATGACCAAAATTTTACACAATAAACCTGCAAAATCAAGACACATCTGCTAGCTTAAATGCACAAAAGTGGTGTCCCTCTGGTTTTTCAAAATAAAAGTGTATAAACAATTGATTTGGGTCGATTGATTACTTTTGGCCTTTTTTTTTTTGCTTATTCATTATATTTAAAGCATGGTTAATTTGCATTAGGGTAATTCTAAAAACACATCTTTTCACATAGAAAAGTGTCTACCAAAAACTTACAAGTTATTACAATGTAAACTAGAATATGACCACATACATTATTTATACATTTGCAGTATATATGAGATTAGACTTTAGAGGATTGTTATACATAATATCTTGGGAATCAAATGGAAACAATAACATATTTAGTAGTAGCAATATAGATGACTTTACATTACATACAATACGATAAAGAAGAGTGTTGTATGGGTAACACAACACACTATCCATTTATATATATATATATATATATATATATATATATATATATATAGATAGATAGATAGATAGATAGATATAGATATATAGATATATAGATAGATATAGATAGATAGATAGACAGATAGATAGTTTTGTGTGTTACATATACAACACTCTTCATTAACGTATTGTGTGTAATGTAAAGTCATCTTCTATATTGTATTATTCAGCACACAGATGTTTGTGAATCATTCACAGGTCACCTTGTATGTATGTGTGTGTGTGTGTGTGTGTGTGTGTGTGTGTGTGTGTGTTGATAGGGATTAAGTTGCTCTCTCCAGCCTTACTGCATAATCAACACAAGGAAACCAGCTGTAACAAAATGATTTTATTACCAAAAAAACTACAAAACTACTAATATATATATATATATATATATACATACACCATACATACTATACAATTGAGAAAACTGTTCAAAAACACTGCAAAGGAGATGGAGTAGTAAAAGTACTGAAAATACAAGTGAGAATGTTCTCTAATGTAATAGGATGAAGGGCAGATGTGTAACTTAAACAACCGAAAAGCAATTTAAATAACATCTAAACAACTGAAATGTTAAATCATAGAAAGTTACTTCTAGTGACAGTTCTAGCCCTGGTGGTGAAGACCAAGATACACTGACAATACACACAAAAAGAGCTTTGCTAAGTAATATTCATGTTCCATGCAATAATGTCACTTGTGATGATAACATTTTTGACTGGTAAGGCAAGAGCCTTGCTGCAGTGTAGTCAAAAGTTTCAATGCTCTTGCATGACCACAACTTGATGTCCTTGAAAGTTCTATGGCTGGAAACTGAGAGATTTGGGTGTAAGGTTAAACTTTATGTACCAGTGGAAATGTCTCTTCCCAGACAAGTACTGAGGTTCGATCCAAAAGTTTATAAAGCATTGGCCCTGGAATTGGATAAATGTGAATGAGACTTAAGATGTCTAGGAGTTGTAATCCTGGTACTTTTCCTTTTGACTTTTTGATAACTTAAATGGCCCATGAGAACAGGAAAAAGTACAGCACTGCCGATTTTATTCTCCCTCCACGATTTTCAACTTGCTGAGCGACAGACCCATAAAAGTCATACTAGAGACACGTGTCCTCCTGTAGAATATCTGCAAAAAAGCCCAAGTGTTTAGATTCAATAATGAGCATTTAACAGGAGGGGGTATGATTTTGGCAGCACTGCCGAATTCATACCCCCCTCCATGATTTTCAGTTTGCTGAGAAGACAGACCCAATAAAAAGTCATTCTGGAGACACGTGTCCTCCTGTAGAATACCTGCAAAAAAGCACAAGTGTTTAGATTCAATAATGAGCATTTAACAGGAGGGGGTATGATTTTGGCAGCACTGCCGAATTCATACCCCCCTCCATGATTTTCACTTTGCTGAATGACAGACCCATAAAAGTCATTCTGGAGACACGTGTCCTCCTGTAGAATACCTGCAAAAAAGCACAAGTGTTTAGATTCAATAATGAGCATTTAACAGGAGGGGGTATGATTTTGGCAGCACTGCCGAATTCATACCCCCCTCCATGATTTTCACTTTGCTGAATGACAGACCCATAAAAAGTCATTCTGGAGACACGTGTCCTCCTGTAGAATACCTGCAAAAAAGCACAAGTGTTTAGATTCAATAATGAGCATTTAACAGGAGGGGGTATGATTTTGGCAGCACTGCCGAATTCATACCCCCCTCCATGATTTTCACTTTGCTGAGCAAAAGACCCAAAAAAATCATTCTGGAGACACGTGTCCTCCTGTAGAATACCTGCAAAAAAGCACAAGTGTTTAGATTCAATAATGAGCATTTAACAGGAGGGGGTATGATTTTGGCAGCACTGCCGAATTCATACCCCCCTCCATGATTTTCACTTTGCTGAATGACAGACCCATAAAAAATCATTCTGGAGACACGTGTCCTCCTGTAGAATACCTGCAAAAAAGCACAAGTGTTTAGATTCAATAATGAGCATTTAACAGGAGGGGGTATGATTTTGGCAGCACTGCCGAATTCATACCCCCCTCCATGATTTTCACTTTGCTGAGCAAACAGACCCAAAAAAATCATTCTGGAGACACGTGTCCTCCTGTAGAATACCTGCAAAAAAGCACAAGTGTTTAGATTCAATAATGAGCATTTAACAGGAGGGGGTATGATTTTGGCAGCACGGCTGTATTCATACCCCCCTCCATGAATTTTACTTTGCTGAATGACAGACCCATAAAAATCATTCTGGAGACATGTGTCCTCCTGTAGAATACCTGCAAAAAAGCACAAGTGTTTAGATTCAATAATGAGCATTTAACAGGAGAGGGTATGATTTTGGCAGCACTGCCGAATTCTTACCCCCCTCCATGATTTTCACTTTGCTGAATGACAGACCCATAAAAGTCATTCTGGAGACACGTGTCCTCCTGTAGAATACCTGCAAAAAAGCACAAGTGTTTAGATTCAATAATGAGCATTTAACAGGAGGGGGTATGATTTTGGCAGCACTGCCAAATTCATACCCCCCTCCATGATTTTCACTTTGCTGAGCAAAAGACCCAAAAAAATCATTCTGGAGACACGTGTCCTCCTGTAGAATACCTGCAAAAAAGCACCAGTGTTTAGATTCAATAATGAGCATTTAACAGGAGGGGGTATGATTTTGGCAGCACTGCCAAATTCATACCCCCCTCCATGATTTTCACTTTGCTGAGCAAAAGACCCAAAAAAATCATTCTGGAGACACGTGTCCTCCTGTAGAATACCTGCAAAAAAGCACAAGTGTTTAGATTCAATAATGAGCATTTAACAGGAGGGGGTATGATTTTGGCAGCACTGCCAAATTCATACCCCCCTCCATGATTTTCACTTTGCTGAGATGACAGACCCATAAAAGTCATTCTGGAGACACGTGTCCTCCTGTAGAATACCTGCAAAAAAGCACAAGTGTTTAGATTCAATAATGAGCATTTAACAGGAGGGGGTATGATTTTGGCAGCACTGCCGAATTCATACCCCCCTCCATGATTTTCACTTTGCTGAATGACAGACCCATAAAAAGTCATTCTGGAGACATGTGTCCTCCTGTAGAATACCTGCAAAAAAGCACAAGTGTTTAGATTCAATAATGAGCATTTAACAGGAGGGGGTATGATTTTGGCAGCACTGCCGAATTCATACCCCCCTCCATGATTTTCAGTTTGCTGAGCAAAAGACCCAAAAAAAAATCATTCTGGAGACACGTGTCCTCCTGTAGAATACCTGCAAAAAAGCACCAGTGTTTAGATTCAATAATGAGCATTTAACAGGAGGGGGTATGATTTTGGCAGCACTGCCGAATTCATACCCCCCTCCATGATTTTCAGTTTGCTGAGCAAAAGACCCAAAAAAAATCATTCTGGAGACACGTGTCCTCCTGTAGAATACCTGCAAAAAAGCACCAGTGTTTAGATTCAATAATGAGCATTTAACAGGAGGGGGTATGATTTTGGCAGCACTGCCGAATTCATACCCCCCTCCATGATTTTCACTTTGCTGAATGACAGACCCATAAAAGTCATTCTGGAGACACGTGTCCTCCTGTAGAATACCTGCAAAAAAGCACAAGTGTTTAGATTCAATAATGAGCATTTAACAGGAGGGGGTATGATTTTGGCAGCACTGCTGAATTCATACCCCCCTCCATGAATTTTCACTTTGCTGAATGACAGACCCATAAAAATCATTCTGGAGACATGTGTCCTCCTGTAGAATACCTGCAAAAAAGCACAAGTGTTTAGATTCAATAATGAGCATTTAACAGGAGAGGGTATGATTTTGGCAGCACTGCCGAATTCTTACCCCCCTCCATGATTTTCACTTTGCTGAATGACAGACCCATAAAAGTCATTCTGGAGACATGTGTCCTTCTGTAGAATACCTGCAAAAAAGCACAAGTGTTTAGATTCAATAATGAGCATTTAACAGGAGGGGGTATGATTTTGGCAGCACTGCCAAATTCATACCCCCCTCCATGATTTTCACTTTGCTGAGCAAAAGACCCAAAAAAATCATTCTGGAGACACGTGTCCTCCTGTAGAATACCTGCAAAAAAGCACAAGTGTTTAGATTCAATAATGAGCATTTAACAGGAGGGGGTATGATTTTGGCAGCACTGCCGAATTCATACCCCCCTCCATGATTTTCACTTTGCTGAGTGACAGACCTAAAAAAGTCATTCTGGAGACACGTGTCCTCCTGTAGAATACCTGCAGAAAAGCACAAGTGTTTAGATTCAATAATGAGCATTTAACAGGAGGGGGTATGATTTTGGCAGCACTGCTGAATTCATACCCCCCTCAATGATTTTCAGTTTGCTGAGTGACAGACCCATAAAAGTCGTTCTGGAGACAATACAGCATTTAATTTAGCAGACTGGGACAGCACAAAAGTAAAGCTCAATTACAAATGTGTTGGTATTCCTTTAGTAATGAAGTTCAGATTTAGGTGTAAGCAACCATAAAGCCATTGTTTTACTACTAAAAGAAAGTAACTGTGTTTGACACAGCTTAAGTTGTAAAGTATACAGGTTAGGTTTAATACATGATCAAAGACAAATGCACAAATAAATAGAAATACAAAAACAACAATGTATTACTTACATCGTGTAATGCCTGTCTGTTTTCGCAACTGGCGGCATCATATGACGTCACGCGCGTGCACGCTAGGGGAGTCGGAATCTGGCAGGGAGTCAGAATTCGGCACAACACCTGTTCTCGTCAATATAATATATGCGCAACATAGCGCCAGCTATAGTTTCTGTTCTCCATCTCCGGTATATTTAAGCGTATTTTCTCAATTTACTCAGTCATTTGTCATTCAAATTATGACAGCGTTTATATCCAAATGCACATTTCCCCAAGAATAAATGAAACAAGTCCGGATGATGCATAAACTCAATAGAACAACGTAATCCAGATCCAAAAGGAATAAAGCCATTAATCGGAGTCATGTCTTATTTAGTATTATATTATTTTATTATGTATATCCCTGGGCACATTATGCAACGTACATTTACACCCTAAAGTTAATAATGCAAAGGAGAGCAAGTAGAAAATACAATATTACTTTCATAATAATAATAATAATAATAACAATATTAATCGCGAAAAAAAATGATGTGAAGAGTCATAATGCACAGCCAGCACCAAATAGACAGTACGGCAAAACTTAAAACTGTACTGTATTATAAGTGCTAACATTCATAATTAAATAAACATAGTGTTTGTGATGACCAGACGCTGACACAAAGTTTTTGAATAAATGTTTGCTATTTTTAGAGTAAAACACCGGTATATATCATAGTATCATAGTATCTATTTTGTAAAAATAGACTTTGATTCCCGAACTTACTCTTGTTCAGTACGGCCGCTGCTGTCACCAGAAAAACGTTTACCCTGCAAGCGCCAATCCGGAAGCCAGAAACACGGAAGTGTGAAAAAGGTTAATTACGATATGGCGTGAACGCGGCATAATGATCAACATTTAACCTGGTAATAAATATTTATTTAAAGTTATCTGTGTTATATTTGTGTTTTATAAACATCCGTTTTGTCGTTAACTGCATCATTTTGCAGAAAATATGAGTTTTCGGCATGAAAGACCTGCGACTGGCAGATAAACGTGCTACTTCTTTTTACTCCAATACGATAGGAAATTAAATTAAATGTGTAATATATGGAATCTGAGGGTGCAAAAAAAAAAAAAATCTAAATATTGAGAAAATCACCTTAAAAGTTGTCCAAATTAAGTTCTTAATAATGAATATTACTAATCAAAAATTAAGTTTTGATATATTTACAGTAGGAATTTTACAAAATATTTTCATGGAACATGATCTTTACTTAATTTCCTAATGATTTTTGGCATAAAAGAAAAATCAATCATTTTGACCCATACAATGTATTTTTGGCTATTGCTACAAATATACCCCAGTGACTGGTTTTGTGGTCCAGGGTCACATATTGTTAAAAAAGATTTCTATTTTGAATAAATGCTGTTCTTTGTAACTTTTTATTCATCAAAGAATCCTGTGAAAAGAATGTGGAAATGTGGAAAATGTTAACTGTGACAAGATGATTGACAGGCCAGTTTATTGTGACAGGGTAAAGACGCAGTTGTGTGACGTGATAGTATGTCTCAAAGCTTGTCTACTCTTCTACTTTTCTTCACCAAAAGAGTACATACTTTAAGGGCGTAGTATAAATAGGAACATTGGGACGCAGCACGAATACATGGTTCTCGTCCGACTCCAGACTGATTCGTAGATGGTTTTTAACAGGTTCAACGAGAAGAACCTCAGTGTAGAACACAAGATCCAGGAGGCGAGGTTGGATCCAGATACGATGAAACCTAACCTAATATGATGTTGCGCATGCGCGACTGAACGAATCATTCCCCAAGATGACTCGTTCTTCCCGAGTCACATTAAAGATTCGTTCAAGAACGTCCCATCACTACTCTGGATCTTGTGAGGGGCTACTGGGGATCAGCCATAGACTGTAAAAAATATGGACGTAGTGTCCGTGACGTCACCCGTAGGTTTCTGAAGAGCATTTTTGAAGCTCTTAGTCAAAGAGTATAGAATACCAAGAGGCGAAACTTTGATGCTTTTTTTTGGTAACAGCCACTAGGTGGCGCTTCGGTAGCGCGGCCGCCATTTCGGAGTGAAAATGCTAACTGGACAACCGCACAGAAGCAGACAGAATGACAACGAAAGAGAAGCCAAATGACTGCAGGGAAGTAGTGTGTGACACGAAAAGTGCAAAAAGCCACTCTACATGGTTAGAATTTTTTTTTTTTGTTTTTTGACGGATCAGAATCCATCACATCTTACGCACTTAAAATTGGCGAATCTCACAGCCAAATCAGAAACGCAGTAGAAAATTTCTCAAATCAGTAAATTTTATGACTACTACAGTAAATTTTGTATTGTATTATTATATTTGTTTTATGTTATCAGTTGTGGAATCCAACCATTAATTATATATTTGAGGCAGTTTTAGCCTGCTTTATTGAGTATTTTCCATTTTATGCAAAGTTACACATTACTGTTGTTATTATTATAGTTACCATTATAGGTCTGACATATAAATTGTATTTATACATTATATTGTACGTTTTATTTCCCTGGAATACACTACAAACATGATGATCGTACAGAACATGATGCATTGCTGTGTCTGTCATAACTGAATCATTAAAACATTTTGGAGACAGTGGCTATTAATTTTTTTACATAAACATGTTTTTTTTTTGTTTACAGTCATGCTGTAACGGACTTTAATATACAATACTGCAAAAAAGTTTACTGTGAAGCTTTTATATATATATATTTATCGTCTAACTTTCCCAATTTTCTGATGCATGTCCTTAATTTAATTTTATATGTTGGTATTAATTCAGCATTTATAATGCTAATACTTGCACTTAAAATAGGAATTTCAACCGAAACTAATTTCTAAAGAGCAAAAATTTTGTTAAGAATAAATAAAAGGCAAAGTCTGTTTTTGATAATCACTAGTCTAGTGATTGTACGTTATTCTGTGTTGTCATCTTTTTTTTATTGCTCTAATAACAAATAAAGAATACTGTACGTACAAAACATACAAAAATAATTTCAATAATAAACGACTTATGGTTCAATAGTTAACAGAAGTACAAAAAATTCTTAAGAAATAAACGAAATGGACTGAAAAAAATATATTAAAAAATGCTGTCATCATTCAGGTTGTGTGTTTTAGCTTTAATGTACTTTTTTTTTTTCAAACAAAGCAGCTGATATTTGCCATAGCGACAGCAAGAAGCTAGTAGACTGCCGAGTCTTTTTCACTCCAAAATGGCGGAAGCGTAGGGCTGCTGCTGGGCGCCGCTGTTGCAATGGAACGTTCTGTTGGCTTTCACTTCTTGTCAATATAAGTTCTTTGTCTTAGTGGGCTGTAGTCGGCCGTCGCCATCCTGGAATCGCGTCACTGCACGTCACTCCCGGATAATCGAAAATGGGCAAAGAGGCGGGACGCGGGTGGAGCTGGTTGCTGAAACCACGCCCGTCTAGCGCGACGGTGGTTACAGCAGCTGTCACTCAAGTGGCCACGCTTTAAATTATGCAGAACTTTGACCAGTCGATTAATTGCAGTTTTAGTCACTTCCGTGTTCGCTTCAAGAGGAAGACCGGGAGGTTGCCGCTTGGGATCAACGTATTTCTTGAAAAGATCCGGCTCAAAAAAGATTCGTTCATAAATCGGACGTCGCTGGTGTAGCCTACCATCACTCCCGATTCGGATTGTATTTCCTGCTTTGCAGTGAGTGAAAAGCAAAGAGACATGCAACACGCAATTCACTAGACAATTATTACTCAGTGCTTATTTTAATATTATTTTAATTAGTGTTTTTGGAGTGACAGCGGAAATTAATTAAGATTAATTATGTGTGTATATAACAGGAGTTAGTCGAATGCAAAATAAGGAGAAAACTCTTAAAGCGCATCACGTGTTTAAAGCAACCGCCCACTTTTCGGAACTGGATTGAGCTTGATACAAGCCTCCTGCACGCCTCAAGCTGCTGATAAACATATCGAGGTTTTATTAGACTTATCAGTTCTTATCATGGGCAGTTTATATCTCTCAAGAGGTCGGTGTATTTTCCGGCAGGTGTTCTCTGGCCTACCCGTAATGTTGCTGCAGCGGCCGTACAGCCTCGATGTGTCAGCGCCACTCCTGCGGACGCAAGCCTTCATAGACGGGCGCTGGGTCTCCGCTGCATCCACGTTCCCCGTGTTAGATCCAGCCACGGGTGAAGAGATCGCGAAGGTGTCAGACTGCGGTACAGAGGAAGCTCAAGACGCTGTCAATGCTGCATACAAAGCCTTTCACCTGTGGAAGAATCACACAGGCAAGGTGAGATGTGGGAAATGTTTTTAATGTGCAGGAGCGCATGATGCAGAATTGTACTAAGTTAAGCTCAATTGCAAAATACCATATTTGCTACAGTTTCAAAAACGTACTGGGGAGGTACACCTGATATCTTACGGTAATGCCATGGTGCTTTGAATCAAAATCTGATGACTAGCTAAGGTTCTACCATTTCACATTATTATTATTATTATTATTATTATTATTATTATTATTGTTATTGTTATTATTATAACAAGCCCTGAAAGGGCGAAGGCCCTATTGTTCTTCTAAGGATTATTATTATTATTTTATTTGTTTATTTATTTATTTATTTTTCGACTAACGGGGGCATTTTGGGGGCCTTAACATACTCAAAAACTCTTGAAAATCGGCACACACATTGGAATCTGCGGTCATTAGGACGCCGCAGAGACTGGGACCCGGGCATGGCACAGGGGCTGTACAGCGCCCCCTGGAACACCTTCCCAAACCTTGACAAGTACTCCAGAGTGCAGTCTGGACGATGGGGCGGGGCGACACATTGGGCCGTGTAACGCCTTGCTTAACTGTTATTGGTTTATGCTAAAGTAGAGCTTATTGGTGTAAAAAAAAGTTTGACGTATTTACAGCTTATTGGGTTAAAGAAGTATGACGCTTTGGGCAGGCTTGGACGCGGAAGTACGAAGAGTGTCGCATTACGTGGTGCTGAGATAAACAGTACCTCGGCGATATTTTTTTTTTTTAAGTTCACACGGCAATATAACACAAACAGTGGTCAAGTGGACATACTTTAAATTTCGATTGAACGAATGAATGAATACGAGTGAAGCGAATATTGCACGTCATCAGTCTCTGAATAATCCCGTATGGAATCCATGATCCATTAGAATCTATATGAAAAATTTAAACTCAGAATATGCTTGTCAATATTTCTTTATTATATGCAGAGCATTTTAGTGAAAATACCATTAAAATTATATTTGCAGTTCACACTTCTTTGAATTTAAAATTATAGAACTACAGTAGGCATAACTGTAAGATGCAGAATTATGTGAATGAAGAAAACATGTTTACCATTACTTTTTACTAACACTGGAAGTTATACATTGTTGGCATTGAAATGTAGATAAATAATATGCCTTTTTACTGCTGCTGGTGGAGGATCACATCATAATCAGTTCATCATCTCTTCCACTTCAGCACAACTTTTATTAATTTAAATCAGGAATATGTTTCCTGCAGCAAAAAAACAGTCCTGAGAACAAAACCCTGCACATAAATCTTAGGTATAAAAGCACAGCAGTTCGCCTCATTTGGCTCTCCCTCTATAACCAGGTGAATGGGACTTAAAGAGGGCTTGGCACTCTGTGCATTTGCTGATGCAGTACATTCGTCTGTACTCATCCTGGTAGCCCTGTGAGAACCTCTTCCAGTTGACCACACCTTAGAATGTAAAAACAAAATCCATGAAGTATAAATATCTCAACATAATTTTTAACTGGAAAAATGTGCACTGAAGAAAAAAGAAAAAAAAAATAAAGAAAGAAAAGGAAAAAAAAGTATTATCCAGCCAGTGTGGTGCTTTGGTGGAACAGGAACAGAAATAATAGATTTATCTAAAGTGGAAAAACAAAGTACAGATTAATTATATTATTTGAACGACACAAGGATATGCTTAATTGAGCAAATCACATTTGATTCTTGTACAACATGTTAAACGTAAATTATTAGGACTTAAATTTAAACAACCAATTTGGCGTTTAGATATGATTTTTATTTATATGGATTTAATTCGATTTTAATAATTTATCAATATTTCACTTAAAATGTTTGTTTTGCAGAGGTGGAATCCATATATTTTAATATAAATGCTGGTAATTGAAAATCTCATTCTTAGCTACATTACTGAAATACACATTTTGAAACAGAGATGGTTAGGTGTATATTAATTTAGATGGCTGCAAAACACAGCACGCAGTCGGTCAGAACTGAATGATATGTTTTTTTTTAAGTGAATAGAGACACTGCAAAGATTAGACATCTTTTTTTACTGAAGGATGATGGGCAGACGTGTGGTTCTGATACAAATACAAGAGAAAATAAGCTTATTGATGTGCATAAGATGGCAACTAATAAACTTGCATTAAAACGTAAATTAATTTTAATTGAATTTTATAACTATAAAGGCAATAACAGCAACATATTAGTACAGGGATCTCCAACTCTGCTCCTGGAGAGCTACCATCCTGCAGACTTCAGCTCCAACACACCTGTCTTTAATTATCATGCAACCCTGAACACCTTGATTAACAGGTTCAGGTGCAATTGACCGAGGTTGGAACTGAAAACTGCTGGATGGTAGCTCTCCAGGAGCAGCGTTAGAGCTCACTGTATTAGTAATGTTAGTTTACAACAAGCTGTTATGCTCTTGGTGTGCACAAGAGGGTGCCACTAACGCGAATGCAGCATCATGGCACTAATAACCCACACATCTAATAATAAACGCGATATACAGCAGATAAATATCAGCATTTTGAATCAAACGATATATAAACACTCAGGAGTGCTTTGAATCAAGCCAGTAATATGAGCTGTGCATTTCTAATCAGCTACTTCTATTAGCATGAGAGTATAACAGCCATTCTCTTATCATAAGGCAAACAATACAGACAATATTCACCTACTTGGCACTCAGGCAGACATTACAATTGATACAAATTAGCACTCAGTATAAATAAAACAGTAACAGACAGATTAAAGTGAAGCTGCTGAACTATCGCGGACGCTGCTCTCAGCTGTGATTTGCCATTCAGTTTCGCTTTGTGCTTTGCTTAAAGTAAATATTCTGTATTTCTCAAATCAATATTGTTTCGTTAAATTGAAGATCGATTAAAATTGGAGAATCAATATTTTACCCAACCCTAATATTTCTATAAATTTACAGAACAATTTTACTCGCCTCGTACAGCCATTACCGTTTTGCTTGTTTCAGTGCAAACTGCCCCCAGCTGTGGCGGAGGAAAATTTCAAAGGCGGGGAGAATTTACCTTGGGTGGAGCGACACGTGTCGCCCCGCCCCACCCCATCGTCCAGACTGCACTCTGGTGTTATTCAAACTTGATGTATATCCCACACATACTTGCACATATACATATGAAACTCTGTACACATGTAGATCTCACTGAGCCGAACAACTCATGCGCTCTATGTCATTAGCTAATCCCAACAGGAAGTGAGTTATTCAGGGCTGTGTAAAAAGCGCATGCTCTGGAATTTGAAATACTCATCGGAGGGCTTTATTCGGACGGCCACCAAACTTGTTCAACATGACCTCAAGACATTGGGGATTCTAAATTGCGTGGCGAGGCGACGAAATAATGGCGAGAAATGAGAAACAGGAAATGGCTAATAACTATTGCACAGATTGTCTGATTCTGATGAAACTTCAGGAGTTTGTTTGTTGTATGATGCCGATCACATAGATGTGACTATTACGAGTTATAGCGCCACCAAATGGCAGCAAGAAGTATGTCATTTTCAGAATGCTTTTCAATCAAATCAATTTTCCCCGATTTGCTTCAGACTTCATCAGAATAATGTCAAAACACAGCCGATGAGAATCTGTAAAGGGGTCATTGATACATTAAATGCTGTTGCCATGGCAACGTGTCAAACTTTAACATTTGTTTCCTGTGTTTTTGGGGCACTTAATAAGCTTAGATTTTCATGAAACTCAACACACACATCAGTATTAATGATAGTTAGACACTGGCAAAGGCTCATAAATGGGCGTGGAGGAGGCGCTCTATAGCGCCATCTTTTGTCAAAAGTTGGGGGGTTGGTTTTAGCTACAGACACCAAACTCGGTATGTATATTGGTCTCATCAAGCAGGACAACTTTCTACTTTACACCCATTAGCTGCGACCAACAGGAAGTCTGCTATTTTGATTTGAATGTGGATTTTTGGAAAAATCAGGCTATAAATAAATTCATACTCCTCCAAGCAGGAATAAGTAGTTCACACCAAACTTTGTCAACATGATGCCAACATAATGAAGATGTTAAATTGTGAGCAGATTTGGGATATCTTGAACGGTTGATTTATGGTGATTTATTAAAGTAGCAGTAAAAAACATAAACGTAATTTTAAAATGCAGCATCCAAACACTTCAAAACTTTTTACATACATACAACTAGTCATTCTGAGAAATAAATGCTTACTTCCATCGATATAAAATAGTCTATGAAAAATAGAAAATTAAAAAACTATTAAACATCTGATCTCACTCTACCTCTCTCACTCTAACTCTGTGTTGGGGGATGGGCTTTTGGTGTTAAGTGTGTGTGTGTAAGTGTGACGGGGGGTAGTTGAGTGATTGTGTGTGTGTGTGAGAGAGAGAGACAGAGTTCATTTAAAGTGCATTATCCTAACTCTGCACAACTTTTTACATATGAAAAACAAGTCATTCCTAGAAAATGTTTATCATGTTTTCAGAGACCGCAAAAACATTTAAAATATCACACTTGTAAACTGGCAGGTGAAGACTGTATACTTCTCCTGAAAATGAACAAAATTCTATATGTTGTGTAATTTAAGATCATTTACATAGTGCTGTGTTTTGCTTTGTGACAATTGTGATTAGTTTTCCCTTACAGTTGTCATTATTGTAATGTGAAAAAATAACAATTTGAACTAATTAAATGAAATTATAGAATACAAAAAGTATTTATTTATCATGTTCACAAGTTCTGATTAACATATTGATCCATGCCATAATTATATAACTATACACTACCGGTCGAGAGTTTTTGATAAGTAGGATTTTTAATGTTGTTTTTTTTTTTTTTTTTAAAGAATTCTCTTCTGCTCTCCAAAGCTGCATTTATGCAAAAGCAGTAATATTGTGAAATATTTTTACTATTTAAAATAACTGCTTTCTATTTGAATATATTCTAAAATGTAATTTATTCCTGTGATCAAAGCTAAATTTTCAGCATCATTACTCAAATCTTCAGTGTTACACGATCCTTCAGAAAAGCTTTGAGTCAGTATAATTTTTTTTTTTTTTTGGGAAAGGAATTATAGAGATTAACACTTTTATTTAGCAAGGATGCTTTAAATTGATCCTAAAGACCAATTTAAAGACCATCATTTAAATTGATGATGAAGACATTTATAATGTTACAAAAGATTTCTATTTCAGATAAATGCTGTTCTTCTAAACTTCCTTTTCATCAAAGAAACCTGAAAAAAATCTACTCAGCTGTTTTCACCATAATAATAATAATTGTTTTTTTGGCAACAAGTCAGAATATTAGAATAATTTCTGAAGCATCTGGAGTAATGATGCTAAAAAATCAGCTTTGAAATCACAGGAATAAATCACATTTTATGTTTAAATATTCAAATAGAAAAGAGTTATTTTAAACAGTAAAAATATTTCTAAATTTTACTGTCTTTGCTGTACTTTGGATCAAATAAATGCAAGCTTGGTGAGCAGAAGAGACTTTTTAAAAAAAACTTTCTGTTCAAAAACTTTTGACTGGTAGTGTATATATTAAATAATTGTTGTTCTTTTAAACTTTCTATAAAACTGTTTATAAAATTATGATTAAATGAAAAAAATGCTATTAAGTATTTGATCATCTTCAGAAGTTCTGATATACATATTAATGCATGCTTTTTGCAGGAAAGGAGTGTTTTATTACGAAAATGGTTTGATCTGATCAATCAGCACAAGGAAGATCTTGCCAAGTTGATCACAGCAGAGTGTGTAAGTATTCTGACCCATTACATACAGGGCACATCTAACATTTCTGTTTACAAGGCTTCACATATTAGAATATTATAACTCAAATGTGTGTACAGGGGAAGCCCATGAAGGAGTCTATTGGTGAGATTACATATTCCGCCTCCTTCCTGGAGTGGTTTTCTGAAGAGGCCAGACGTGTGTATGGAGACATTGTCACACCTCCAGCCAAGGACCGCAAAATCCTGATACTCAAGCAGCCGGTGGGAGTGACTTCCATCATTACACCTGTAAGACTTCCTCCTTCATTCTGATAACGCAACACCATCAGGTTGTAGGGTCAACGAGCTAAACTATAACATTGAGCTCCCGGTTGTGATTTTACATTTTCCCTTCTTACAGTGGAATTTCCCCAGTGCCATGATCACCAGGAAGGTGGGTGCAGCACTTGCGGTGGGCTGCACTGTGGTGGTGAAGCCGGCTGAGGATACGCCTCTTTCTGCTCTGGCCCTGGCTGAGGTCTGTCTGTTTTTTAAAATTGTAATAATCTTTCACAAAATTACTTTTTTTACTGTATTTTTTAAATAATAAATTAAGACTTTATTTAAAAACAATTAAAAAAAATCTTATGTATGTATATGACAGAAAGAATAATCCATTTTATTTCTTATCTAGCTGTCAGTTCAGGCTGGCATTCCTCCTGGGGTGTTGAATGTGGTGCCCTGCTCAAGAGCAAAGACCCCTGCTGTAGGGGAGCTGCTCTGCACAGACCCTCTCGTGGCCAAAATCTCATTTACTGGCTCCACAGCCACTGGCAAGGTAAAGATCTAATTTATATATGCAGTCAACATTTAACGTTCACTGTAATTTAGTAATCGCTTAAGTAAATGGTTTTGCAGATACTACTAAGACACGCTGCAGGAACTGTCAAAAGGGTCTCCATGGAGTTGGGAGGACATGCCCCCTTTATTGTATTTGACAGTGCTGATGTAGATAAAGCCGTTGCAGGAGCGATGGTTTCCAAATTCAGGAACGCAGGCCAGGTGAGTGTATTTCAATCTGAAAGGGGTCATGAAGTGCATTTTTTATTATTTTGTACTGTTCTTTGAGATCAATTTATAATATTAGCAAGATTTTTACATCAAAAACATCATCATTTAGAAGTAATAGGGTATTTTTCTGTTTGAATAGGTGTGGCGGATTGTAGACTTGAAAGTAAACACCCACTGCTATCTGTAATAACAGACAAAGCAATAGCAATAATGAGCACATAATAAAAACAGTTACTCACGTTTGTGTGGTGCAACATCACTGTTTCACCACAAGTTTCAATCTTTCTGAAAATCCTGCGTTGAATTGTGCTTTTGTTTGTAAACGAATCTGCAGTCAAATGAAGTGAACAAAGGAACAAGTTCTCACTGATGTGGTCTGGAACTTCATTAAAAATAAAGTTCATCCACTCCTTACCGTTTCATTTGAGAAAATTAGCATCATATCATAGTGTATACACACAAAAATTAACTGGCAACCTGTCAAAATAAAAGTAATGTTTAACATGTAACAGAAATGTATTAGTCTTGTATTACTTTTGTACAGTATAATGTAGGTGTTTAAATATTTCTATTTCTGGCAAATTTAAATAAAACAATTAAATGCAGAAATTATTATAATAACAAATAAAACAACAAATAAAAGGGTTTAATTTTCATTTCATTAAAAATAAATAAATGTTTAATGCCTTATTTGATTATCAGAAAAATGAAAAAAAAAAAAAAGAATTCCTGAAAAAAAAAAAAAAGATTGTAGGGCCCTATTGTTTAAAATGTTAAAATTGAGTTTTTTTTTTTTACTTATTTTTTCACTGAAAAAATGTTTTTGTTATTACACAGAGAGCAAGGTACCGAAAAAAAAAAAGTACTGTACCATACCCGTAACTCTTATATGTCAAAAGATCAAGGGAATTTTGATTTCTCAGTTCATGACCACTTTAAGGAAAGCAAAGTGAATGTTTTTTATTAATAAGTAAAATAGTGGTTTCAGAATTATGGCATTCTTTGATGTACCTTTGAGTACCATGCACAGTTTAATTATTTTAGCTAAATAAGAGGGACTTTACAAAATGCATGTTATTTTTTATTTACTGACCTGAATAAGATATTTCACATAGAAGATGTTTACATACAGTCCACAAGAGAAAATAATAGTTGAATTTATAAAAATGCCCCTGTTCAAAAGTTTACATACACTTGATTCTTAATATTGTGTTGTTACCTGAATGATCCACAGCTGTTTTTTTTTTTGTTTGTTTGTTTGTTTTTTAGTGATAGTTGTTTATGAGTTCATTGTTTGTCCTGAACAGTTAAACTGCCTGCTGTTTTTCAGAAAAGTTCAGGTTCCACAAGTTATTTGGTTTTTTTAGCATTTTTGTGCATTTGAACCATTTCTAACAATAACTGTATGATTTTGAGATCCATCTTTTCACACTGAGGACAACTGAGGGACTCATATGCAACTGTTACAGAAGGTTCAAACGCTCACTGATGCTCCAGAAGGTAAAAACGATGCATTAGGAGCCGGGGGTGAAAACTTTTGAATGGAATGAGGATGTGTACATTTTTCTTATTTTGCTTTAATATCATATTTTTTTTATTTAGTACTGCCCTTCCAAAGGTACAGAAGATACATGTTTCCCAGAAAACAAAAAGTTAAATTTATCCTGATCTTTAAATTCCAAAAGTTATTATCTTAATGCATTGTGTTTTCTTCTGAAGCCTCAGTGAGCGTTTGAACCTTCTGTAATAGTTGTGTATGAGTGCCTCAGTTGTCCTCAGTGTGAAAAGATGGATCTCAAAATCACAGTCATCGTTGGAAAGGGTTCAAATACACAAAAAGGCTGAAAAACCAAAGAATATGTGGGACCTGAAGGATTTTTCTGAAGAACAGTGGGCAGTTTAACTGTTCAGGACAAACAAGGGACTCATGAACAACTATTACTAACAAAAAAAAAAAACGGCTATGGATCATTCAGGTAACAATAGAGTATTAATGAAGCGTATGTAAACTTTTGAATGGGGTCCTTTTTTTTATAAATTCAACAATTATTTTCTCTTGTGGACTATATGTAAACGTATTTTGTGTGAAATATCTTATTTAAGTCAGTACTAAATAAAAAAAACAACATTCATTTTGTATGATCCCTCTTATTTTGGTAAAATAATTAACATTTTGCAGATTCTGCAAGGTGTGTGTAAACCTTTGACTTGAATTGTAAATACTATTTTGTCCCTGACATTTTTGTAACTGTAAACAGCTGTTCTTGATTTCTCACCTGTAATGCATCCTGTAATGTACTCCTCTCTGCTGTAGACCTGTGTGTGCTCCAACCGCTTTTTGGTGCAGAGTGGGATCCATGATGCTTTCATGGAGAAGCTGGCGAAGGCTATGGATGCTGAACTGAAGCTTGGCCACGGCTCAGAGCCCACCACCACACAGGGGCCGCTCATCAACACCCGCGCCGCAGAGAAGGTGCTTCATTGCAAAAGCAGATGCCGTAACTGATGATCCTGTTGGATGGAAACATTAATGTCACTGTCAACAAGCACACACACACACACAGATGATGATGATGGATTGATCAGCTGTTGTTTCTTTCAGGTGGAGAGCCAGATTGCAGATGCTGTGGCACAGGGAGCAGTCATAGTTCGAGGTGGGAAGAGACTGGAGGGCTCCTTCATGCAGCCCACCCTGCTGTCCAATGTCAGCAATGACATGCTCTGCATGCAAGAGGAGACGTTTGGACCACTTATTCCTGTTGTTAAGTGAGTATTTACTATTTATTGTATTACATGACTTAACATTTTATTTTACATTTCATATTTATTTATCTACAGATTTAATTATATATAATCAGCATTTCAATTTCGAGGTTAATTTAAATTATTTTTGAAAATAATTAGGTTTTATTTGATTATTAAAAATGTATGAGATGTATAATTATTTCTTATTTCAGGTTTATTTTATATCATAACATTTTGTTAATAGGTTTTAATGGGCTTGTTTCAGCATGAATGATTTTTTTTTTTTTTTTTTTTTTTTTCCTTCACCAGATTCAACACAGAACAGGAGGCACTTGCCATTGCCAATGCTTCTCCTGTTGGTTTAGCAGGTTTGTCCATCTGTGCAAATTAATCATGTTTTTTTTTTTGTTGTTTTTTTTTTTCAAATGTAGTTTTTGACTTTAAAGGTTTTGTTGGACAGTCTTGAGTTTGCCCACTTTTTTTTTCACATGCCTTTTTATTTATTAGCTAAATTATTGAAAGTATTTACAATAGACTACATTAGAAATTTGCTAATCATTTGATAAGGCAGATTAACCAATCAAGAAATACTGTACAGTACAAGGGGGTTAAAGGACCTTCCATTTTATTTACATCCTGAACACTAAATAACAAGAAAAATAAAGAGGTTATTTTGAATATGTTTTTAAATGAAACTAAAATATCTTGCAACATCTGTAAGATTTTTAATGAAGTCTTTTATGCTTATCAAAGCATTATTTGATCAAAAAAACAATTATGAAATATTATTGCTATTTACAATAACAGTTTTCTATATTAATATACTTTAAAATATAATTTATTTCTGTGATAAAATGCTGAATTATAATCAGCCATTACTGCAGCCTTCAGTGTTACATTATCCTTCAGAAATCAATTTAATATGCTGAATTTTTTTTTTTTTTTTTCTATTATTATTTTTTTTAATCAGTGTTGGAAAAAGTGATGCATCATATTTGTTTTGGAACCTGTGATACTTTTTCATGATTTGTTTTGATCAATAAAAAGTTTAAAAGAACAGCATTTATTTAAAATCGAAATCTTTTCTATTAATATAAGTCTGTAATATTACGTTTTATCATTTAACACATCTTTGCTGAATAAAAGTATTAATTTCTTTCAAAGAAAGGAGGAAAGAAAAATTTACTGACCACACAGTTTTGAACAGTAGTGTATATTGTTACAAAAGATTCGTATTTTAAATAAATGCTGTTCTTTTTAATGTTTTATTCATCAAAGAATCCTGATAAAAGTATCACAGGTTCCAAAAACAATATTAAGCAGCACAACTGTTAACAACATTGATAATAAATCAGCATATTAGAATGATTTCTGAAGGATCATTTGACACTGAAGACTGAAGTAATGATGCTAAAAATTCAGCTTTGCATCAAATGAATACTATTTTAAAGTATAATAAATTACAAAACCACTATTTTAAATTGCAATAATATTTCAGAATATTACAGTTTTTTCTGTATTTTAATCAAATAAATGCAGGCTTGGTGAGACTTCTTTCAACAACATAAAAAAAATCTTATTTATTCTAAACAGATTTTTTTTTTCATATATTTTAAACCAGAAAAAAAAAAAATCACATTTTCCTTTAGTTCCAGTGTACCCTTATGTGTCTGGATGGTGAAGTAACTCAAACAGCAGCTACATACCTTCTATAACTTGTCTCCTTCTGTGGCATAACTGTCAAAACTGTTTTCTTTCATCAGGCTACTTTTACTCCAGAGACATCAGTCAGATCTGGCGGGTGGCTGAGCAGATGGAGGTGGGCATGGTTGGGGTCAACGAAGGTCTGATCTCCACCACAGAAGCCCCTTTTGGTGGAATCAAACAGTCTGGACTGGGCAGAGAAGGATCCAAATATGGCATCGATGAGTATCTAGAAATAAAGTACATGTGTTTGGGGGGACTCTCCCTTTAAAGACAATGTTTACTAGCAGGCCGTATGTTATTTAAGCAAGACCATCATAAAAACAATAATCCACAAAACACTGTGAAACATTCTCTCTTTTAAGCAGATGTAACTAAATAATGACTATACAGAGACATTTCATTGTTATAATATTTTAGATAGTTACTGTAAAAAATGGGTACAAATTCCATCCATCATAACTGATTGATGTAACCTAGTTTCTCTGAAATAAGATTGGCTTACACTAAAACATAGTTTTGTGTCATTATGTAAGATGAGATTTTTCAGAGAATATATCTTGAATATATAGTTTATTTTTCTTATTCCATTTTAGATTGAAAACAAGACAAAAATGTATAATAATAATAATAATTATAATTATAATTATAATTATTATTATTATTGTTATATATATAATTTTTTTTTTTTCCCCCAGTGTAAATTAATTTAGGCACAAAAAAGGAAACCCAATTTACAGTTAAGTGCAGTATGTAGAAATATGGGGATGGAGTGGATACAGTGAGAAATCAAAGCACAGTCTTTCTAAAAAATCTAAACAAACAAATGTTTAAATGTCTAGCTTACTGTTCTATTTTTGTAATTGTAGAAAGAGTGTGACTTAAAAATTAAACGCTGACTGTGACAGGCTGTTTTTGGGTGCCCGTAATGCTGGATAGAAACTGCTGATTTGAGGTATTAAAGTATAGAGATAATTCAAGCAAGTTAACAAATTTGTCATTGTGACCAAATGTTGTAATTGTCAGTGTATTTTTTAAAAACTCTTCTCTGTATTAATGTTTTTTTTAAAAAAATTTTTAAATGTTATACCTAATTGTACCGTGAAGTGTTATATGTATGAATTTTTTTTTTGCATATTAGCACATAAAGGTACACAGACTGATTATACAGCTGAAAGCATCTGTAAAAAAAAACTTAAAATCTGAACATTTCAACTTCTGTTTGTGCCATTTCATCACTAATTTAAAATTAAGTCTGAATATGCACACTGTTGTTCATGTGAACTCTATTTCATTGCATTTCTGACACTGATTCTATAAATGTTGAACTTTTGTTTTGATTAAAAACAGTCTTAACCTCTGTAAAGGGCCATATGTCTTTAATTTTTTGCATCTTCAGCTGCATTAAAACAAAAATAGATTAAATATAATACGCCTGATACAAATGGCTTCTATTGCAATTCCAGCGAAAGCAGAAATTTTTAAAAGTTTGTAAATCCTGAATGTTATAAAGACAAAGACCAATATACAGCATCAGGGCCAAGACTGAAATACAGACAAACCGTAACAAAAAGAGTGCATTTCAATCAGGCACATTAACATTCAGAAAGTTCAGTACAAATAAAATGTTTTGCATAAAGAAGAATGGTATTTGATTTTTTTCAATACATCAGTTATGCAACTTCTCCCCAAAATTTATCATTGAAGCATCATATAAATAACAAAATAACCCATGTCAGTTGCTTGCACTGCGTCACGGAAACATACAAGCATTATTAAGAACATATTGAGGACGATGAGTTGAAAGCACAGGTCTGTTTATATTCAAAACGAATATGCTATTTGTAATTAAAAGTATCATTTAACAAACTGGTGAATATTCATTACAAGACCGACTGCATTCTGTAGTCAGTAGTTTAGCAGCCCATTCATTCAGCCAGTCTTTGGCTGCATCTGTATTTGTGGAATCTTCAACAATACCATTGTGTTGTAAATATCCCTTAGAAGAAATGTCCATCTGAGACTCAACCCTCCACAGGACAAAGGCTGAGAGTGTCTCCATTTCTGAGCGCTCCATTGGCTCTGTTCCGAGCTTTCCCGTAGGTGAAAAGGTTGTCCTGCTCGCTGTCCAGCTCTGATTCTGACATCATCAGGCTGGAGTTGTGCTCTGTGCTCCTGTGTTTAATGTCTGAAGACAAATGGAGAAATGTGTAACTGCAAGCTTCAAGAAAGAACTATTCCAAAAAGGGTCAAACGTCTTGCCTCACTGCAAAAATACTATTGTATAAAATAAATTGGGTCTGAAACTTACTGTACTTTGGCTGAAGCTCCATCCTCTCCTGCTCGTCCATGTTGTCTAGTATTGTGTACTTGGTTTTCTTCCTCACTTTTGTGCGTCTCCCTCTACAACAGTCCAAAACAAACATGAGCACTCATACAGGTTTGAAATGACATGAGGGTGAGTAAATGATGACAGAATTGGCATTTTTGGGTGAACTATCCCTTTAAAAGAGAAATTCACTGGTAATTCATTTTCCTGGTAATTTACTCACCCCCATGTCAACCAAGATGTTTAAGTCTTTCTTTCTTCAGTCGAAAAGAAATTAAGGTTTTTGAGGAAAACATTCCAAGATTTTTCTCCATATAGTTGACTTTAATGGTGGCCAACAGGCTGAAAGTCCAAATTTCAGTTTTAATGCAGCTTCAGAGAGTGCTACACGATCCCGCCCAGGGAATAAGGGTCTTATCTAGCATATCGATTTGTCATTTTCTAAGAAAAATATAAATTTATATACTAACCACAAATGCTCGTCTTGCACTAGTTTGACTTTACGCATTACGTAATCACGCACACAATGCGGAACAATGCGGCTTAGCTGATAGTACCAATCCAGTGTTTACAAAGCAAATGTGCGAATAAAGTCAAACGCCCTTTATAAAAAAGGTAAAACAACAATGTCGGATGATTTTAACGTTTTTGGCACTACCCTACCTTTTTTAACCAAAGTACACAGATGAAGAACTAACCACGCGCAACTTTTCTAATGTGAATACGGAATGCATGAAGACATGCATCGCAGAGTTAGTGCGAGATGAGCATTTGTGGTAAAAAGGATATAATTGTTTATTTTTTTTAAGAAAATGACAGCTCGTTTAGCTAAATAAGAGTCTTATTCCATGGCTGGGATCGTGTAGAGCCCGTTGAAGCTGCACTGAAACTGCAATTTGGACCTTCAACCTGTTGGCCACCATTAAAGTCCACTATATGTAGAAAAATTATGGAATATTTTCCTCAAAAACCTTAATTTCTTTGTGACTGAAGAAAGAAAGACATGAACATCTTGGATGACATGGGGGTGAGTAAATTATCATTATCACATTTATTATTATCAATGTTGAAAACAGTTGTGCTGCTTAATAATTCTGTGGAAACTTTTTCAGGATTCTCTGACGAATAGAAAATACAAAATTTCAGCATTTGAATAGAAAGTTCAAAAGAACAGCATCAATGTGTCACTTTTGATCAAATTTGTCCTTGCTGAATAAAAGTATTAATTTCTTTAAAAAAAAAAAAAAATCCTTACTGACCCAAATTAAATTTTTGAATGATAGTGTATATGACATAACTCATGCCACATATTTCAATAGGTTGTCTACATGCAGTAATGATATCTTTATCACCTTTTACAGCAGCAGACACAAATCCAGCTGATGGACAGGAGGAAAATGATTGTCACGAAACAAGAGATTGTGACATACAACACGCTCCAGTCTGTGGGAGAAGAAAGAAGAGATCAACCTTTAGTCTTTAACTCGCTGTAAATAATTAAAGTTTTTCCTAACAGTGCATCAGATATATCCTTAGATTATTTAGCACAGCAGAAAGCATCAGTAAAGGTGCATCATGTTAACTAAATTTAGTGGGCAATAAAGGTCAGTAGTTAGAGCGTTGCATGAAGCATCTCTCACACAGAGGTCACTTTACAACCAAGCAGTAGAGGTTGACCAATACAATCAATGGAAAGCTTATTTATTCAGCTTTCAGATAACGTATAAGTCTCAATTTCAAAAAAATTAACCCTAATGACTGGTTTTGTGGTCCAGGGTCACATCACAAGTGTGTTTTTCAGGGCCGATGCCGATACAGATTATTACAGATCAAGTAGACCGATAACCGATATTTTTAACAGATAGTTGTGGTTGGTGTAAAAATGAAAATTAATGTCAAAATTAAGAATAACAAGGGCTCTGACAAGAAATTTCTTGAAACACTTTCAATTTATTTTATCAGAAAATTAGTTTTGAAAATGACCGATATCGATAACCATAAAAATGCTTAATATCGGCGCAGATAATTAGTCAACTCCTACCAAGCAACCTTCTGTTGGTGACCAACAACCAACCTGAACCCAATGTAAAATCTATGCTCTCACTCGAAACTCCTGTCCTTATGTATTCCTATTGAAATAAACGGATTTCCAAAGCAAAATCTCACATAGCAACAGTACATGTACCACATCTTACGACCAGTGTTGGGGAAAGTTACTTTTAAAAGTAATGCATTACAATATTGAGTTACTCCCTAAAAAAACTTTTATGGAAAGTAATGCGTTACTTTACTTTTGTGTTACTTTTTAAATCTGGGCGAGGCTTGCTTGTTTGTTTTTAATATAAAAAGTTCTGCTTTTGGCAAATGTAAAAGCCTTTTCACACCAAAAGCCTCAGGTTTTGAGAAAAGTAAATTCACGTCTGTACAGTAGACCGCAGAAGAAAAAAATGTCAACTCTTCAGCAATAAAAAAGGAAAACTAATGTTAGATTATCTTGAGTAATTTTTAGATTAGTATGGTTGAATTGAATCACCGAAGGTCGGCAGCAAAGACATTGCTTAATAAAATGGGATTAAATGCATTAAGAATATTTGTATTATTAAACATATTTAACTATTGCAGGTTTGCGTCATATTCTGAGTTGAATGTCACTGTTTTTATTTATTTTGAGGAATACTGAATCTGTTTTTTGTGAGTGAGATGAGTTAATGCATGTTCACATTTGTTCTAGAACTAACATCTTACTCCCGATTTCTCTCAACATGGGGACAGGAGAGCTTTTAATCAATAAATGAGGGGAAAAGTAACTGGCGTTACCTATTTGAAAAAAGTAACTGAGATATTTTCTTGTCAATTAAAAAGTAATGCGTTACTTTACTAGTTACTTGGAAAAGTAATGATATTACGTAACTTGCGTTACTTGTAATGCGTTAGACCCAACACTGCTTATGACTGAACTTGCTTCTATTTTGTTTGAAATTTCTCATTTACATCAGAAACCTTATTTGGAGATAAAGAGGTCACACTAACCGCAATTGCTCTCGCCATCATCAAAGAAGCGGTGAATGGGGTTCTCCATCCAAAGAGGGTCACAGGAACAGCTCTTTGAAATGGGATCACACTGACCACGTCCAGAACACAGCAGCAAACACACTATATTCAAGATGAAATTAGAAAGACTGCATTATCAACCTTTTCGTTTGTTATAAAATTGACTGTTCTCAATTCTAGTGAAATTAAATGGCAAAAAAGTCACTTACTGACTGTGTCCACTCTTAAGACCTTAAAGAGCAAGAAGTCGGTTTTCTCTCGCAGCAGCTGATTTCTCAGCAGACGAGCGAGCTTAGGCCCTGGGATTGTACCATCAGGACCCTGCACTGAGAACCTAAATACTGTGCTAAACACAAGAAACACGTGTAGACTTTAAGTAAACTATGGTTAGTCTCTAGTAGTTATGATTATAAGCTTAATTTAAAGGGATAGTTCATCCAAAAATGAAAATTCTCTTAGTGATTACTCAACCTCACGTCGTTCCAAACCTGTTAGACCTTTGTTCATCTTCAGAACACAAATTAAGATATTTTAAAGAAATCCAAGAGAAAGCCCAGAAAGGTAGTTAGGACTTCGTTAAAATAACCCTGTGACATCAATGGTTCAACATTAATTTTATGATGCTACAGGTGGTGAACTATCCCTTTAGGAACAACACCAGTCACTAGGAAATTCTCATTTAGATTGGTTCTGTTAGTATGGTTATTGTGTGTGTAGTACCTGATGTCTGACTGGCCATGCAGGCCCTTTAGTGCGATGTCTGAGTCCAGAACATGCAGTAGTGCTGCCAGCTGTCTCACCACTGTGTCCTTTTGCTGCTGACTGACCTGAGCCACGCCCACCTGCAGCTCAAGCTCCACCTCCTCTCGCTCACGTGGATCTGCACACAAACATCAATGGCAGCAAACAAGCAATTATCAATTGACAACAAGAAAAATTACTTATTAAAGGGATAGTTCACCCTAAAAAATCTACCCGTTTTTGGAACACAAATAAAAATATATTTGATGAAATCCAAGAGCTTTCTGACCCTGCATATACAGCAACGCAACTGACACGTTTACCACGTTTATCTGTCAAGGCCTAGAAAGGTAGTAAGGACATTGATAAAATAGTCCATGTGAAGTCAGTGGTTCAACCATAATGCTATGAAGCTACAAGAATACTTTTTGTGCGCAAAGAACACAAAAATAACAACTTTATTCAACAATTTCTTCTCTTCCGTGTCAGTCTTTGTTATGCGTTCACAAGAGTACCACTACCAGAACAAAAATTTACAGATAATTTATATTTCACCCCCTTGTCATCCAAGATGTCAACATCTTTCTTTCTTCAGTCGTAAAGTAATTATGTTCTTTGAGGAAAACATTTCAGGATTTCTCTCCATATAGTGGACTTCTCTGGTGCCCCTGAGTTTGAATGTCCAAAATGCAGTTTAAATTCCGCTTCAAAGGGCTCTAAATGATCCCAGCCCAAGGAAGAATCTCGTGAAACGATTTTTAATTTTTTTTTTTAAATTACAATTTATATACTTTTTAACCTCAAATTCTCGTCTTGTCTAGCTCTGCGCGTATTCTGTGTATTCTGGTTCGAGACAGTTAGAGTATGTCGAAAAACTCACATCTCATTTTCTTCTCCAACTTCAAAATCATCCTACATCACTGTTTTACCTTTTTTTTGTAAAGGGCGCTTTATCTTCTTTGCACGTTCACTTTGTAAACACTGGGTCGGTATTTCTGCAGCGATGTAGGAAAATTTTAAAGTTGGAGGAGAAAATGAAATGGGAGTTTTGCAACCTATATCTAGCAACAGTTTCCTACTATGATTAAGTAATATCTTACCAGGGCGTACTTCCACAGTGGCCGTAGCCATGCTTGAGCGGCCCTGGACATCCGTGACCCGGAGCTGGAACAGGTACGTTCCTTCTACCAGGTTGGTGAGGTAAAGGAAGGCCTCATGATCTGAACCATATAACACATCCTACTCTCAACGGATGTGAAACAAAAAAGAGAGATCATCAGGTAAACACTAAATCACATAAGAAAACATAAAGAAATACTAATATCTCACTCACCCCAGAAGCAGGGCTCTGTTCATCTCTGACCCAAAGAAAAGACACATTCGCTGTTCCGCTGTTGGATACAGAGCCCCTGAGCACCAGAGAATTGTTGGGTAGAGTGAGTGTGTGACTGCCGCTGGCATGGGCGATTAGTGGCAGGCTTTTTGCTGTGAATTTAATAACACACAGAATTGCTGAAAACTTCATAGAATGTTTTATGTCTTTATTTTTGAACAGGATATCTATTGTTTTGTCATTTAACATATAACAGACTCCTTTTCTGTGAAATATTTCTCTTCAAAAGTGTTCTTGTGATGTCTTTCTTTAAAATAAATGCCTCTTGCTATTGCCATTCATTCATTTAAAATGTGGCTTAGGTGTTCAAATATTTTGGGGGTCAGTGTATCTACACAAATAGAATAGAAAAACATTGAAATTATAGAAATGCATATTGTGTGTTAATTATATTTGCTTGATTCTGCTCACCTTCTTTAATGGTGACGGTAAGGACTGCGCTGTCTGTTTCTCCCTGCTGATCTGCCACAGTCAGCCTGAATTTGTAATTCCCAGATCTCAGGCCAGTCGCTATGGCAACTGCTTTATTGGCATCTTTTATCTTCAAGCCTGGAGGGCCACTTCACGGTTACATATGAGGAGAGTGGTAATGACATCAATATACTTTTTACCAAAATCTATCGCTGCTCATTCAACACTGAGAGTGAGTGAAAATGTAGAAATGTTTTGAAATGTGTTCTGAAATATGAGACAGTCTGTAAGGTAAACATTCAGAAGCAGGATGAAGCAATAACCAAAGCAGTTTTACAGACAATACGCCACATTTGCCACATTTGTCTTGTTATTTATGGAGTTGGGAGGTCTAGCTCATTTTTGTGAATTGATTCTTTTGAACAGTTTGTTTCAATGAACTGGTTCAAAAAATAAGATTTAATGTTTTTTAAAGACTTTATATGTTCCCAATGTGTGATATTTTACATGCTTTAGACATATTTTAATAAAATGCCTATGTACACTACAGTAAAAAGTTCTTAAAAAGTTTGGATATTTTTTGGGGGGGCTCATGCTGGGTCATGCTTTTACTTATCAAGTATGCATTCAACTGATTGAATTGACAGTACTTTCACATTTTTAAGATTTTTACAGGATTATTTCAAATGATTGCTGTTCTTCTATACTTCTGTTTATCAAAGAATCCTGAAAAAAAGTATCATGGTTTCCACAAAATATTAAGCAGCACAACTGTTTTCAACACTGGTAATAAAAGTAACACCAAATCAGCTATTAGAATGATTTCTAAAGGATCACATGACACTAAAGACTGGAGTAATGGCTGCTAAAACTTCAGTTTTGCCTTCAACGAAATAAATTGATATGAAATCATATGAAAGCTGAATAAATTAGCTTTCCACTGATGTATGGTTTGTTAGACTAAGGCAATATTTGGATGAGATACAACTATTTGAAAATCTGAAATCTGAGGGTTCAAATAAATCTAAATATTGAGAAAATCACCTTTAAAATTGTCCAAATGAAGTTCTTAGCAATGCATTTTACTAATCAAAAATTAAGTTTTGATAAATTTATGGTAGGAAATGTACAAAATTTCTTCATGGAACATGATCTTTACTTAATATCCTAATGATTTTTGGCATAAAAAAAAAATGATAATTTTGACCCACACAATGTATTTTTGGCTATTGCTATAAATATTCCTGTGCTACTTAAGACTGGTTTTGTGGTCCAGGGTCACATATAATAAGATTTCACAATATTACTGTTTTGACTGTACTTCTGAGCAAATAAATGCAGTCTAGGTGAGCTGAAACTTCTTTCAAAAACATAAAAAATCTTAACAACCCCAAACTTTTGAATGGTAGTGTTGATAAATAAATGTTTACATAAGAAATATTACATATTATTAGACGGTGCTGTGGAATACTGGATTCTGATTGGTCAGTCACCACATTTTGAGGTATGTTATTTCCTGATAACAACCAGTAAACACTAATAACACAGGCACTGTAACTGCAGTCTGCGTTATTCGCTTACTAGGAACATTTATTCTTTGTGGAAGCCTTCTGTTTAGTTGGTTTATAAAATATTAAAACTCAAATCAATATTCTGTGTACAATTATTGAATTATGTCATCCTGGTATCGCGGACCTGCTCTCTCTTGTTCCATACGAGTGCAGCTGCTGCCATTTTGCAACGACTGTAATGGATTGTAAGATAACTAGCAAACAATGCCGTCTGGTTTGAACTTGCCACTTGTCAGTGTGCTGGTACCTGATCATGTCCCATTGGTAACTGCTGATGGCCTGATCGTCAGTGCTGTCGCTTCCATTCAACGTGATGCTGTTGACTGGGAGGAGGAGCTGCCTGTCTGGTCCTGTTATAGCAACTGGCGCTTTGTTTGCTAGCACACAACAAAATTTTAATTATAAAGGATGCATAGTTTTTCTTCATACACACTGATAGGTGAAGTGGGTTTGTTTTACCAGGCAGCACAGTGACTGAGACGGTGTCTGAATCCTGTTGACCTCTGGAGTCGGTGACTGTTAGCTGAAACACGTAACGACCCTCCTGGAGATCAGAGAGCTGCAGGAATGGTGATCTCACATCCTGAAAACAAGTAGCATATAAAAACAGCAGCTCAACATCAACTGTGTCATGGTATTCGCCTGAACGAGTGGTGAAGACTGACATGGAAGAAACTGTTGAATGAAGTCATTATTTTTGTTTTCTCTGGGCACAAAAAGGATTCTCGTAGCTTTGTAACATTACAGTTGAACCACTGATATCGCATGGACTATTTTAATGATGTCCTTACTACCTTTCTGGGCCTTGAACATTGTAGTTGCATCACTGTCTATGCAGGGTCAGGGGATTTTTGATGGGATTTCATCAAAAATATCTTCATTTGTGTTCCGAAGATGAATGAAAGTCTTACAGGTTTGGAACAACATAAGGTTGAGTAATTAAGGACTGAATTTTCATACGCTTATGCACTGGATCAAGTAAAGATCTAACTACCTGCATGGTGATCTTTTGGGTCAGGCTGCTGGGATGGAGAGTCCAGAGGTAGCTTGCAATGGCGTGGTCATCTGTGCTGTGGTTACCCCACAAGGTGAGGTGGTCGACAGGCAGGGTGACGACCCGGTCAGTGCCTGCTCTGGCCCGAGGAGGGTCATCTTTTGGGTTGCTGACCCTTACAGTGGCAGTGCTGGTGTCGGTGAGCCCATCAGAATCAGACACTGTCAGCCTGATTTGGGCCAAGCAAGAATCAGGTCAGGATAAAGTTATTGAGGTTAAGCCAAATAAAAAAAAAGCCCCAGAGGAACTGTCCACCAAAGATTCCAACAGCTTCAGCGACAGCAAAAGAAAATTGAAAATTATACAATACAGAGGCCTATTTATAGAGTACAGTCCTGAAGACAAGCTAAGTACTTACTTGAAGGTATATTCTCCTGGTGAAAGATTTTGTAGCTGCAGTACAGGTGTATCAACAGGGCCTTCGGGTTTCCAAAAAGGGCCGTCTAACTTCTCCCACAGGTAAGTGACTATTCCAGCATCATCCACACTTTCTGGGAAGCATCAGTTTGTAGAGTTAAAATCAAAAGTTTACATACACCTTGCAGAATCTGCAAAATGTTAATTATTTTACCAAAATCAGAGGGATCATACAAAATGCATGTTATTTTTTATTTAGTACTGACCTGATATAGATATTTCACATAAAAGGCGTTTACATATATTCTGCACAAGAGAAAAAAAATAGTTGAATTTATAAAATTGGCTCTGTTCAAAAGTTCACATACACTTGATTCTTAATACTGTGTTGTTACCTGAATTATTCACAGCTGTTGTTCATGAGTCCCTTGCTCTTCCTGAACAGTTAAACTGCCCACTTTAGAAAAATCCTTCAGGTCACACAAATTGTTGGGTTTTTCAGCATTGTTGTGTATTTGAACCCTTTCCAACAACAAGTATATGATTTTGAGATCCATCTTTTCAACTGAGAGACTCATATGCAACTATTACAGAAGGTTCAAATGCTCACTGATGCTCCAGAAGGAAACACAATCCATTAAGAGCTGGGGGTGAAACCTTTTAAACAGAATGAAGAAGTGTACATTTTTTCATCTCACCTAAACATCAAAAATGGATCTCAAAATCATACAGTCATTGTTGGAAAGGGTTCAAATACACAAAAAAGCTGAAAAACCAAAGGACAAACAAGCAACTCATGAACAACTATCTTTAAACAAAACAAAACAAACAAAAAAACAGCTGTGGATCATTCAGGTAACAACACAGTATTAAGTATCAAGTGTATGTAATCTTATGAACAGGGTTATTTTTATAAATTCAACTGTTATTTTCTCTTGTGGACTAAATGTATATGTCTTTTATGTGGATTATCTTATTCAGGTCAGTACTAAATAAAAAATAGCATGCATTTTGTATGATCCCTCTTATTTTGGTAAAATAATTTACATTTTGCAGATTCTGATATGTAAGCTTTTGACTTCAACTGTACATTTGGTGAAAAATTCATGCTGTAAATGATTTAAAGAAACAATGGAGAGAAACAGACACAACAAAATACATACGACTGCCGTTAATGATGAAGATGGAATCTTCTTGGAAAAGCACATCTTGGCTCTCGGGTAGAACGACGGCTTTTGGAGGCTTGTTTATATTTACTGCTGTAGAATGAAACATAACTCATATGTGAGGCACATAAACATAATGCATGCTTGGTAAATAATATCAAAGCATGATCTAAAGGGCATGCAAATGTACCAGGGTGTACTGTGACATTCACAGCACTTTCTCCATACGCTTGTTGTGCTTTCACACTCACTCTAACAGTATAAACACCCATGGAAAGCTAGAAGAATGGAAACAAAGATTTTTTTTTAGAATTGTCTCATCTTCTAAATTATCACTTGGCAGTCACAGTGAAAAAGTGACAAGGAGTTGAGTCTCACTTCTGAAATTTTGACAGACTTGTTGTGCCGCCCCTCCATCACCCCTTGTTGTCCATCTGGTGACGTTACTAAAGTCCACTCATACGTGTAAGGAGCTTCTAAGTTAAAATGCATCATTAACATCATAATTATAATTAATGCATAATTATAATTCAGGAATGCACATAATTCAGACAGTAGAAGGTCTTACCTGCAGTGTCATCTGGATTTACAGAAGTGCTTAGTTCAATAATATTTTGAGGCAGTGTTGCTTCCACAGGGCCACTAATCGACACAGTCAGGGCTCTTACTGAACACAGAGAGAGTGTGAAAAGAAAGTATAAGATAATCTGCATTAGCAAGCACCACTAATAAATGGAAATAATCCAATAACACATCTGTAGCACCTGGCTCTTCTGAGATCACTGGCAGTGTGGCCTCAATGCTGGGTGGAGTAGTGGAGGAACCACCGATTGTGCTGAACCTTGATGGCTCTGTGCTGATGTCTTGCAGGGCATTAGGTGCAGCAGTTGCAGATGAAATGTTCTGTGGATCTTCTTCAACCTTTAATGATAAAAGAAAAATTGCTGTTCTCAATTACTCAACAGTGTCAACACAAACAAGGCAATAAAAACATAAATGTGACCTTGGACCACAGATCTAGTCAAAAGTAGCATAGGTATATTTGTAGCCAACAATACATTGTATGGGTCAAAATTAGCAATTTTTATTTTTAACTTTTATGCCAAAAATCATTAGGATGTTAAGTAAAGATCATGTTCCATTAACATATTTTGTACATTTCCTACTAAAACTTAATTTTTGATTAGTAATAAGCATTGCTAAGAACTTAATTTGGTCAAACTTTAAAGGTGATTTTCTCAATATTTTGATTTTTTTGCACCCTCAGATTCCAGATTTTCAAATATTATTATTTATTCAGCTTTCAGATGATGTATACATCTCAATTTCAAAAAATGTATCCTTATGACTGGATTTGTGGTCCATGGTCACAAATGTGAATAAAAACATAAGTAAAAAGTGACTCTAAGAGGATAATGATCTGATATTTTCTAGATTTCACACAGCAGATGAGACATGAAAAACTGATTAAGCACTTGGCCAGAGTGAGAGTACATTTAAGACACCATGTTTCCCAATGACGCCACAACATTAAAATAGAATCATGACATTTCAAGTGATAATGAATTGGCAACTACAGTATGTATAAGAGAAAACCAGTACGTTTCATTGTTGATTACCATGCCAACAGCTTTGGCCATTTTATATAGATTTTTTAAAACATATAATTTAAAATTACTTCTAAGTAATATCTGAGCTCTATATATATATATATATATATATATATATATAGAGCTCAGATACAAAAGCCTCTAAATCCATCTGACGTATTTCTTTAAAATTAGTATTTCTTTCTGGCTACTTTGTATAGGTTTCTATGTAAGTACTGGTACTTCTGATTGGGCTGAGGATGGAATTTAGCGAGTCTGAAGTAAAAGTATTTGATGGACGTATACTATGTCAGGAGTGAATGAATGACTCAGTATCATTATCTCATTTTTGACCGAGATGGCTTTTAGCTGGTTTTGCATCTGAACTCTTCATATATTCTGTATGACATACTATATACTGTATATAATATAAGACAGCAACGGAACTACCTCATTCAAGGCCCAGACAGGTTGTAAGGACATAGATAAAACAAAAACAAAACAAAAACAGCAATTTGCATGTCTAAGACTGACAGGGAAGATAAGAAATGGTTGAATCAAGTCTTTATTTTTGTTTTCTGCGTGCAAGAAAGTATTCTCCTAGCTTTATAACATTACGGTTGAACCACTGATGTCACATGGACTGTTTTAATAATGTCCTTACTACCTTTCTGAGCCTTGAACGTGGTAGTTGCATTGCTGTCTAAGCAGGGTCAGAAAGCTCTCGAATTTAATCAAAACTATCTTAATTTGTGTTTTGAAGATCAACGAAGGTCTTAAAGGTTTGGAACGAAATGAGGGTAATTAATGACAGAATTTTAATTTTTGGGTGAACTATCTTTTTAATGTCTTCAAAAAATCTAAAAATAATATGCATGAATCTGTAACACTCACCCTTGAGTTTACTGCCGTGATTACTGGGGGTGTAATACCAGAATCTGCTTCAATAAGAGATGATTTGCTTTCATTTCTCATTTCTGGGATTTCACTTGGAGGAAAGGGGCTGATTTCAAGAGGGCCTTGAACTGTCGTCAGTCTATCGTCACCAACTTTCTCCGTCCCTGATTGGTTAAATTCCTCTTTTCCTTTAACAAGTGGCCAATCATACAGCCCAGGCCGCTCTTCCTGTTCTGCAGTTGTGGCATCTCTGTCTTCAGCTCTTTTGTCCTCTAAACTTCGGAAACTTTCAGGGTACTCAGCATCAGTGTTGTCCAAATCCTGAATGCCTTCTAACAAGGCAAGGTCCTTCATGGGGTCCTCCGAGCCCCTGTGTCTGGGCAGGGGCTGCCAGTGGTTTGGGAAAGACTCTCCACGAACCAGGGACTGCAGAACCAGTGTCTGCGGAGGCCCACGTTGCAGAAATGCCAAGAGAGAGTCAGTACCAGGTCTCTGCTTCGGCTGGCAGTTCTCTTTGCGCTGACAACTGAGAACGTAGCAGCGATGCTCAAAAAACCAGGCCAGGTCACAGCCCGGGAGATCACAGCAAGCCCCCGCACACTGGGCTAGAGACGACACATCAGGAACCCGCAAAATACTGCTGCTTCTCAGCTCTGGAGACACTACACTCTCAGAGTAGGTTGCGGCCTGCCAGCACTGTCCCGATACTGCATCAACAAAACATAACACATGCATGATAAAACAAATATTGGGGTTTGTCATTTTAGGATACTAATATTAAAACACACTACGCAGCAAAAAACCCTTTATACAGTCCACTGCAATGTCTCCATGAAATCAGAAAAAAACAAGCAGAGAGCTCATTCATCATCAATTTATGAAGCATCTCAAATGATGACAAATTAAATGGCAGCTTGATAAGTAAAGCACTAGCCAGATGGCTAAATCTGTTCACTGCAAAAAGAAAAAGTGAATTTCTAAGGCCTTAAAATTAACAACACAATCACAATTATGCCGGAAAAAAAAAATTGTAAACAATCTGCAAAATGCCTTCTGCCCTCTCATTCACAGCAAGTAAAAATTCTTCTAAAATGTTCTTTCATGTCCATCTTCAGATCATGATACATGTGTCTTTCTGCTGTGAAATCTTTATTTATTTTTATAAACTAAACATGAAAATAACTTTTATATTATTACTAATATTTCACTTTTTGCACTTTTATTTGCACATGAATTAAGTATTTTTTAAATTGATTTAAAAATCGAATTAAATTGTAAAATGTTTATTCCTCCTTCAATATAATACAACACTATCAGTTAAACGATTTTGAACGGTATGATTTTTAATGTCTTTTAAAGAAGTCTCTTCTGCTCACCAAGCCTGTTTATTTGATCCAAAGTACAGCAAAAACAGTAAAATTTTGAAATATCTTTACTATTTAAAATAACTGTTTTCTATTTGAATATATTTTAAAATGTAATTTACTCCTGTGATTTCAAAGCTGAAATTTTAGCATCATTACTCCAGTCAAATGATCCTTCAGAAATCGTTCTAATATGCTGACTTGCTGCTCAAAACACATTTATTATTATTATTATTATTATTATTATGTTGAGAAATTTTTCAGGTTACTTTGATGAATAGAAAGTTCACAAGAACAGCATTTATCCGAAATATAAATCTTTTGTATCATTAAAAATGTCTTTATCATCGCTTTTGATCAATTTAAAGCATCCTTGCTAAATAAAAGTATTAATTTCTATAACTTCTTTCCCAGAAAACAAAAATTAAAAATAAAAATGATACTGACTCCAAGCTTTTGAATTATATATATAATGTTACATATAATGCTTTTATTTCAGATAAATGCTGTTCTTTGGATCTTTCTATTCATCAAAGAATCCTGAAAAAAATGTACCCAACTGTTTTAAATACTAATACTACTACTAATAATAATAATAACAAAAAATGTTTCTTGAACAGCAAATCAGCATATTAGAATGATTTCTGAAGGATCATGTGACAATGAAGACTGGAGTAATGATGCTGAAAAATTAGCTTTGATCACAGGAATAAAAAAACATTTCAAAATGTATTCAAATATAAAGCAGTTATTTTAAATAGTAAAAATATTAGTAGAAATATATACTTGCCTCTGATACAGAAGAGCAACACAAGTGGGAGAATTGGTGAGAAGTTCATGACGCTGCTTCTGCCTTTTTACAGCAATGGATTCTGACAGTCATTCCCTCTTGAAACTTAGGTTAAAGACAGAGGAGACAACACAGGCTAGTTTATCACAAACAAACAGGACAAAAATAATAACACAACAGCAGCATCAATTAACTAATAATAATTAAAAGCAATTCTAGATCCTATTTGTGCCTGGGCCTTTTGTGTTTTGACTTCCATCCTTCAACCAACCCCCTAAGGCTTAGACACCTAGAGAAATCTTCCACGTGATACTAAAATACATTATATTCTGCGTTATTATTATTATTATTTATACATTATTTAACACAATTGCCATTATTTGTTACATAAAATAAGCAAATCACTAAACACAATAGGGCTAAACAGAAAGCCACCAGCAAGAACAGCGTTATTATGAGTTGTAGCTGTACCAGTGGGATGTGACGCTCTTATTCAAGCATCTGTTTCCATGACATCTAGAATCAGCTTCCGTGCTGCTGCTCCATAGCAAACTCGCGCTGGATACAGGCTGCTGGGATGATGTTAGGATGAAGGTCCGGTATTGCGGCAGTGATGCTGAGATGAATGTCTGAGATTGCTATAGAGATGTTGAGGTGTATGTCTGCGCGTTGGGAGTGTGTCAGCAGAGCAGACAGAGGCGAGCAGGGCGGAGGGAGACACGTGATCTCTGTGATGTTGCAGAAACACACAACACAATACTACATTAATTGAGGCCCAGTATTTATTTATTTTTCTTTCATTTTAAATTTCATTTACATTAAATGTTAACATAATTATATTCATTTATTATTTTAAAAATACGTTATTAAATTACCATTATCAATCAAAATATTACTATTACGTCGACCACAGCCTCAAAAAGTGATTACAGAAGCAACAACAAAAACATTTTCTCTGAAAACCGCCTTAAAAATTCCCGTATAAAAAATATTAAGGCACCACAGCTTTCGAAAAGCTCTGTGTGTACGGAACAGTGAATTTAAAAAGAGGCGGGGTTAATTGGTAAGTATCGAAAGGCGGAAATAACATGTCTCACTTTAACGCTTCGCTTTACTGCTTCGCTGTGTTTTAAGTCAGTGTATATTACTTGTACTTTATTTATTTATACCATGAAGTACGACAAAAACGTCCTGAGATTTGAACGTGTTGCAACTGCCACTCCATCTGACGTGACAAGGCTGTAAATCGAAACTTAACTTAAACTGCTGTTGCTCTTTGTGGCAAGCAAAGAGAGAAAGGGTAATGCTTTACTCTTGAGACGTGGAACAGCTGTTCGTAAGTATTAAACATGTTATTGTATCTCGTAATTGCTACATTATACCAAGAAATCGTGAGTTAAAAACTTGTTATTGTAATTATCGTACTTGTGACAACCGTTTCTCAGCATTTAGTGTTTATTGAATGTATGATAGATCGCCAAAGGTAAATTTACAATGAATTATGTAAATGTATAACATTACGTACATATGTGACCCTGGACCACAAAACCAGTCTTTAAGTAGCACGGGTATATTTGTAGCAATGGCCAAAAATACAATGTATGGGTCAGAATTATTGATTGTATTTTAATGTCAAAAAATCATTAGGATATTATAAGCAAAAACCATGTTCCATGAAGATATTTAATAAATTTCCCACCGTAAATATATCAAAACTTAATTTCCAATTAATTTCCAATTAATAATATGTATAGCTTTTCTCAATATTTAGATTTTTTTTTTCCCACCCTCAGATTCCAGATTTTCAAATAGTTGCATCTTGGCCAAATATTGTCCTATCCTAACAACCCATACATCAATAGAAAGCTTTCAGATCAATATTCAGCTTTCAGAACATGTATACCCTTTTGACTGGTTTTGTGGTCCAGGGTCCCATATGGCAGTTCAACAGATCAATTAGCTATACAAAATGATGAGATCTAATGATTAATGACGTCTAACCTGTTGCACAATTTTCATATTGTTGTTATATTATTGGACATAATGCATGCTGTGACTAATGAGCTAACTATGCTTTTCATAAACATATGTTGAATAAACTTGTTCATGTCAGGTTTAACTTGACTGCATAGTAAATACTGCTACGGAAGGATCATTCCCAGAACAGAAACTGAAACTCATATATTCCCTATTAAAATGGATAAACCACCATGTTCACCAAGGTAAGTAAATTATTCAGTAGGCCTATTACTAAGAAGCATTAAGAGTTTTTATTTTTTGTTAATCCGTGTCAATGTTTACATACATGTCTGTGTTGGTTAGACTGTGTAATTTTAGTTAGATTGTCTACATTCAAAATGTTAAGCTGCTTCTGTCATCATAGATATTATGCTGCTACAATTTTATTTTTTACTAGACTAATTGTGACCCTGGACCACAAAACCAGTCATAAGTAACATGGCTATATTTGTAGCAATAGCCAGCAATACATTGTATGGGTCAAAATTATCGATTTTTCTTTTATGCCAAAAATCATTAGGATATTAAGTAAAGATCATGTTCCATGAAGATATTTTGTAAATTTCCTACTGTAAATATATCAAAACTTAATTTTTAACTAATAATATGCATTGCTAAGAACTTCATTTGGACAACTTTAAAGGTGATTTTCTAGGTGATTTGAGATTCCAGAGTTTCAAATATTATCCTATCAAACCATAGATCAACAGAAAGCTTGTTTATTCAGCTTTTATATGATGTATAAATCTCAATTTAAAAAGAAAATTTACCCTTATGACTGGTTTTGTGGTCCAGGGTCACAAATGTATAAGCAAAACAACAGTAGCACTTTATTTTACAGTACTGTTTCTCATGTACATACTGTGTACTTATTATAGTGATTACAATAACTAGGTAATAACTAAGTACCCTGAATCTACGACTAAACCTAACCCTACCCAGTGTAGTTACCTAATATTACCAGTACTTTATTTGCTAAGTACATTGTAAGTACACGTACTGTAAGATAAAGTGCAACCAACTAACATTGACAATTTTTTTCTGATAGTCATATGTGCTCAGGAGCGCCCCCTGTGGGCTGTAATGGCACTGCATCAGGTCTTGCGGACACCAAAGTTAAGGGGAAAACTGGGAAGAAGAAAAAGCAGAAAAAGAGACAAAGTGCCACATGCCAAATGAAAACAGCCAGTGAGTGCTCTCAGGTCACTGTTGTAGAGCAGTCATCGTCCTCACAGCACCTGCCTGAGCACTTCGAAAACATGCCTCCAGGATCAAAGCATGAAAAGAACACCCAAAAAACAAGAAATCAATCAGTTTCACCTGTAACTTCTCCTGCTAGCTCCTCTCATCAAGATAAAACCCAGAGCACACAGCAAACATCAGCTCAGTTCACCTGTGACCAGTCAACCCAGACAGAGGCTTCCCAACTCCAGTCTATCCAAACGCAGTCAACACAAACCCCTCCGATTCAGGGTATTCACACGGCATCAACAGAATCCAAGTCCACCCAGACAATACATTCTAGTTTTTCCTTGCAGCAGGCATACTGGGGAAAATCATTCACAGATCAGTCAGCGGATGAGCAGAAAAACCAGTCCAATCACCTGACAGTGATATGCTGGAATATAGATGGTCTCGATCCAGATAATTTCTTGGAGCGGCTCAAAGGTCTGCTTTCACACTTAGGAAAGTAAGTGTTACACATCAATTTATTATATTTTTAGGATGCAAATTTCCTTAGACCAAACATTAATACAGTAATAGGTTTCTCATGCACTGATTTGAGGATGACTAAATTGAGTATTGTGGTGAATAGCGTTTTTAGCAGTTTTAGAAAGCGATAGTGTTTTTCAGTTTACTTAATATACTTAATGTTATTTTATATTTAAATGTGAAGTGGCTAGTTTTTACACTACTAGTGGCACTAAACAGCATTTGTGACCCTGGACCGCAAAACCAGTCATAAGGGTAAATTTTTTTAAATTGAGATTTATACATCATCTAAAAGCTGAATAAATAAGCTTTCCATTGATGTATATTTGGATAAGACATAGTTTTATCCTAACAAACCACTGATACATCAGTTTTGATATATTTACTGTAGGAAATTTACTAAATATCTTCAAGGCACATAATCTTTACCGAATACCCTAATGATTTTGGCATAAAAGAAAAATCAATAAATTTGACCCATACGATGTATTTTGGCTATTGCTACAAATATACCCATGCTCCTTAAGACTAGTTTTGTGGTCCAGGGTCACATTTTAAAAATTCTGATTGTTTTTTTCCTGAACATGCCTGTTTGTCATTGGTTAGACAAACAGATAGTCCTGCCCCAAAAGTGTTGAGCCAATGTAACTATATGCTAAAAGATATATCAAGTCAAGTCAAGTCAGGTTGAGCTTTATTGTCTTTCCGCTACATGTGTGGACATACAATGGAATGAAATGTCGTGTCTCACAGGACCACGGTGCTACATAAATAAACATAAATATAAACATACAACAATAGATGTGAGAGAAGTTTTTAAACCTATACATAGCTAACTTACAGAAGCGGTAATCTAACTATAGTAGTCAACATTCAAAGTGGATCAAAAAAGTTCATCAAAGTTGTCCTAAAACAAGAATGGGTATTGTTTTGATTTTAGGAAAACTTTGATAAAAGGTTTTGATCCACTTCAAATGTTGACTACTGTATACATGTAAACATTGACTATACACATAACCAGAAGCGGTAATCTAACTATAAATATAAACAGTTGACTATACACATAACCTAAGACAGACTATACAAGTACTTTTCATAATACTGTACAATGTTGAGCTAGATATTGTGCAAAAGAGGTATTTAAGGTTAAAAAACAAGTAGTGCAATATGATTTGTAGTGCATTCACAAGTAAACATTTGTGTTATCTTATTGAGTCCTTGTAACTTGCAGTGTTAATAAGAAAGTGTCTGGTGCATATAGAGAGAAGTGGTTGAGTTTATGTTTGTGAAGTGTCGACCGTTCTATATGCCGCGGGAGTTCACGGCCGTTGTTATTGTCGCGGTTTACATTCCCCCAAGGACGCGCTTCTCGAGCTGTACAGGTCCATCAGCTTATTTTAATTTTATGATTTTAATGCAGGTACCATGCAGATGTTGTACTGTTGCAAGAGCTGGTTCCTGTTAGTTTGAAGTGTTTAAAGAACACTATGAAAGATTATCAGTTTTTGCAAGGTATGTCAATGATTGCATACAAAGTCAATAAATAAAAAAAAAAGTTTCTGGTATGAATATTCAATCATTTTGTTTCAGGCAGTGAAGATGGCTATTTCACTTGCATTTTGCTCAAAAAGGACAGAGTGCAATTCCTTGAGAGCAACATTGTGAAGTACCCCACTACAGAGATGGATAGGAACCTGCTCATAGCATATGTAAGTTTTTTATTTTACCACTGGATAATTATTGCTAAATTTTGTTATCATATTCTAAATTTAGACCATTAATTTCTGTTTAGGTAAGCTTTTTAGGCCATCCGCTATGCCTTATGACATCACATCTGGAGAGCTGTAAGACAAGCTCTCAAGAACGCTTGAATCAGCTGCGGAGAGTTTGGAAATGGATGAAAGAGGCTCCACAGGACCACAGTGTCATATTTGGAGGAGATACCAATCTTAGAGATTGGGAGGTTGTGTATGATGCTAACATATGTTTGCCCTGATGTTCTCAAAACTCTGTCAAAATGTAATGTGTGAGTTTGTTTGACGTGTTTGTTATAACAGGTAAAGAAGCTTGGGGGGCTGCCGGACGGTATCTCTGATGTGTGGCAGATGCTGGGGGAACCGGAGGAAAGCAGATACACCTGGGACACATCTATCAATGATAACAAAGAAATCCCTAATTCTATACGCCTGCGATTTGACAGACTGTTTCTCAGAGCAGCTGCAGAGGGTGCCAAACTACAGCCAGAAAGCATGACCCTAATTGGTATGGAGAAGCTGAAGTGTGACTACTTCATCAGCGATCACTGGGGCATCCTTTGTACCTTCAAATTTGAGGCATCAGAATGATTTTATCTTTTATGGCCTGCACATGATGATACTAAATGAGTCACAGTGGTTTATAAACAAATCATTGTTGATATGAACTCTGAACTAGAGTTTAAATGGTCATTCACAATTATAAACTGTTGGGAGATTAACCTGTTATGCACCAATGACCTCTCAGTTTCTATATGTGACCCTGGACCACAAAACCAGTCATAAGGGTCAATTTAATTGATCTGAAAGCTGAATAAATAAGCTTTCCATTGATGTATGGTTTGTTAGAATAGGACAATATTTGGCCGAGATACAACTATTTGAAAATCTGGAATCTGAGGGTGCAAAAAATATAAAATATTGAGAAAATCACCTTTAAAGTTGTCCAAAAAATAATTTCTTAACAATGCACATTACTAATCAAAAATTACGTTTTGATATATTTACGGTAGGAAATTTACTAAATATCTTTATGGAACATGATCTTTACTTAGTGTCCTAATGATTTTTGGCATAAAAGAAAAATCGATAATTTTGACCTATACAATGTATTTTTGGCTATTGCAACAAATATACCCATGGTTCAAAGTAAACAACTTTAAAGGTGATTTTCTCAATATTATATATATATATATATACACACCCTTTTTTTTTTGCACCCTCAAATTCTAGGTTTTCAAATACTTCTATCTCGGCCAAATATTGTCCTATCCTAGCCTAACAAACTAACACATACATCAATGGAAAGCTTATTCATTCAGCTTTCAGATGATGTATACATTTCAATTTAAAAAAATTGACCCTCATGACTGGTTTTGTGGTCCAATGTCACATTTATGTAATTGCACTTTTGACAACTCTCTTATCCTCTATATACAAATACTAATAATTAAAATAGCATGTAAATGTAAATAACAATCATTACTATCAAATCTAAAATTTCCTTCCCTTATTTTTCCACTAGAGGGAGCCGAAATGACAGCTTATGATTCTTATTCTTGCTACGACTGAGAACATCAACCACACAACTAACTGAAAGTGGTAGTAATTTTAAGTATTCTGAACATAGGTAATGTTAATACATAACGTACATGATTACTTCTAAAGTACATATATGGTAGTCATTAAACAGAGATTTAGAACTACCTATTTTTTTAAACCATTATAATTTCGTATCATTTCCACACATAGTTTAAATTGCAAGCATAGTGTAGTATAAAATAATGTGGATGTTTAAGAAGAATGGATTTTGATTTAATGCACATAGCTGATGAAAATCTGGGGTATATCTTTTGGGTGATCAAAATTGGATAGATAGGAATACATTTTTTTGGCGAGGAACTGGCAACATGGCCCTGTTTTCATTTGCAGAAATGAGTTACAGCACATTCTCTCTCCTACTTAAGCTAAACAGAATTGAAATGTGCCAGTACAGTTAGATGCAAATTTAAAGAGGTGGCAGGCTGACGACAAGAATGATTTTTTGTCATTGGCATGGTGTCAGGAATTGGATTAACAAAGAGCCATTTACCAGGACTGTCCTCATCATGGCCAGCTGGATTTAAAAATTTACTCTCTGCAGAATGTGCTATAAATCCACTACACTGCTTCTGTTTTCTTTAGATTTTACCTATGATGTTTATCTCAAATATATTCTTATCTAGAGAGTCTATAAAAAAGATTCTGCCAGCATGCCTCATTGAACACTCACAGTAAACAGAACTTTGTCATTTTTTGGATTTGATGCTAAAGGCAAAAACCTTGAACAAAAATCCTTGAAAAAAAATCCATCCATTACAATCTATGACAATATCATTAATCAAATATTTAACGCGGTAAATGGTTCAACGTTCTGTCACGCTAATCTATTTGCTTCATTCTAATACATCACAGATTTAAGATGAATTAATTGCCATATCATCTCCATATAAAGTATTTAATCACACGTTGAATGCTGAAGAATTCTATCAGCCTAACTAGAAGGCATTATTTAATAAAGACCATCATGAAGGTTGTGAAAGATCATTAGCTCCCACTGTTATATAGGAAACCCTTAGTCATTTTACTACGACGAACTAAAAATACACCCACATTAATCCTTTTGGAATATTTGATGCCGTTTTTAAATTGGGTCATACCAAAAGTCTGTTTGAATGTAGTTTGCATGCAGCGAACATATGAATTTTCATACAGCAATCCTGTCTGAACATCTGGTTTCATAACAGTTTTGTGCAGGAATCATGATTACCACCAGCCAGACCAAATAAAACATTTGGTGTAGGATGATGTGCCTGTGATGGCAGAACAATTACTGGCTATAACTTTTTGGAGGTTTGAGTATCCAAAATCAGCCATCTTTTCCATATTTTGTCACACTTCTTGATACTTTTTGCATAACTTATCCTCCACTTTTTACTTGCAGTGTCTAAACATCTTGTTGTGCTGAGTTCATTTACATAAAGGCATTTTCAGCAGTTTTTCCCAGTTCAATGACACAACAGCAGGGGTCGTAGCAAATAACAGCGAGTCTGACATCAATGGACATATCAGCATACATTTATTTTAAAACTCTTGCAATAAGTGTGAATATATTACAAATATTTTCTAAAGTGGTCACAGTTCGTGGAGTGTCATTATTGCAAAACACAGCGTGTGACCAGAGCGCATTAAGAGGAGACATAGCGTGCCGTAAAAAGTGTTAACAGGCCTTTTTTTCTTTACCTTAAATGGGAAGTTCACTCGATAGGAAAACTTCTGTCATTGTTTATTAACCCTTGTGTTGTTCCAAAACAGTTTGGATTGTTTTCTGCAATGGAACATAAAAGACAATATTTTGAGTTTTATTTTCTTCAAGATATCTTCTTCCACAGAGGAAGAAATGCATACAACTTTAGAGCAACAAGTTTAGAACACAGAATTTTCATTTTGGATAACCTGTTCCTTAAAAAAGCCATTTGTACTTTACTTAATACGCTAAAAAATGCTGGATTAAAAACAACCCAGCGCTGGGTGAAATATGGACAAACCCAGCAGTTGGGTTGTTTCGACCCAGCAGTTGGGTTAAATGTTTAACCCAGCCTTCTGGGTAGATTTATTTAACTTAACTCAACTATTGTTTAAAAATTACAGTATGGCTGGCTTAAAATAAACCCAAAATAGGTAAAAAAAAAAAAAAAAAAATTCAAACACATAATTACTAGAGACATCAGCAAAAATCAAAAGGTGAACATTTATTAATAAGCAATTAAAATGTTTATTATTTATTCAACTTTTTAATAAATGTTAATTTATTGAACATATGAATGAATGTTAATTTCTAACCTATTTTAAGCAAGATAGTTGAGTTAAATAAAACTACCCAGAATGCTGGGATAAACATTTAACCCAACCAGTGGGACAAAACAACCCAGTCAGTGGGTTTGTCCATATTTTGCTGTTTTTTTTTTTGTTTTTTTTTTGTTTTTGTTTTTTTTTTAACCCAGCATTTTTCAGGTTCTCCTAACCACATTTTAGGTTTCCTGACAAAACATTTTCAGTATGTTTTTTGTGACTCTTCTAAAACATAAAGTGACAGATTTGGATACATCATCTTTTATGGTCAAAGAATAATCAGAAAGAACACCAGATCATAGGTTCAAAACAACCCCACTTTGGTTATATTTGGCAACCCAGTGCTGGGTAAATATTGGACACAACACATGCTGGGTTATTTTGACCCATCTAGTTGGGTTAAATGTTTTTACCCAACATGCTGGGTTGTTTTGCTTAAGTCAACTATTGTTTAAAAATTATTATATTGCTGGCTTAAAATTGTCTGGAAATTAAAAATTACACACAGAATTATAGAAGCAACAGCAATAATCAAAAGAATAATCAAAAACCTCAGACTGTTCCCTCGCGTTTCACTCGTAGCTGAAAGATGCAATGACTGACTCCATAACCTACCCATAAACAAACAGTACTGAGATTGGAGAACATATTTTAACATCAAATTAAATTAAATTCAGTATTATAATGAACAAAATCACTTTATGTTATGCAAGGCAAAAGACGTTTCCATCATGCAAAATGAACGAATGACATCTTGTCCTTGTATGTTTCATTGCGTAAATTAATATAATTTACAGCACAGTAAGGACTTTATAAATAAATAAAATGTATACATGTACAAACCTTTATTTTGGTGTAGAAGTGCACAGTGGTGCTGAGAACTGCTCTCTTCTGTAGAGGATGCAAATAGCCCGCACTCTGACTGCAAAACTCAGCAGCTGGGTTGTTTCGTCAGAGACATGCTCAACCCAGCGGGTTGGGTAGAAAAAATAATCCAGCATTAAAAATGACCCAGCAGTTTAGTTACAGAGAAACTACCTAGCACATGGGAAAAAGACATTACAAATAACCCAATAAAATGACCCAATAAGCTGAACCCAGCATTTTTTAAGAGTGTACTAACATATTACTTCAAACTCTCGCTCATGTTTTAACCAGGCCATTAGAATGAAAAAAAAAAGCCCCAACAACTTCAAAACTCCTGAACTATACCGTATACTGTTTTATTTCTTTGTTATTAGTGGACTACCAAATATACAGGAGTTTAATTTGTAAGTATAGTTTATTCCAATCAAAATGCTGCTTCTGAATCCATTGGTTCAAGGTGACATAGTACTAAACTTGACTTCAGACTTGCTCCTGAGGTGACAAATAACCTTGTCATTCATACATTTTTTTTTTTTTTTAATGTAATAGCTTAATTAATCCCACAAGCACATCTGCTAATGGTAGACACTCAAATCACATCTAATGCTAAAATCACAGGATTATGGGAGTATTCTGTCCTATTCTTCATGCATAATAACATTCACTGAAGCTGCTGTACTTATTATTATTCTGATAAACACTCTAAACACTTCATCACCATCCTCTTACGAACAAGATGATATCCTAATGCACATGCCAGTTCCCTAATTTGTCAAATGCTGATGACCTGAAGAACATAATTCAGATTCTAAAGCTAAACCAAAATATGACAAATGACTGCCACACTATCTGGGTGCCCTGCATACCCCCTATTAAAGTGGGTGACAATTCAAGTCACTTGGCAGCATGGAGATGAACCGATAGCACGACAGTCCACAGCCCACCTGTGTGTGCTCAGATTAGCAGGCGAAATAATTAAATCAGAAGGCTTCCTCCACTTTACACTGGACGTATTTCAGACATGATAAGCCGGAGCTGTCAATAAGGATAAGCACAAGGCGGGCACATAATACAGTGAAAATAACCAACAGGCTTACAGACAGATTGTGGATTTAAAAGATTTCATTATCAGGAGGAAGATGTGTGTATGTGTATATATATATATATATATATATATATATATATATATATATATATATATATATATATATATATATATAAACTATTTTAACACACATCTGGATGTATCCTTGTAAACTTAGTAATATTAGATATTACAGATTAATTCAATATGACAGAGGTCAGCTACACTGAAACACATTCTCAGACAGATTAATTGTGATTGTGTAATCCAGAGCAGGTAGCAACAAATGTGCTATATGTAATTTATGTAATTACATGAATGGCTATTCCTGGATTATCATATTATATAAATGAAATTCATTTGCATATATCAGAAAAGAGAGAGTTTATGAGTTTCAGCACCCTGTATTAATCAGGGCCTAATATAAAAATTCTACAGCTGAAATGATAACAGACGATGGACCTTTGATGCCCACTATTCAGAGTAACCAATTTAAAACCATTGCAAAATATATGTGTCTTTTGCATAATTCACAAAATTTTACCTTCTGAAAGATTTTTCCACGCAGACTTCACAACAAGTTCAAGGCGTTCATACGGATACACTATGTTGACAAACAGAAAGTTGATTGGTTTGAAAGTGACTTCTGCGTGAAGTGTGCTTCACACATTACTACACTATTGACAATATACAATGGATCTTTTTTGCTCGCTAATACACATAACCAAATTGAACCTGTTACGAAATTTGCAAATCTTTTCATAAGATTGTTCAGCGAATTTTCGCAGACAAAATCCAGTTATTAAAGAGGACATAACACACAGTTTCTGCCAGTAAGTTAAAATTGAGTACCTATAAAGTAGTATTGCATCCTGTAAAAGCCCATTTTTTTTCCCCCCAGAAATGTATTTTTTTCTCAGAATTGCATGATAGAAACTCGCAATTGCGAGTTATAAAGTCAGAATAGCAAGATATAGTCTGAATTGAGGGATATAAACTTGCAATTCTGACTTTTTTTTCTTGCAATTGTGAGTTCGTATCTCACAATCCAGACTTTTTACTCGCAAATGCGATTTTGTATCACATAATTCAGACTTCTTTTTTTATACCTCACAATTCTGACTTTTTGTAAGATATAAACTCGCAATTGTGAGTTATAGGGCCAGTTTTACTAAACATGGCAAATTAGCACAAGAGAGCCTTTCCAAAACAGGAACATCTCATTTACATATTGACCAACACAATATACCAAGCACAGCACAAATTAGCGCAGTCACAAATAAAGAATAAAGAAAGAAGCCACAGTACACTGAAAAGAACCAGAGGCCAAAAAAGGAAGGTTTGCTAGAAGTTTTGATAGATCTGATATTGCGTGACTCCTAGTTGAGGGTTTCAAATAGTCTTTTATTTCCTGAAGCAAATTAAAAATAACATGGCTTGGCAAACATACGTTCAAATAATGTGTGCTTCTGGCATTCCAGATAAATTAATACATGTGGAAAAAAATTATTACGCATTATCTGTTCTCTGCAGTGCCTCCTCCTAGCAACAATAATTGCAACTATTTCAAGCATTTTTTGGGGCGTTAAATAATGGCGCAAATGCCAGTAAATTGACGAGCGCAAACGTAAAACACATTGCGTGATTCATTTGAATACTCTCCTCCCATAAATTTTGCATCTGAAAGGGAAACTCCTATAAATGCATATTCAATAAGGTCAGGCGCAAAAATAACTGTCCACGCCTCTTCAGTGTTAATTCTTCACTGTGCGTCTTTAGTAAAACCTGACAACACAATTTTAAAGCCAAAAGACTGCTTGCGCTGGCGTTATTAGTAAAACTGGCCCATAAAGTCCAAATCTGAGTAGAAAAAAAGACTGATATTCTCTCAGAATTACAACTTTTTATCTCACAATTCTGACAACTCACAATTGTGTGTCAAAGTCAGAATTGCGATATATTCATTAATAACTGAATTGAGATATAAACCTGCAATTCTGAGAAAATTCCTCAGAATCTAAATAACGTCAGGTTGAAGTTGAAAATTGGGTTGACGTCAGTATTTAATGTCAATTTGGCTTTGATTTAATTTTGGTTACACAACCTAAAAACAACAAAATATCAACGTCAGCTGACATCGGTACTGGACATCAATTTAACGTTGACAGACTTTTTACATTGAATTTTGGTCACCCGATGTCGCAACCAAAATTTAACCAAATATCAACATCTTATGAAGTTGTGTGCCTGCTGGGGGGCTTTCATAGCATCCTCTGAAGACTCTTTAGTTTTTCAGATTCATAAAAGACCGATACAGCTGTAGTGCTTCACTTCGAAAACAGTCAAGCTCGACCTAAAGATTCGTGGTCATGCACAGCTTTTTGCGTTGTGATCGTCTGCAAGCTGTGACATCAACATAATTCCCGTAATGCTGGGTTCTTTGGGAAGCTGAACAAGGTTATCTTTTCCTAAAAACTAAAAACACACTTCTTTGGTGACATTGTTGATTTTGTGGTCAAAAACAGAATGTAAAATTCTTCCTGTGCAGCGCTGCCAATGACTTTCGTAACCTGAATGAAGCCTGTTGATAGGTGTGCTTTTGCTCTTGCACTGGTTGATGTTTGCTTGCGCTATTCTGGTAGAATTGCCTATACAAAGAGTTCCACCCTTTGTGGCATCAAACAGGCCCATACTTGAAAAAAAAAAAAAACTTTTCGAAACTTATACGAACCCTGAAGGACTGTATTTGGCACAGAAATACTCTGTCATACATCCAACTAGTTTTTTGAGACTTTGGTCATGTTTAGCATTAGAATCTAACTCTTTAGCAGTGTCAATAAGTCAGAATGCATTATAGCATTAAACCACCCCATTTAATCTACAATCTACATAAACAGGTACTTCCGTAAGTAATTTTCCATGAACGATCTGCTGAGGTTCTTCTTGTGGTTTTTCAGCGGCCCTACAATTAGCTAACCGTCAACTATCCATTTTAAACAACACACTTTTGCTTTTGTGATCATAAACAGTGTTGGGGGTAACGCATTACAAGTAACGCAAGTTACGTAATATTATTACTTTTTGCAAGTAACTAGTAAAGTAACGCATTACTTTTTAATTGACAAGAAAATATTTGAGTTACTTTTTTCAAATAAGTAACACCAGTTACTTTTCCCCCCCATTTATTGATTAAAAGCTCTCCTTTCCCCATGTTGAGAGAAATCGGGAGTAAGATGTTAGTTCTAGAACAAATGCGAACATTAATTCATCTCACTCACAAAAAACAGATTTAGTTTTCCTCAAAATGAATAAAAACAGTGAATCTCAACTCAGAATATGACGCAAACCTGCAATGATTAAATATGTTAAATAATACAAATATCCTTTATGCATTTAATACCATTTTATTAACCGATGTCTTTGCTGCCGACCTTCGATGATCCAATTCAACCTTACTAATAAGCAAAAATGACTCAAGATAATCTAACATTTGTTTTCCTTTTTTATTGCTGAAAAGTTTACTTATTTTTTTCTTCTGCGGTCTACTGTACAGACGTGAATTTTGGTGTGAAAAGGCTTTTACATTTGCCAAAAATAGAACTTTTTATATTAAAAACAAACAAGCAAGCCCTGCCCAGATTTAAAAAGTAACACAAAAGTAGTAACGCATTACTAAGTAACGCATTACTTTCCATAAAAAGTAACTAAGTAACGTAATTAGTTACTTTTTTAGAGAGTAACTCAATATTGTAATGCATTACTCTTAAATGTAACTTTCCCCAACACTGATCATAAATGTCTAATAGAGAGAAAATAATGCCAGTTTTGTCCATTTCAATTCTGACTAAACTGAATGTGCTCCAACATCGAACATATTTCTATGGTTGTCGCCTTGAGCATCCTTAGCAGATTATTACATAACCATTAGGGACTTTTCTAACCGGACACACAAATAAACAGAAAGTGTGAATTGCACTGTTCAACCCATGGTTGGATCATTACGATTATTCCTTCTCCTTGCAATCAGGAATACATTTGAGACATGCTCCATAAACAATTAACTGTGATGTGATGCTCACAAATCCTGGAGGTGGATTATGCCCCAGTGAACTGCCATTTTCAAACACAATCTTCGTAATAATCTCACAGTTCTTTTCCAAATTCATCCTCCCAGATACTGGGACATTGTGAAGGAGACGATCCTACGACGTATCATTAGTCAAATAACAAGCTGGTGATTAAAGAGGGTCTTGATGAAGTGTGGCAGCTCAATTATTTGACATGCTGGACCCAGTAAACACACATGTTTCACCTTCAGAAACCTGATGTATCAGTTTGGACTGCTTCATTTAATGCTCCTGTCTCTTCGTCCAGCTTGATCTTCTGTAATTACGCCCGAAGGGCTCTCCATTTCTCATCCTGTCTTCTATAGTGTATTTGGCTGTGTGTCAAATGAGCATACTCTTGTTGAAAGATCAGAGATCTAAGGTTTGAAAAGGATGACACTGAACACACACAATTATCAGCTAGTGGCAGTTTTGCCTATTTTTGGAAAGCAATCCACTGTGCTCTGTGGTGCTCCTTTTGTTCTTCCAGGCTGCGGTTGCCATGAACACCCCGTCGGTGGCGTCTGACATGGCAGTGACCTGTGGAGAAAAGGTTGGCGAATGGCCTCACACACACACCTTCCCCAGCTGGTAGATGTTGTCACTTAAAACATTCACCTGCTGCTTTTGCTATACTGCTCATGATCGTCTGATGCTCCTTCAGACAGGCCTCCGTTTCTTTTGTTGTTCTAGAGGAAATTAGTAAATGCACCCTTCAATCAACTTGTGGGCATGAGGACAATGAAGTTGATTGTTCCAAACAAAATTGCTTTTTAGCTCAAATTTGCACTTATTATTCCAAGTAGCTGTTTGATTTTGATTACCCAAAAGACAAAACCCTCCAAATTATTGCTCACCAATTATAATTCACCACGGGGAGGGGGGTTTATTAAGGCCCGTCTTTTTTGTACCAGGCAGAAATGTAGCATGGAAATCAAATCATTCCATAATTTTCCCGTGAAACCTTTTGTCAAAAATCATGCAGTTATTATCATCAGCATCATCTGGATCCTCCCCCACCCCACCGTCTGATTGTAACCTCAGGGAAACACAACACTGATTTGATTATTTGCCTTCCCATTGTCACGGCTCCCTGAAAAATAAATGATGTCTCTGTACGGCAGGATGATAGTGATTGAGAAAAAACACAGCTTTTGCTAACCTTTGAACCTCCTGAATGGAAAATCTGTAGTGATTAGTCGATGACAGGTGCACATTGTTCAATTCCTTAACATAGCATGTCAAAAGAATGCACAATAAAATATTTGTCTTCTGGGAAACATGTAAGCTTCTGAAGTGCAGTACCAAATGAAAAAAAAAAAAAATATGATCTTTAACCCTGTGGGATGCCTAAGTTTACTTCATCATATTACAAATAAATCCTAATCTAATCATGACAAACTATATATCGTTGGGAAGGTCTAAGACTCCTAAATAGATATTTTACCATATTTTTGTGTTACACATTATGTAGGAAAAGTAATAGATTAATATACATCAAGAGTGCAACTTAAAAAATCTACATCATAACATGAGTTCTGACCTTTGCCACAAAAGACTTTCTTCGTTGCCTTTTTCCCTTTCACACTTTAGAAATCATAAAAAATTATATATCAGTTCAAAACTTAAAATCTCTAAATTCATTGAAAGGCATTTTAAAATCAGACATTGCATTTCCATGGAAAATGTACATCAAAATCATATTACAAAATGTTTTCATTCATAAATTATAATAACTTAAGTCTGGATAGTGCATTTTATGTCTGTGCTCAAAAATGGGAGTGACAGTTAAAGGGTTAAACAAAATAAGTCACATCATCATCCTGTTCAAAAGTTATAATGCATTGTGTTGACTTCTTCAGCATCAATATGTTTTAACCTTTTGTAACAGTTGTGTATTAGTCCCTCAGTGTGGATCTCAAAATCATACAGTCACTTTTGGAAAGGGTTCAAATATCCAGAAGATACTGGAAAACCAAGGAAAGTGTTGGAAATGGAGGATTATTCTGAAAAACAGCAGGCAGTTGAACTGCTCAAAAAACAAGGGACTCATGAACAACTATCATAAAAAATAAATACAGTCACAGATCATCCAGGAAACACCACACAGTGTTTGTGACCCTGGACCACAAAAGCAGCACGGGTATATTTGTAGCAATAGCCAAAAATACATTGTATGGGTCAAAATGATCTATTTTTCTTTTATGCCAAAAATCATTAGGATATTAAGTTAAGATCATGTTCCATAAAGATGTTTTGCAAATTTCCTACCGTAAATATACCAAAACTTAATTTTTTAGTAGTAATATGCATTGCTATAAACATCATTTGGACAATTTTAAAGGTGATTTTCCTCAATATTTTGATTTTTTTGCACCCTCAGATTCCAAATATTCAAATAGTTGTATCTCAGCCAAATACTGTCTTATCCTAAAGCTTATTTATTCAGCTTTCAGCTTTTCCAGGGTCACATTTAGATTCAAGGGTATGTACACTTATGTATATATGGCCACATGATAACTTAAGGTTAGCCTTTTCAAAAATGCTGGCAATTAATATTTTCTAAATAACAATCATAACTGTTTTTAAATCAAATATAATTATAAAATAATAAATAAATAAATAAATAAATAAATAACAACAACAACAACAACAACAATAATAAACAATTACTTTTAAAACTATTTTTTGTTACAATTACAAAAAGCATAGTTTTTATGCCATCAATTATTTTTTTATAGTACATGTAAAAGATAGTGCTGTCAATCAATTAGCAAAAAAAAAAAAAAAAAACTAACTCACCTAACATTAAAGTTTTTAAATATACTTTTATATTGCAATAATTTCATCGTTTTAATCTTTAAATTAATGTAGGAGCAACAGCAGACCGTATATTTAAAAAAAATTTGTTTGATTTTTTATGGCTGAAGGTGAGTATCACTGATACTACTGATGTCTCTATGAAATTGTTCTTTTTTTTCCCCCTAATATTTAGCCATTGACTATAGCCATTCAACATTACAGTATAAGTGTATGAGAGGGATCCATTTTAACAATTATTAGACTTTAAAAAAATAACTCACTCATGAAAGTGAACTTAAAACAATCTTCACATAAACCCATTATTTACCTGTGCCCTTTAGCAAGTAGAAAAAAATATATAGAAATTGAATACAGTTATCAAACACTAAGTTCAAAATTAAATATAGATGAATCCTTAAAGCTACAGAAGTTACTTATTTCCTCTTTTTTCTTTTGTTCTTTCATTAACAGACATTACAGCAACTGGGTTATTAGGTTATTTGGCTGCTATTACTTTAAGAGCTGCCGCTGCTGACCGTGACTCGGGAACTGACACACATGCTCGTAGTTTCCTTTTGTGCTTTAACATGAAATGATACAGGCTACAGCATGCTCTCCGTAAACTAGTAAACTAGGGAAAAAATGGGTAATGTCTTTGGTAAAATTAAAAAACAAAACAAACAAAAAAGTAAACTTAAAAATACCTACTGATAATCACTCACCTTCTTTTGTAGCTTTCTTTTTCTGATGAAATAACATTTTTTACATTGCTGTGTAATTCATTATCATTTAAAAGGGCTTTTAAAGCACCAAAATATAACTCTACCAGTCAGTTTTATGGCTATGTAGGACATCACACATGACCTGTGACTATTTGCATTGGCTGTTGATTGGACTGAAACAAAAAGAGGCTACAGAGCCAAACAAACAGCATCCAGTCTAATGAATCATCATGACTAGGACAAGACAACAAGCAGGGTGTGCATGTATGCATGCATGTGTGTGCGTATCTATTATCTCGAGTGCACTTGTGTGTCCACATTGATTTGCATGTGGACACTCTATTCATCACTGTGAAGAAGGCTACTCATTAAGTTTGACTGTGTATCGACTCACATCACTATAACCTTATAACCCTCCAACACTGTTGCCACCTCACTGCCTCTGTAGGTGACAGACAGATGTGAAAGCCGACTGGAAAAAGTATACATCTTGTTATTCTCTTTAAGGATCCGTCTAAGCCACTTGTTCCTATTTTTCACATAAGATGTGACTTTCTGTTTTCTGCATTTAATGTCAACAGAATTTCCTATTACACTGGTGCTTTACAGCAATTCACTTTCTAAATAAAGAACTTTGTGCCAAGACAGGGCAAAAAGGAAATGGAATAGATTTTCTCCAGGTTCAGCCCGCTGACACTTGTGCCTTAGGGGACAAAGCTTTCTGGCCTACAGATGAAATGGGGACCAAATGAAAAGCAAAAGTACTGCCAGGTTTGGAGTGACCAAAGTGCCCCCAGGAGCCGGTCCCTCATTATCACCAGCCTGTAGACGATAGCAGTGGGCACATTTGTATTCATATAGCATGACCACACATCAGGCCTTTGGGAATGACTGTTTACAGAGGTGATATTGTAAAACAAGATTTTTAATGATTTTCTGCTCACCAAGCCTGCATTTATTTGATCCAGAATACAGTAAAAGCAGTAATATTGTGAAATATTTTTACTATTTAAAATAACTGCTTTCTATTTGAATATATTTTAAAATGTTATTTATTCCTGTGATCAAAGCTACATTTTCAGAACAGTCTTCAGTGTCACATGATCCTTCAGAAATCATTCTAATATGCTGTTCAAGAAACATTTGTTATTATTATTATTATTATTATCAATATTTAAAACAGTTGAGTTTAGAAATTAATACTTTTATTTAGCAAGGATGCTTTAAATTGATCAAAAGTGATGATAAAGACATTAATAGTGTTACAAAAGATTTCTAGTTCAGATAAATGCTGTTCCTCAAAACTTTCCATTCATCAAAGAGACCTGAAAAATTCTGCTCAGCTGTTTTCAACATAATAATAATAATAATAAATGTTTTTTGAGCAGCAAATCAGAATATTAGAATTAATTCTGAAGGATTACGTGACTGGAGTAATGATGCTAACGATTCAGCTTTGAAATCACAGGAATAAATTACATTTTAAAATATATTCAAATAGAAAACAGTTATTTTAAATAGTAAAAATATTTCAAAATTGAATTGTTTTTGCTGTACTTTGGAATAAATAAATGCAGGCTTGGCGAGCAACATTCAAAAACTTTTGACTGGTAGTGTACATAATTTACTGAACTATAACACAATACAATGAAACAAATAATATGAATTTAAATTAAACAAAAATAAATAAAAATGACTGTTAAGCATCTTATGCATGCACCGGACTACATAATTTACTGAACTAAAAAATAATACAATTAAATAATGTAAATGTAAACTATTTGTTTAAAGTTGTTTGATTTTTTTAAAAGCTGTTTTTTATTATTTTTTTTACAACAAAAAAGGTAAACAATATTATAATTTAATTCTGAATTATGTTAATTAAAAAAAACCAAAAACTTTATTTCAAGATATCTACAGTCTTTTTAATTAGATTTTTAAATTAGATAATTAAAAAAAAAAAAAAAGTAAATTAAATTAAATATAATAAAATAGTGGTTCAAAATGTTTTTTTTTTCTTAATTGAATTTTTTTTGGGTTTGTTAAAAATATATATATTTTTTAATTAAAGTAAACAATTATACAAATATATATGATATGTTTACTATATATTCAATAATATACTATATACAAAAATATTAGTCTAAATTATAAATTACAAATATATGACTGATTCATACAAAAAATTCATACATCAGTGCCTAACAACCACACACACACACACAAAAAAAAACATTAAGTATCATTTGTTAAATGTTGTGTGCATGTTTGCAAAAAAAGTAACTGTTTTTCCTTCCACATGTTTTAACCAAAATAAATGATAGCCAAGATATATAAAACTCCTAAACTCTCCAGCTTTTCAAAACAGCTTTACCCACTGACACTGAGAAGCTGTCACTCTACTTCACATGCAATATGAAGAAATACAGCTAACTGTCTAGCATTTGCTGTTATTCACCAAGCACAAAGAGGTGTAAATGAAAGCTAAAGCTCAGCTGCCATAACTGATGCTTTGAAAGGAACATAATTAGACTGGTTTTTACCCTCCGTTGGCTCCCTCTTTGTGTTTTCGGTTTTCATTCGGCTCTTAGGACCTGCAAGTAATAAATTCAGAGATAGCAGCAGATAAACAACTGTTATAATCTCACAAGATTTACAGCGTACATTATTATGAAACCAATAACCTATAAAAAGCAGTTGGCATGAGCGGGCATGATGATAGCTTGGTGAAGGCCTTTTCCTCTCTGAAATGAACCACTCATGAAAACACAAGGTTGGGGAGGCAGATGGCAAGATTTATTAGAGTCATAAAGTTCAAATATTGACAGGTTTATGTGCTGTCCTGGTAATAGTTGCTTTCATTGGTTTAAGCCTTTATATCAGGGTTAAATTTAATATCTGTGAAGTTTCCATCAGCAATGAAACCAAATGTTACTTTAAAGGTAATGGGTCAAAAGGTGAAAGAATATCATTATATATATATATATATATATATATATGTGACCACCAGCTGACTTGACTAAACATGTTGGTTACAATATCAACAAATAGATAAATATATATACATATTGTGAAAAATAAAGAAACAATGTAACAACTAATCTATGTAGGCTTAAAAAAAAAAAAAGAAAAGAAAAGGAAAAGTATGCTATTTTTTGCTCTTAGCAGATGTGGCAGAACAGCGCAGATGCTTGTGGAAAGGCAGCGCTGCTTGGCCAACCATCAGAGCATGCGTATGTGTGTATGTGTGTGTGTGATCATGCGTGAAATTATAACACCGGGGTGTAAACACCGCCGAGATGAGAATAACAATGCACTCCCAACAGCACAACTCACTCTATGACTGAGGGGAAATTAAACAGCGTCATAGATGCAAAACAACTTTGAATGCCTTTTAAACCTGTCTATTGTTCTTTAAGGGGTGTCTGGACAAAGGTATTGAGATTTTTATTTATTTATTTTTTTAATTAATACAGACAGTCACATGATTTTGCTTATGCTCTTTTGATCTTTTAGGAGAACATGATCATCAGGTTTCACACAAACTTAGGGCATTGATGCAGCTTGAGTGCTGCTGGGCAAATGAGGGAAAAAACAAAATACTGATTTTTTTTTTAATTAAAAAAGAAAATGTAAAATTTAAAAACTTAAAATTTTAGGCTGTAATAGAATTTATAATGCAAAAACTGTATTAAAGAAAGAGATAATGGGCAAACCAAAGACTTCAAAATTATTAACTTTTCACTGAAAATGTTACTAAAACAATTCTAAAATATACATTTTTCATTTCAACTTTTCACTCAAACTTGCATGCAGATAATATAATTTGCACTGAAAATGAAAACATATTAACAGATAAAGATGAACAAAATAAATGCTAAAAAAAAAAATCTGAAATTTAATTTTTGATTTCAGCTTTTCACTGTATTTATTATGCTGATAATATAATTTATAATGAAAACAGTTATAGCAAAAACAAAAGATTACAAAATTAATTACTAATTTAGTATTTCAATAGTGGTGAAGTGGACTTTGGGACCTATGGAAGCCTATTAACATAAGCCTGTTAATATAAAAAACCAAACAAACAAACAAACAAACAAAAAGGTAATACTGACTTTTTATCTAACAATTCTGACTTTTTTCTTGCAATTGTGTGATACAGACATGCAATTCTAACTTTTTTCTTAGAATTGTAAGATATAAACTCGCAATTGTGAGTTATGAAGTAGGAATTGTGAAATATAAACTCGCAATTGCGAGTTATAAAGTCGTAATTGCGAGATATAAATTCGCAAATCTGATTTTTTTCTCAGAACTGCGTGATGAAGTCAGAATTGCGAGACATAAACTCGCCATTCTGAGATATAAACTCGCCATTCTGAGATATAAACTCACAATTGCGACTTTTTTTGCATTTATATCTTGCAATTCTGACTGTATAACAATTCTGAGAATACTGCAAGTTCATATCACAGTTCTGAGAAAAAAAGTCAGAATTGCAGGAAATTGTGAGATACAAATTTGCATTAGAAAAAGTAATAAAAGTCAGAATTGCGAGTTTTTTTTATCTTGCAATTCTGATTTTATTTTTCGCAATTGTGACCTTATATCATGCGATTCTCAGAAAAAAGGTCAGAATTGTGAGTTTTTCTTTGTATCACATAATTCTAAGAAAAAAAAACTCAGAATTGAGAGTTTGTACCACACAGACTTTATAACTTGCAAGTTATAAAGACTTTTTTCTCAGGATTGCATGATATACGAGTTTTTGTCTCACAATTCTGATTTTATTTCTTGCAATTGCGATTTTATATCACGCAATTCTGCGGAAAAAATTCAGAATTGAGAACTTATACCACACAATTCAGACTTTATATCTTGCAATTGCGAGTTTATATCTCACAATTCAGACTTTTTTTCTCAGAACTGCATGACAAACACAATTGCGAGAAAAAAAGCTGTATTGCGAGATACAAACTTGCATGTGCAAGAAAAAAGTTAGAATTGTGAGTTTATAATCACATGATTCCATAGGGACCGAACCAAACTGAAAAAAAGAAAAGGTGCTGAAATAATTAGTAATAAATTTCACAAACAATTAACAGTAACACACTGAATTGAACTTGAAATTGAAAGTAGAAAAAAAACAATATTTTCTTGTAAAACATACTATAATAATCTATTTACGACTTTAAAGAAATTTAGTAAAAAAGTTGCTGAGGGGATTAAAAACTTGTGACATTGTGGCTTAGCTTTAAATCTCATGTGAAAATATGAGTTTGACAGTGTTAGCACCATTTGTTGTTAGTCAGCATATGAGCGGCTTAGACTACTGACTATAGCAGAGCACTGATTGCAAAGTCCAGCAATCCATAAAAACTTCGAGCAGTGAATCACTGAACCCATTTCACTGTGACTCACATGCTTTGCTTTATTCCGATGGAGTTGGCCTAAATTATCACCCTCCGATCTAAATCATCTCCAGAATATTCTAGCAGTATGGGGGTTCAATTAATTCACCTATTTACCAAATTATATTCCCCAGTCATTTAGCAAATTCTGTCAGACACCTGCAAGTGTCCTCTTCACTTTCTGGTCTTGTCTGACCTCTGTCTCATTTTATTTTCGCTTGAAACCCAATCTCTGCCCAAGGAAGCGTAGCTGCGGCGAGTACTCGTTAAGCGTTTGGCATTTGAGAAACAAAAGCACCCCCGCATATCCTGAATGTAGCGATGGATCAGCCTATAACAAGCCCTGTCGCTAATGGGCCCTAATGAATTCAAAGATATGCAAACCCACGTGGGCCTCTCATTCAGATAAGGTGAAACAGAATGAATCACGTTCCCAAAATACACAACCATTAACCTTTCTTCACTTGTCAGGGATGAGAGGACTGACACTTCTCGCTTTCTCTCGGGTCAAAAGCACAAAAAGGCGACATGTGCCTCAGCTGCCTGGAGGGACTTCCTTTCGAAAAGCTTGTACCAAAACCACTTGCTTTTGTTTTTCACCTGAGGACCAAATATTCTCTGATTTTCCTAACACTTATATCAGTTATTTGTACTGTGTAATATAAAATAATACTATTTTTACTGAAAGAAAAAAATGGCCCATAGGGTTTGCACTTATGTCACGATTTGGTCAGTTACCCGGATACGCAGCCATATTGGCGATATTTGGATGTAAGCAACAGCATGGATTGCACAGTTAATGTACTACTGAATATGTTGTTCTGCTAATTTATGCTGTCTAAACCACAGAAAAAAAAATATTTTGACAAAAGAAATGTGGTAAATAGGTGGTAAAGATACATACGAGCAGTATTAATTGAGATATTAGCCTAATATTTCACCTACCTGACCGGAAATGATAAGAACAAACATGAATGTTATCAAGATTCTTGCCCGGAAAATTCTGGTTCAGTCTGGCCAACCACAAACGCCTTTTGTTCCTCAGACAGTTTTTTGCACTCTTCTCTTTGGTTTGTTATAACCTTTGGCTGTCTATAGTACTCCAAATGCCAAATGTCCGACCGATTAGTAAAACATGACCATTTTCAGCAGCAATAATCAGCAAAATTGGCAAGTTCAGTGGCATTGTTTACATTGTGCCGCCAATATGGCCGTTTGATAATGCATTGTGAAAACACTCTATAGGGGAGATCACAATTTTACTCCAGTGAATATTCTCATTGTGGGTTCTTTATAAATCAATTTCTTTATAGAAACTTACCTTAAAGTTGTGTTGCATCGCGTAAACATAACACCATGTCTGCATTTGTGATTGTACAAACGACAAACAACAAGCCCCTACGCTGCTCAAAACTTGCGTTTGAATAGCCAGTAGCAAATTCTTTAAATATGAAAACGTACTTACAGGCTATGAGTCAGAAGTGCCAGATTGCAAATTTTACTGTATAAATTAAAGATTAACCTTTATTTAAAGGAGAAGTCCACTTCCAGAACAACAATTTACAAATAATTTACTCACCCCCTTGTCATCCAAGATGTTCATGTCTTTCTGTCTTCATTAATAAAGAAATCATGGTTTTTGAGGAAAGCGTTTCAGGATTTTTCTGCATATAATGGACTTCACTGGTGCCCTGATTTTGAACTTCCAAAATGCAGTTTGAATGCAGCTTCAAAGGGCTCTAAACGATCCCAGCCGAGGAAGAAGGGTCTTATCTAGCGAAACGATCAGTCATACTTAAGCACAAAAGCTTGTGTAGCACAGGCTCTGGGATGCGTGTCCACGGGTCGTTCTTGAATGATTCGTGCATTCTGAAAGAATCTTTAATGTGACTCGGGAAGAACAATCATCTGATGATTGAGTGATTCGTTCAGTCGCGCATGCGCAACATCCTATTAGGTTCTGTACTGGAATTAGTTCACCTGTTTCGAGTCTTTAGGTTTTTCCGAGTCGTTCGTCCATCTTATGGGGCTGTCACGTGATGCTGATTTTGCTAAAATGAATGAAATGACTCAAAAAAAGATTTGGTCATTTTGCTGAACGAGACTCGAAGGTCAGAGTCGGTAAAATGATCCGAGCTTTCCTTTCACTACTACGAATCACATCTTCGAATCACCACAAGTTTGTCGTCTGTGTACTCCGGCTCAAAAAGGTAGAGTATGTCGAAAAACTCCATGTTATTTTCCACTACAACTTTAGAATCGTCCGACGTTGTACTTTTTTTTTTTTTTTGTGAACAGCGTTTGACTTACTTGCACTTTCTTAGTCTTTGCGCGTTAGCTTTGTAAACACTGGGTCTGTGGTTCCGCCTACATTCCGTGTGACCTTTCGACGTGATTCAACAGTACGTGAACGCGCATCCCAGAGCCTGTGCTACACAAGCTTTTGTGTATACAAAAATCACATTTTGCGTGGGAAGCCTGCAATCTGTGGTTGCTTTCAGCTGCTGATGCTCACAAAAGTGTGCAATCGCTTTCTTATGCGCGCTGTTTTATCAGTTTCACTTCTGCTTTCAAAATTGATCAGGTTCAGCAAGGAAGGGAGAGGATGGAAAAGGGGAGCGAATGAGTGCACACACAAATCTTCTCATTGTGCATGCATTCACATTAAACAAGAGTGAATGGTTTGTCCACGTTTTTTTTTTCCTCAGCACTGTTGTTGTAATGTACTGGGAAGCCAGAATGCTCATCCATCAACAGAAACATAGATTAGCCGAACCCTGTTTGTTTTACGTGTTGTTATTTATAACAAACCACATTACAGACGTGTTGTCAGATTTAAGTTGAACTGCGGTCCTAGTGCGTGCCGAACCGTGTGTGGAAAACTGCCGGGTTTGATTTTTTAACCGAGAACCGTTCCATCCCTAGGGTGGAGTAACCCTTTAAGCACTGATTTCTAGTTGTGTACTAATTTGGAACACCAAAGTACTTTAGCTTTTGCAACGGAATACACAGCATCTCCACAACATCTTTGCAACTTTACAGATCTTATATACGCACACACAGCTTGTAACACTCCAAAGACAAAGAAAAACATGAAATCGCATCATGTGACCCCTTTAAAGCGTCAAAAAAATACCCTTCTCCTAAGACCTTAAAATTCTCTGTGACAACTAGCTTTCATCAGTTTGTGAAATTATGAAATATAGGCCATTATTTTTATTATGTATTTATATTATCTTTCCACCACCAGACCACTGACAGAAAAAGAGCCAGTTTATCACAATTTGTAACCTCTCACACACATCTGACCATCTGATGTATGATTCTAGCTGGACATCTTCCCGGTCATATTTCATAATGGTCATATCATGAGCACATCATTGCTGATATGTTGCCTCAGGCATTGTTTTTCAGATTAACAGCCGTATGGACAATGAGGAGGGGGGAAAAAACACGTCCCTGCAGAGATCTGTAGCAGAGGGAGGTAAATTGTAGCGAGGAATCCCTGAAGAGAGATTATGGAAGTACATGTTTTCATGACACGGTGGCGACAGATAACAGGTAGAAAGAGATGGTGAGGGCTTGATCGTATATTCTCCCATCTCTGAACTGTCATCCCACCAAAGACATCCTCAGACAGCATGTTATCACTCATAATGTAACCCTGTCATCTCCACAATGAGCATTCTTTCATCTTTAAGATGGAGGTGATGCTCACTTGTGGCACAAACATGCCTGAGGCATGTCATAACCATCTGCCTCTAAGAGAATGATGGGAAAATGTGAGTGGACCATTAAAGCTGGTGGGCATTTTCTGATCTGATTACACAGAGATCTATTTCTCGGTTAAAAAGAGCTCTGCAGTCGCACCTGGTCTTTAACCTGTGATTGCTGCACTCACTTTTCTTCTATTTCCAAACCTCCTGTTGAGCTCAGAATGAGATGCATTGATTGGATAAAATGTGTGTAAAATGTGCAATACCCAATGACTGCCTAGAAGCAACATTTTGTATAAGCTCATACAGTCAAAACCCTTTATTTTTAAACTCATTCTGTTATTTGGAGCCATTTGTGACCACCATTGCACAAGTACACCACTTAAACTTTTTTATTTTATTTATTTATTTTTTTTTTTTTACATACACCCAGAATCTTTCTATATGAGAGGCAGAGGATTCTCAGAACTAAGTATGCTAATGCCATCGTAAGATTATATTATGATTATATTATATTCAATGTTTCCATCCCCTAGTAGATCATGGATAGTGGTTATTCTCTTTTAGTATACCATTAACTTCACTTCCTTAGCAATACAGAAGCTATTTTTGTTCAACGAATGCATGCAATTGACAAAAATAACATACTGATGTATACTCAAATGTAAAATATCCTTCGTCAATCACTGTCAATCTCCAACCAGGAAAGTGGATGCCATTTGCCTTTTCTTGACCTTTCACCATGCTAATCCCCCATGACTCTCCATGGTGAGTAATCAGCATGCTTTAACTCACTCTAATTAACCTCCTGAAGTACTAGTCTGATACTCTGCAGGGTAGGTAACCGACTGCACTCCTTATGAACCAGCCTGTTGGTGGGCCTGATTACCCATGTGAAGTCCTCATGTCTGTATGTGAAGAAGGGAAATTATCTCATTCATAATGTTCAACAGCGGCTCCTCTAGAAACGATCTATGAGTGACAGTAATAACTCTCTTTTCTAGCATCACCCAAAACACAGAGGAAATCATTACAGTAAAGATCAAAACTATATTTCTATGTTCTTTTCTTTACTGTGAAGATAAAAACGTGGGAGAATGCCAACCCTCACAGCAAGTGAGCTCAGGATGGGATACCCAAACACTGTTTTCTTATTACATCTTGGCATTTTATTCCTCTTATTTCAAGGCTAATATTATAAAACCGCCAATAAGAAGTGCTTAAGAGAAAGCGCTTGTAAATCTTATAGTCGCTATAAAAAGTAAGTAACATGTTGCATTCCGTAATGTGACATACATGCAAGTGTAACAGATTATCAAAAAAAAAAAAAAAAAAAAAAAAAAAAATGTAAAGCAGGGACTTGCTGCTATATGTATAGAGTCATCAACGCATCATCAGTCGGCCATATTGGCGGCACAGAATGTAAACAATGCTATTGAACTGAATGAAACTCACATATTTTGCGGATTATTGCTGCTGAAAATGGTCAATTATTGTCATGTTTTGGACTGTACTAATCGGTCGGATCGGGAAAAAACATTGAGTACTATAGACTGCCAAAGGTTATAACAATTCGAGCAGAAGAGTGCAAAAACTGTCTGAGGAACAAAAGGCATTTGTGGTTGGCCAAACTGAACCAGGGAAAGAATCTTAACAACATTCGTGACTGTTCTTATTTCCAGTCAGGAAGGTGAAATTTTACACTAATATCTTAACTAATACTGCTCGTATGTATCTTTACCACCTATTAACTTTAGTTTGTCAAAATATTGCGCCCTTTCCTGCTTACTAAGTCCTTGCCCATATGATTTCACAGCTTCCACATGTTTTTTCTGTTTTAGACAGCATAAATTAGTAGAGCAACGTATTCAGTAGTACATTAACTGAATGTACTACAACTGAGTATTACCAATATGACCACGCATCTGGGTAACTGCCCAAATTGTGACGCAAGTGCAAACCCTCTATTGGTTGTTGATTGGATTTTGAGTGTGGGCATCAGAGTTGCCAGGTTTCCATGAAACCCGCCAAATTTCTACTCAAAACTAGGCCAAAACTAGCCCAATTGCATTTCGAAGGGGGTTCCACAGTAAAAATCGCTTTCCGGGGGTAAAAATAAAACATGTTTTTTTGGTGAGTTGCTCTGGTAAAATTCGCATTCAAGGTGCTGGATTTCACATTATTGGGGTCGCTTCAACACGCGGACATAAAAACAACCTGCAGCATAAGTGCTTCAGTAGCCCAGAAAACCACACACTTGGCAACACTGGTGGGCACTGCGCTCAAAAATGGAGGCAGAAGGACTAGTTATGATATTCTGATCAAACATCAGTCAGAACAGAACAAGAACAAGTCAGAACATTTTTTTAAAATTTGAATCATACACAGATTACCTGTTCACAATATATTCTATAAAATGCATTTAGAAAATAGGGTGAATTTTTATTTTATTTTTTTTACTATTATTTCATGCCAACTTTAACCTGTACAATATGAGTTCCAGTTATCATTAACATTTTCACTTTCACTTACTGGAAATGTCGTCATGTTTTCTCGAGCCATCAGAAATGAAGAATTATGGATGATTTCATGATGGTAAGGTACATTTTGACAGATCTGACAACGAAGTCGGATGACAAACTTATGCTGCGTTCCAGTCACTGCCGGAAGAGGGAACATCCAAGTTGAAATGTCCCACTTCTAATTTTATCACACATCACGTTAACATATTTCTGTCAATTATGGCAAAAATAGGAGAAAAAACAAAAACAAAATGCTGCCTTTTGTTTTAAAAAACAGCTGACTAAAGGCTAAAATGAAGGTATCATTTTACAAGCTTAACGTCTAACGTTTTGACAAAGTTTGACATAAGGTAACTCCACACTATGCTTGTTGGAAGCAGTGATGTCATATGATGCGTCCTGTGGTTGGGGTAGATCGAGTTTACAGGTTGGATATCCGACTTCAAGCGGTGTTCCAAACATTATTTCCAAGTAGGAGGTGGAAAAAATCCTAATTTCAAGTTGTCTTGAATGCAGCATTAGTACACTAGAATGATAACCATTCTCAAGCATTATACAGTGACATCACACTGACGCTAAGCGACCAGGTAATTGTGTCGCATGTAATTGACGAGTCACATGTTTAGTGGATAAACACTCGACAGCCTGAATTCACGTTTACAAAACTGATTCACAGCATAGCAAAAGGAATCACACAAAACATATATAAACTATGAAATGTATAAGCTAATATTTATAGTCTAGTACTTACAGTATAATATAATTTGGTAGACAGCAGCAGCCATATTAAATTTCACTGAGGTAATTGCATTAAAACATATTTATGGAGAATGAGATGAGGTGAATATCTGAATTCATTTGCAACTGAATTTATTCAGAGATTAATAGAAAGCAGTGCTTCTCATGTGACTTGTCAAAAAGTAATTTCCCTGTTTCCTCAGCCGATTTACCAGAAGAAAATTCCATTCAAGGAACATTAAGCATTTTGGGGGGAAAATGTAATACCTGTTCTGTGACATTACACAAGACATTTCCTGAGTCACAGAAAATGGGTGCCTAGCGTTGGAGTGCTATAAATTTGTATCCATGATTGAAGTTTGTAGTTGCTGTTTCCAAGCATTTCTGTGTGTGCGCGCTTGTGTTTGTGTGAATGTGCATAACCATTAAAGGTGGAAATGAAATGACAAATTCACAATCTGATTTCTTCTCCTCTCATATAAATTTTCACTATGCCAAACTGCTCTCTTAGCATCAAAGATTTCAGTCCTGGCTTTAAATATGACACTAATATATAGCAGTAGATTGCAATATTTGAGACAGGCACAGGCTATTTTTTAATCTAATTTTAATCCTAAGGATCTTAATCAGATTAGACGCCATATTGAGTTTTAGGTGGATGAAAACAAAGCTGTTTTTACAACGGCATGTGCTGTATAAAGATCAAAAATCACTTACAACTTTCAAAACTCCTTTGTGGAGTTCTTGTCTACTGAAACTTATTTTTGAAAAGACTTCTTGTCATCGGAACAATCTGTGTTGTTGAACAAGAGTACAATGCATTGAAAATACTGTATTTCTATCCCTCACACCCTCATTTTTATGACAATTGCCCCAATTCATATTTGTAAATGAGTAAATAATGTCAGAATCATGTATACCCTTACAATGGCTGTGTTGTAGATCATTATTAATACATGATTAGTCCTGAGCTCTCAGCTGAGAAATTGCTGGTGTGATGCACAGAATTATGGATCTAGATATGTGCTTCCCTGTTTGCATCAGCAGTTTGTTTTATTGAAATATAATTGGGTCTGATTTGTCGAGTTCACTGGGACAGAAACTTCTTATGAAGATTAATCTATCGACAACAAATGAAATCTGACTTTGTTTTTTTGTTTTTTTTAATTCTGAGCTCTTGGCCTGGATATGCAATATCTGATTTTGCATGCTCACACACAGTGACCTTGATTTCAGGATGTGCTTTATTGGCAGAAGATCCAAGTACAATGAGTCAAAAGCAGAAAAAATTATTGACTGCCTGTACAGAAACAAGTCAATATTTTTGCAGTTAAATAAGCACTGCTTTCTGAGAGGAGAGATGGAGGGAGTATTCCACAATGATCGTATATTGATTCAAAAGTAAGATAGTATTGACGCTTAGTAAACTGATGTCATTATTAGGCTAGTCATCTTAGGATACAAATTGCTTTTCTGAGGAAAAACCAGCAAGGACAGTCTAGAGGTTTCGGACTTGACATCAGCTAGGGCCGCTCAGCGGATATTGGCTTGATGAATCATTAACCTTTGCCCTCAACAAAGACAAAGGTCAGATGATTAATTATAGGTTGATCCAAGTCTACTGTGCTGATGTCAGTCAGCAAACTCCATGCAATTAGACCAGTTCAGATGCATTATGGAGTTGCTATAGGTGAGATAATGAAGGAAGCCTTTTTAAAGCCATATGGTTCTGAAAGGACAAAGGTGTGATACATAGTATGTTACCTGATCAATGTAGTATCTTAAAGGGACAGTTCACTCAGTATTGAAAATTCTGTCAGCATTTACTCACCTTCAAGTTGTTCCAAACCTGTATGAGTTTCTTTCTTCAATTAAACCCTGTTGTAAAAATCAGCATATACTGGTTAGGCATGTTTTGAAGCATGACTACTGGTTTGAGCTGGTCCAGCATATGACCAGCTTAAACTAGCTCAAATCAGCAGCCATGCTTCATGCATATGCTGTTTTTTTTTTTTCAACAGGGAAAACAAAAGAAGAAATTTTTAAGAATGTTACAGTAGCCACAGAGTTTCATAGTATGGAAAAATACTATGAAACCCAGTGAAAGGCAACCAGCAACTGTTTTGTACAAGATTGAACCATCTATGCTTGAGCATTTTACAAGACATTGGATTGTTTAGGTGTCTGTGGTATATCTTGTGTTCATATCAGGGTTAGAACTTGAGGCTTGAGGCAAAAATGCTGCAAAAATGAACTAAAATGCCCCCTAAATTAAAGGCAAAGGGACAAAAAAAATGCCCCTGCACAATTAAACAATGTATTACGGCTGTCACAATTAAAATGAAATGTGAAAATAAATGAAATGTGTCAATTCATGGAATTACATTTAGATTCGCTCATAAATAATCAAACGTGTTTCTGTTGAACTTAGGAATGCATTGGCCAATCAGAGGCGCTTAGATTAGTCAGTGCTGAAAACGCACCAATCAGAGGCCTTTAGATTAATCAGCGCTGAAAATGCCAGAGCTGTTGTTGAGTGCGCACGTTTGAGAATTCCCTCATCAAAAACAACACAGTGCAGATATGATGTAAATAAAAGAATATGTTTTTGCATAACTTGTGCTAGACTAGACTAATGTCATGGACTGACATGCTTGTATGTGAAGCCAGAATGTGATGTTCTGGAAGTCCACTTCCAGAACAAAATTCACAGATAATGTACTCACCCCCTTGTCATCCAAAATGTTCATGTCTTTCTTTCTTCAGCTGTAGAGAAATTATGTTTTTTGAGGAAAACATTTTAGGATTTTTCTCCATATAATGGACTGGTATGGTGCCCCGATTTTGAACTTCCAAACAATCCCAAATGCGGATGTAAACGATCCCAGGCGAGGAAGAAGGGTCTTATTTACCGAAACGATCTGTTATTTTCATAAAAAAAACCAAAACAATTTAAATACTTTTTAATCTCAAATGCTCGTCTTATCTTGCTCTCCCTGAACTCTGTGTATTAAGACAGTTAGAGTATGCCGAAAAACTCTAATAGTATTTTCTCCCTCAACTACAAAAATCATTTCAAAATCATCCTACATCACTGCAGAAGTACCAACCCAGTCTTTGCAAAGTGAACATGGCAAAGAAGATCAAACAGCCTTAACAAAAAAGGTAAAACAGCGATATAAGACGATTTTGAAGCTGAGGGACAACATGAGATGGGAATTTTTCGACATACCCTAACTGTCATGAACCGGGAAAAAAAAGAGTTCAGGCAGAGTGAGACAAGACGAGCAGCTGACATTAAAAAGTACACAAGTTGAATTATTTTTGTGAAAATAACTGATCGTTTTGCTAGATAAGACCCTTCTACCTCGTTTCTAACCACATGTGGGATCGTTTGAAGCCGCATTCAAACTGCATTTTGGAAGTTCAAACTCGGGGCACCATATCAGTCCATTATATGGAGAAAAATCTTGAAATGCTTCCCTCAAAAAACATTATTTCTTTACAGCTGAAGAAAGAAAGACACAAACATCTGGGATGACAAGGGGTGAGTACATTATCTGTCAATTTTTGTTCTGGAATTAGACTTCTCCTTTAATAATCATCATTACAATATGAAGAGCAATAATCTACAATGATGATTTTTGTCATAATATTGCAGCCCTATGAGCTCCTGTTTTTTACATGCATAATTTAGATACAATTTTAAATAGTCTATTGTTATTGACAACAGTTTAAAATATTGATTAAAGTAACTGGATAAAACATAAGTATTTGACATTAAAGACGACAAACTATGGTGATAATAATAATAATAATGTGATTCTAAAAGTTGCACTCACCAATGTACAAAATTCTCCTCAAAATCAGTTCCAGGGGGCAAATATTGCCCCTTAATGGATAGTTAATTTCTGACCCCATTTCATATATCAGTCAAACTGCACTAGAGTTCAGTTATAGACATTGTAGCACAATATTATGTGATGATCAAAGATAGATTTAAGTTTACTTGCAAAGTGTATGATTTGTTATTAAAGAGCATGCATCATTATTAAAAATCGTAGAAATACCGGGGTTTCACAGCAGGATCTGGAAAGTTAGTGTTGGGTGAAATTGTGTTTTGAAATTCATATTTATTCAAGTGTTACTTTGTTTGTATATGTGTGTGTGGCTTTTAGATGATCTGTAGCGTTATGTGACTTTATATTGTTGCATTCTTTTCGGCACTGTCAAGTTACTTAATATAGAGCCTTTTTCACTTGCAGCGTCAACTAACCAGTTATGTGGTGATGAGTGAACAGATGGCCTGTTTGGTATCAACTCCAAATCATCCTTTACACACACACACGCACATGTGCAACACATAACATGCACTGCCGTTCATTTACCTTGACTTCACGCTCACACTCCACTCACTCCTGTTGGGTCGGCAGAAGCTTGTTTGCTAACTGAAGGGACCCCACTGCGCAGCCAGCACATGTTGGTGAGACAGCTGGCAGACTGTATGTCTGGACAAACAGTCACGGTCAGTCTCACCCATCCTCCCCGCAGGGCCTAGTCAAATGAAAACTGATCAAAACACAACAGCAGCCGAATCAGAGTCAGATTGTGTTGGCTTGACAGATCTAACCATATCAGTCAGATAGCAGCCTATCATGCTCACCAAGCCATTCATGAAAATATTGAGATAGTATTAAAACATGTTTCCTATTGTATGGAAGCTTATTTCTTTTACGGCATTATATATAAAAAGGGTAATTGGGACCTGACTCTTTTTCCCTCACAATTGTGAGTTTACAGTATCTCATAATTCTGATTTTTTTTTCAATGTCTGAGTTTACATCCAACAGTTGTTTTTCCCCACCATGAGATATAAGTCTCTATAAGTCTCTCTTTTTTATCTTTTTCCCTGGAGAAAATATGCTTTAGTATTTTATAGGGCTGGGAAAAAAATATTAAGATTTTTTCGATTTGAATCATTCTTATTTCTACAAAACGATATTGATTCTTAAATCCAGAGAATCGATTAGTCTAGCCTGTTTTCAGTTAAAGAACTTTGTAGCACACCTCACACCACAATAAGCTTTGTGATTTGTTACTTCTGATATGGAACAGTCTCAGATTTCAAATTCGGTCCATTTTATTACAATATTCAAACAATAAATGCCGTTTTGGCGCTGTTTAATGTGGAGAGACAGATCGCTGGAGTGCCTCAGTTCAAACGAAGCGTGAATTGATCATCACCTCCGCTTTAAGACCAGTTTCAGCACAAAATAAATGAATAAACATCCGAAGGTATGTTAAAAGAAAGAGTACAACTTACCGAAATCCGTATTCTGTCTCATGTAATCGCTCAATCAGTGTTTCTACCGCGCAAAGACATCAGCTTGTAAACAATGTCACGTAATGTCACATTTACCTCAGAAAAACATATTCGGTGAACATTAACTCGTTAGTCAGCTAGAAAAATTAACTCTAGAGATATTTTGCTAAAAATATGCACCATATAACATAGCCGATTTATTATCTTAAAATTTTACTGTTCTTTAATTTATTTTTTAAATAAATCCGTTTTTAAACTTATGACAGCCACTATTTAAATGTTTATATTTCAAAAAACTAAACAGAGTAGAAATATAATTATGCAATTGTAATATTATTATAAAAACTTAACTGAGTGTAATTTAAGAGTTTGTATACAAATCAGTTCATTTTATCCTTAAATAATATAGTAGCAACTGACTCTCATGTATATTTTACATCATTAGTTGAGTTTTTTTACCTTGAAAAAAATTGGCATGTACCGTACCTGCTATATATTCAAAATAACTGTATAATAGTATTGTAATATTTTAAATTGCAATCTATTCCTGTGTTGGCAATTATTTCAGTCTTCAGTGTCACATAATTCTTCAGAATCATTTCTTATTTTTATGATCAAAGCCAAAGACAGTTGTAGTGCTTAATATTTTCAAAATTCAAATATTGAGGTATTTACTGACATTACACATGATAGTGAGTTGACCTTGCTAACAGTGCTAGGTTAATAGTTAGTGTATGTGTGTATGGTACTCTCACACATATCTGTTCAGTTTCCTTTTGGTTAATCATGAGCTATGTATCCCTATGTTTGTTTTCAGCTGAAAATATGTACTTGACAAAGGGCGAGATAATCTTTGAACCAATGAATGAGTAATCACTTTTCTGTCCCTATTGGTCAGTCTAGGCTTTGCGTGATGTGGACATCATGCAACTGTTACATAATTTAACATCTGGGTATGTTACTCATTGACAGGAACTACCTTGGACCCCTGGTACTGCACTTGTTTCATTCAACAAAAGCAGTAAATGTTTTTTTTTTTTTAAAGGAAGTCACTATTGAGTAATTTTGTGAAAAACAATATTAGGTATTTTGCTTAATTGTGGTTTCTCTTATAGTATCCAAATTAGGGTATTTTTCATATTACAGTAAGTTATCAACTCAGTATATCACCGTATAGAAATGAAGTCTCAGACACTGCTGTAAATACATCAGTGTATTTAGATTTCACGTCGCACCTCTCCAATACAGAGTCTGCCAATCCATTTTCAAGCCACAGTATAAATGCTTTGGAGAATTATAATGGACCAAAAAAGAAAAATTTAAGTGCATTGAAGTCCATTGAAGTTGCTTATTACCCCAGTAAATTTCACTGTATAGACAGAAACCATTTAAAATATCTTTGCTTTTTCATAGACAAACTATATATATATCTGAGAAATGCTGCATAAAAGACAGTGTATTATAGCCTGTACACTAGCTTTCGCCACATGGTTGTCTGCATTTTGAGTAAATTGTATTTATTTTAGCATCTGATGGCAAAGTTTCTCAGGGGAAGGACTCGTATAATTTCTTGGAAAGGATATGGAGATTTCCCACTCTCACCATTTATGCAGCCAATGAGACGAGACCTTATAGTCCTTTGAGAGGTTATTTCGTCTCTATCTCTTTTTCTCTCTCTTATCTGTTCTGACAGAACAAGTACACACATCTTTCAGGTGCTGTCAGCCTGTGACTACCAGTGACTGAGATCATGCACACCAAGGAAAACTCATGGTAAACTTAAGTTTTATGTCATTTAAATAATTTACATAACAGGTGATGTATAAAGCAATTATTAATAAAATCATTATTGATGAAATCTTATTTACATTTGCTGTTTACTGAGCTAAAAGAGTCAGTAGATAATGTAATTTGGATTCACAGCTGTTTCCTTAGACGCAGAGTATGATCTTTTATGCATTTAATCCAATCAGTAAGGTCAATAAAAATATATCAGGCCTGCTAAACGCAGCTGAGTCACAATACGAAGCAGAATTATCTTCAAATGGGATGCAAATTAGATAGAGCCTTGAAACCTGCAGGCTGTAAATTTGCGTTTTGGACTCTTCAAAACTCCATTTAGAAACTTTGAATGTGGCCACTGTTTGCATTTTCTTCTAAGCGTTTACCTATTCAGCTTTAACCACATTGTGCCAGCTTTATATTTTCAGATGTTTGCTACCAGCCAGTTTTCAAATATAAAGAGGGTCTCTGTGGGTTCATTCATATTAGTTCATTTCCCGTGTGCTTTATTATGGCATTACATTTTCATAACTGACTCTGGAAATCTCTGGAAAAATTGTTTTTTGCAGTGCAGTTGTTGCGAGCTGTCAAAATAGAGTTGGCTTGAACGTTCTTATATTAACGTGAAGATCTGTTCTGTATTTCTGTATTGTGTTTTCCAAACATTTTAATTCTTACTTTTATAATACTTAAAAACAATAATAATAAAAAATAAACCTCACTAAATCAAGTTTTATGCTTAAAGGAGAATTTCCAGAATTAAAATTTCCTAATAATTTACTCAACCCCATGTCATCCAAGATGTTTATGTCTTTATTTTTTCATTTGAAAAAAAAAGTTTTCTGAGGAAGACATTCCAGGATTTTTTTTTCATATAGCGGACTTCAATGGTGACCAATGGGTTGAAGGTCCAAACTGCAGTTTCAATACAGCTTCAAAGGGCTCTGCACGATTCCAGCCGAGAAATCAGGGTCTTATCTAGCGAAACAATCAGTCATTTTCCAAGAAAAATACAAATTTATATACTTTTTAACCACAAATCCTGATTTTGCACCAGCTTGATCTCATAGGAGGAAGTACTGACCCAGTGTTTACAAAGCAAACATGCAAAAAAAGTCAATTGCCTTTTACAAAAAAAGTTTAAACAATGATGTTGATTTTGAAGTTGGAGAAGTTTTTTGCCATACCTTTTAGAACCGAAGTACACAGACGAAGAACTAACCAACTTTTCCAATGTGATTACATAATGCAAATGCATTTGTGGTTGAAAAGTATAAATTTCCTGATTTTTTTCCTTTTTTTTTTTTTTTTTTTTTTTTTTTTACAAAATGACTGATTGTTTTGCTAGATAAGACCATTATTTCTTGGCTGGGATCGTGTAGAGCCCTTTGCTGCATTGAAATTGCAATTTGGACCTTCAACCTATTGGCCACCATTAAAGTCCATTATATGGAGAAAAATCCTGGAATGTTTTCCTCAAAAACCTTAATTTCTTTGAAACTGGAGAAAGAAAGACATTAACATCTTGGATGACATGAGGGTGAGTAAATTATCAGTAAATTTTCATTCTGGAAGTGAACTAATCCTTTAAGGGGGAAATATGCTTCAGGAGCAGGAAACAAACTTAATTAATATTATGTTCTTTAAGTAAAATTATATATAAAAAAAAAAATCAAATGGTCTAGCATTGCACAAATTAAATGTAATATGAATACAATATGAATATAATATTATTGCTTTAACATTTAAAATGAGCCAGTATTTATTATCTTGGTGCTTTGAATATTGTGATGTTGAATTTGCAATTTGAAAGATCATCATGTTTCTCATTGTAAGTGCTGACTAATAATCAGAAGCTTGTATTTTGCCACTTAGCATCTTATCTGACAATTTGAGCAGTTATCAATGTGACCTGTTCTAATGTATCTGGTCATCATTCTTTCTTTTTCCTGACACAGCTGTTGTTCCTTTGATGACTGCAAACTGACTACAGAATGGCTGCTGAGCAGGACGAGACACAGGCCAAAGATAGCTATCGTGTGTGGCTCTGGACTGGGTCTTCTCGCAGACAACGTCTCAAATAAACAGACCTTCCGCTATGAGGACATTCCCAATTTCCCAGTGAGCACAGGTACCAGATTCATGGAAGCGTTGCTGAACTGAAGAAATAGTTTTTCTTTCTTTCTTTCTTTTGTTCTTCCTTTCTTTTATTCTATCTTTAGATTTTTCCTTTGTCCGTTCTATTGATTATTCATTTGTTCTTTCTGTTGTTCTATCTTGTTCTTTAGTTCATTATTTCTTTTCGATTTTTCTTTCATGAGCCGGGCTAAAACTCGGGTCTCTGGTGTGGTAGTTGAGAGTTCTACCTCTGAGCCACAGGAGCGTATGTGACTGTAAATTTATTTTAAAAAAAGTCTTTGCAAGAATAATCCAACAAAAGTTCTTCTCAGGCCGAGGTATTAACAACAGTAACCACAAAGGAAAAATAACATGAGAAAATAAAAACTCCACAAGGGGAGAAAACAAAACCAGGGAACAATAACAACTAAGGTAAATAGCCTAGAATTCCTTATTTTAGGTAGCTCGGGAGGCGTTAGCGAGGCAATGCAGATAACACTGAGTGAAGACTCAAAAACCGAGTGAGGAACCAGGGAAAAAATACACAACTTAAACACACGGGAAGAAATGAGGCACAGGTGACCTGAAAAACGCTAACAAGGCCACACGAGGAAGAACTAAGTCAGAGGGGAACACAGGGGACCTCTAGAGGCATGGAGACAAACTACAGGGGGAAGCATGCTGACACTTTTGTTTTTTTTTTAACGTTCTTTTGTTCTTTTAGTTCTTTTGAATTTTTCTTTCATTGGTTCTTTCTTTCTTTCGCTATTTCTTTTCAATTTTTCTTTCATTCGTTCTTTTGTTCATTCATTTGTTCTTTCTTTTGTTCTTTCTTTCATTTTTTTGTTCTTTTGTTCATTATATCTTTTGTTCTTTCTTTCATTTTTTGTTCATTCTGTCTTTTGTTCTTTCTTTCAATCTTTAGTTTTTTCTTTCATTCTTTTGATTTAGTCTTTCTTTAGTTCTTTCAAATTTTTCTTTCATTGGTTCTTTCCTTTCTATCTTTTGTTCTTTCTTTAGTTCTTTCTTTTGATTTTTCTTTAGTTCATCCTCTCTTTCATTTGTTCTCTCTTTCTCTCTTTCGGTCGTTCATTCATTCTTTCGTTCTTTTGCTATTTCTTTCTTTCAATTTTTCTTTTGTTTGTTCTTTCTGTCTTTCTTTCTTTTGAAAGAAACTAACAACAGAAACACATGTTCCTGTAATATAAACTTATCGTTATTAGGAACACATTATGTTTCTGTATTATTTAGCATATGCGGTAAAAGCAAAGGATGGAGTTGGTGGATGTTCTTTTGTTTAATATACACAGCGTGGTCATTTCAGTCAGCATGTTGAGTCCATAAAAAAAGCCACTAGACAGATACGGGAGTTGTTGCTAATGCAGGGAGCAAATCTGAAAGCACAGAGGTTTTCATTCTGTCCCTCATTGTATTGTATGGTTAACAAATTATGCCCAGCTCCTGGTAATATGAGCTACAAAATGAATAACTACTGCCTATGAATAAAATATCATGACTGGAGCAAAAATAGCCTCTAATATCTGCCACAGGGAGTTCATACTATGATATCTTGGACAGGTTTAAATATTTATGCGTCGAGGTGAATAATCTTGAGAAGCGTTCAGATGCATCTCATGATATTTGCACTACCTGTAGCAGGTGTGTGTGTGAGTGTGTGTGTACTTGTGAATGATGGCTGAAGAATAAGAGTACTTGTAATTACGGGAAAGTATAATAAGGGTCTTAGAATCCATTTGTGTTGTCATTCTTTCTCTAATCCACTTCATAATTTAAATGCGCTGGTTTCTGGAGACCAACAGAGGAATGACTGACAGTTTGAATAATGAGAACTATGGACGCTCTGCTCATTTTTTAAATAAATTCTTCGCATTGCACATTGCATCAGTAATATAAATCACCAAGTGTCAAATCAAAATCAAATCAATCAAAATCAAATCACTTTAGTGTCACTACACCATATAGATGGATGTAAAAAGTGTTAAAGCCTCATCTGCCAACAGATTCAGTCATGTAGTGGCAGTTTAAGAGTATATCATTTTTAGCTTAGTATGTACAGGTTTAAAACTTTCAAAATGTGCACTTCACTTATTTTTCATTAAAACAAATTTAGATAATTATGAATTAAGCGTTACTAAATTTCTCTCAGAACTTTTCTCATTACAGTCATTGTTTTGCCAAATTGAGTGACAGTCTGATCAGGCGGCATGCACTGAAATGTTCATTTGCTCATTCATTTTTACAATGTTGCAGGAAATACATTTCACGGTGAGTGTAATAACCCCCTCTCTGAGTGAGTTTTTTTTCCTCAGAGTCATTCGTCAATGCTCGTGCAAGAAAAGAGAAATCGTCCCCTGGAAAAACGGAGCTATTATTCCGGCAGAACCTCATTACGCTGCAGGTTTTAGGGCCAAACACATCTCATCAGCCAAAATTCAAGGTTACATTTACATAAGCTCCCATTCACTTGGCTCAGTCATCTTGTTCCCATGTCAAAGTTCGTTCCTGAAGCCACAAACAAAGCGCAGCTTGCTAATCATTTTAGAAAACAATGTTTGCTCCACCTGTTTGTACACTAATGATACACAATCAGTCTTACTAATGCCATCCTTGATGACATCCCTAAGTGGCAAATATCAACTCTTCCGATGTTGAATGAGCAAAGTGAACATGCAAATGGAAATCGATGAACTTCCAAATGCAGCCACGCCAGCAGGATCTCTGAGACTCTGGAATAGTCATTAGTCAGTTAACGTTATATTATAGAAAAGGATTACATGACTTCTGTTATCAATGGCAGCTTCTGACCCTTTATTTGCTCATTACAGAGAGGTTATGGATTAGATGTATAACCCCTTAGGCAGATGCAGTATATTAGAGAGAGAGCAAAGAGTAAATGTGTTACAGCAGGAGGTTCTTAATCAGGTAAAGACAGCTTTTAAGGCCAACTGCATTTTATCATTACACTGCTTTATAAATTACACTATGTTGGAGCAAATGAATATAAAAGTGTCTCATTTTTGGGGGGAAGTTCACAGGGAAATATTTACAGACTGAATGGTTTCATAGATTGTCATGTTACTCTTTTCAAAATTACAATAGATAGATAGATTATTATTAAGCCGCAAAAATAATATTTAAATATGAATCCTGCATGTTCTCTGTGTCTCTGTGTGAATGAATGGTGCAGATGTGTGGTTATATGAAGTGCGCGTGACTCTTGCGACGTTTTCAGCCTCTGCTACCTCAATATGTGAGAACATGAACACAAACAATCTTTAGAGCTGTTCTAAGAGTTTCTTGAGTAAAACTATCGTCATATCATATATAAACAGACACTTGAAGGTCTTCACAGCAGCCTGTCAAAATAAAAGTTTGGTTTAACTTGAAGAAATTGTGACAGAAATATATTACTTAATGTAATGATAGTACTGCTACTGATAATACAATTATTAAAACATTATTTTATAAGGAATATTTACCAGAATTTTTTTTTTAACCAGAATTTATTTGCCAGAAAAATGTAAATACACAACATAGTATTTCTGATAATAAATAAATAAATAATATAATATTACCAAATTGTGTTTTTTTTCTATAAAATCAATTAAAGATGCTTTTTATTATTAAAATGTGATGAAACTATTAAAATGAAATTCAGAAAATTAAATGGAAAAATGTGATGAAAAACAGAATTTGGACAAAATTAAAACAGAATAAAAAAATTCTAGGAGTAGTTCACAAAAGTATTTTTTTTTTTACATCTTCAATCATTTAACAAACGATTTGATTGACAGCAGTGGTTCTAGAGGCAAAGTTATCTGGATTGAGGACTTCTATCGTATGATCCGAATATCACAAGTATGTGCAAAAAACCGTGCAATGTACAATTGTTTACGCCCTTGAAAAATGGGATATCACCCCCAGTGGGCAATTTCTTTCAAATTTCTCTCAGACCTTTGGACCTCAGACCAGGTCCACCGAGTTTTGTGCCAACTGGCCTCCTTTAACGTTATCTAACAGGTTCTCAAAATTTGTCGGGCAATGCCAGCCATCTTTTTTGAGATGCACAAATATCCTTGAAGACAGTTGTGGCACTTTGGACCAAGACAGTGCACACCAATTTTCATGCTGATAGGACAAATGGTTGTGCAGTTATAGCAATTTTTATAGCACCACTAAGTGGCCAAGCTCCGCAATTTTTTTCGTGTGACCTCAGATTGAGCTCTTACATAAGTATTCTGAGCTTAGTGGAGAAATCTCATTCCATTTAGGAGTTATAGACATTTTAGTAAAAGAAGCCCTGCCCCTTTTGAAAGTTTTGGCGTTCCTTTTGCGAAAGTGTCGAAAGTTAAACTTTTTAATGATACTTATTGATATTCACTCTCCAGAGAATCTGGTTTGGTTCCGATCGGGTGAAAAACCTATGGCTAGTTCGCAGAAGAAGGTTTTTTTAAACAAATGTGAAATACCCGAAAACAACATAAGACATTTGAGCCTGTGACTGACGGTTTAGGAGTTATGAGTGATTTAGTACTTCTGATCGCTGTAGCGTCCCCGCCCCACCGATTGGGGTGAGCCTTGGTCACATTATAGGTGGTCTCTACAAGTCTCTACAACTTACGGTTTGGTCTGCACGATCTTTTTTATGTGGAGATCAATGATCCGTGACCATTCTAACAATTTTTTTTTACTCATATGTTTGTCTTTTTATGCATAGTTCCTGGTCATGAAGGGTGCCTGGTGTTTGGTCATATCAAAGGCAAGTCGTGTGTCTTCATGCAAGGAAGATTTCATCTCTACGAGGGTTACTCATTGTGTAAGGTGAGCTCAAATAAACAGTTTCATGCTTTTGTTGCAGGTGCTACCACAGCAGTCTTGTTTTTCTTTCAGTTAACCGATTCAGCTTCATCTTGCCTTACAATAGGCTTCATAGATGCATTCATTTATAATACATACAAACTCACTGGCTTCTTCACTTGAAGTAAAAGCTATTTCACAAACCCCATTTTAGGACATCAATGTCTGTATTGTGTATTGTGTGTTTCAAGCAGTGGCCTTGGTTTCTCTTAGCATCACCTCAAGGACAAGAGAACTTCTTTTAAGCAGCTCCTATTTGTAAAAACAGAAAGGAGCTGTTACCTCCTGTATGGGCCATTAACTTTATCTGTCACAATCAGAAGCCACACGGCATGAATACAGAGGCTGAATGCTGAGAATGCAGGTGTGGAGGAAAAACAAACTACTCACTGCTACTGTCATGCTCATATCAAAGCAGTTCATTGACAGCTTTCAGTAGTCCATTGTGAACGTGAACCTTATTTACAGGAGAGAAAACAGTTTTGTTTTCCTTTAAAAAGAAACTGAATGCATTAACACGTTAACAACAAAAAATATGATACATTTTAATATCGGCTGAAAGTCTTCGTTAATTTACAAGTTTTCCATGATAATTTACAACAGGGTTCAGCTAAGCAACATGTGAGCTCTTGGCTTTCTCTTCATCAAAGTCTGTTCGGGGGAATAATTTATCTGTTGCACATGGGGCCAGAGAGCCACTTTTTACTAAATTACAGAGGAATCTACAACCTCTTGCCCTGGGGTGGGACTGTCACTGTAATTGCAGCCCTGACAACATGACACAATGCATTACAATCAGTTGTCATGGCCACCATGCCCTCTACAGCCAGCCAAGAGCTTTTCACTCTTAATATGCTGCTGGGGCATTAAATCCATCAGCCCCCTGTATTAGCAAACTCCAGTCTTTCAAAACACTATTTTGTATTTAATGTCTTAATTGCTGTGGCACATAAAACACACTGACACTGCGTCCCAATTTGGATAGTACCCTGCCTAAATAGGATGCAAGAATACAGATGGTGATTTTCAGATCTTATCAGGCAAATGTTGAACATAGTATTTTTGGTATGTTTTTACCCATGACATTAGCATTGCTAGTGCAACATCCTTACAGTTGTCTGACAGGTACATATTTTTCATTTACTTCTTGCATTTAAAAAAAAAAAAAAGAAAAAGAAGAAAAAGACAAGGATTGTGTGGACGAACCTGCCAAAGCAATTTTTTTAAACTGTGAATCTAAAAGTAATGTATTGAAAGGTTATGAGTTTAGCTTTATGTGAATAATAATCTGCATTTTAGTATTTAGTATTTTTTAATGTTTTGAATTAGGTTTAGTTTTCATATTTTCAGTTTTAATTTAAGTTTTAGTTCAGCCTTTAGGAATTTTATTTTATTATTATTTTTTTTTTTTAGCTTTATTTATTTATTTATTGTTATTAATTTTACTACTTATTGTGGTTAGTTGCCAAGAAAAGTTTTCTTTTTTTTTCATTTAATATTTTTATTTTATTTAATTTTATTTTATTTACCAGTGAAAAGTTTTTTTAACAGTAAGATTTTTAATGTTTAAAGAATTCTCTTCAGATCACCAAGCCCGCATTTATTTGATCGCAAATACAGCAAAAGCAGTAATACTGTGAAATATTTACTGTTTAAAATAACTGCTTTCTATTTGAATAAATTTTAAAATGTAATTTATTCCTGTAATCAAAGCTAAATTTTCAGCATCATTACTCCAGTCTTCAGTGTCACATGATCCTTCCGAAATCATTCTAATATGCTGATTTGCTGTTCAAGAAACATTTATTATTATTATTATTATTATTATTATTATTATTATTTCAATATTTAAAAAAAAAAAAAAAAAAAAAAAAAACATTTTTTCAGGATTCTTTGATGCACAGAAAGATCCATAGATAATCTGAAATAAATCTGAAATAAAACGCTTTTTATTATACACTATACCATTCATTTTTGGGAAAGAAATTATAGAAATTAATACTTTTATTTAGCGAGGATGCTTTAAATTGATTAAAAGTGATGATAAAATTTATAATGTTACAAAATATTTCTATTTCACATGAATACTGTTCTTCTGAACTTTCTATTCATCAAAGAAACCGGAAAAAAATTATACTCTACTATAAAATTACACTAATTATATGAAATAATAATAATAACAATAGAATGATTTCTGACAGATCATGTGACTGAAGTAATGATGCTAAAAATTCAGTTTTGAAATCACAGGAATAAATTACATTTATTTATATAAGAAGTTATTTTAAATAGTAAAAATATTTCAAAATGTTACTGTTTTTGTTGTACTTTGGATCAAATAAATGCAGGCTTGGTGAGCAGAAAAAAACAGTAAAAATCTTGCTGTTCAACAACTTTTGACTGATGGTCTATTTCAATTGCAGAAAATTATCTTTTAAAAATTTTGGTTTTTAGTTAACTATAACACTGATGCTAACGCAAGATATGCAGATTCAATTGCAGATAGTTTTGAGAAAGACAACTCATGCGTTGTCTTTCTCAAAACTATCATTTGTAAACAGGTCAATTAGTGCATATGGACATGTGGATATAATCTGACAAATGGCTACGAATAGTTTTTGCACTCAAAAATAATTGAATGAGGGTTTTTAGGTAACACAAAAGAAGAAATTTTGAAGCTCCTCATATAATAAACAGTAGCTCGAGCAATCTGGTTATTAAATCCTTTGTCAAACTGTGACAGCCAGTTTGTAAATGCACCTTCAGTCCACTGTTCATTTCCCTTTAGCTGACTCATATCTGTGAGTCACTGTGCAAATCTGTGCCAACTTACTCTGCCCTAAAAGTGCACCCAACTAATTTCATTTACGGTTTAGGACGTAAACCTCCTTTCACGTTTGCCCTTGGTAATACAAACAGTTATTATGGCTTGTTTAACTGATCTCTTTGTTAAGGAAAGATGTGCTCTGGAGGGTAATTGGACAGTCGAGCTTGGTTAGCCCTTCACTGACCTCTACTTCTCTGCAGCAAGTAAAGCAGCTTTATAGGGTGTTCAGATGCATTTCGAGGGCTTGTTTAAACAGTAAAGGGGACGTTCATTCAAAATACATTTTTGCAGCTTTTGCATTGTTTTTCTATGTAAACATGGGCTAGATAGATGCATTTTAATGTTACAGTTGCATCTCATCTCATGACTTGCAGCGTCTCGTTCTAAAACTGCAGCGCAAGTTAAAAGAAAGTTCATAAAAAAGAGGTCATAAGCCTAACAGATCATAATTGCATGGCCTCTTAAAGAGATGAAAATGAAAAAAATGAAAATTCTGTCATTAATTATTCACCTCGTTTCAAACCTGTAAGACCTTCGTTCATCTTCGGAACACAAATTAAGATATTTCTGATTAAATCTGAGAGCTTTCTGACCCTGCATAGACAGCAAAGCAACTGACGCATTCAGTTCCCAGAAAAGTAGTATGAATATTGTTAAAATAGTCCATGTGACATCAGTGGTTCAACCTTAATTTTATGAACATACAAGAATACTTTTTGTGTGCAAAAAAAGAAAAAAAAAAAAAGAAAAAGAAACAGTGCAATTCATTCTTAGTGAATTACTTTCTTTGATTGCTTATATGAAATTAAAATATATGCCAATTCATGATACAATGGCAAAATATACAAGATCGTCTTACAGACATATTCTCATTACTCTATAATAGCGCACATTTATCAAGCTGCCGGTGACAGATAACCAACGGACCATCTATAGATCTGTAATGCAGCACCTAGACCAATTCTCTCAGGAGAGTTAAAGACTCAAAAATGAAGCTATCTGATCTCTGAGAGTTCACAATCCGCTTGTAAGTCAGCTTTGATTTAGAGGGTGCCATATTGGGGCGTATTTCCTGAGAATGCCGGTCCACCTTGGTGACCCGTTTGTGTATAGCTGTAATGACCGTGTTGCTCGTGGCAGCGCTGCATGTCCACCCTGGTTCGTCAGCTAGAGAGCCGGCTGACAGACTGTGACATCCCTATTGAGCTGTGCTATACTGAGCCTGCAAGTTCATTATTCATCTCCTGCTCACACTGACACCTCCCTTAATGGCTCCCTGCTTTACAATCCTATATTTATCCCATTTAGAATCACTAAAGCTTATTTAATACCTGCCTAAAACTGTGAGGCACTGTGGAATACCATTGCTCAGTCAAGCTTGTGGACATTGCCATATCCACACGGTCTTCTAAAATGAAAGGAGGCCCATTTCCAGTCCAATAAAAATTTGATTAAAAAATGTATAAATATAAATAAATGTTGGTCCAGGAACGTTTAAGACCATTTTTGCCATTTCTAAGTGAGATCCCTATTGGCATTAAGTAAAAATTTAAGGTGACATATGAAAATCTGACTTTTTCAATGTTTAAGTGCTATAATCAGGTCCCCAGTGCATCTACCAACCCAGAAAACTTGAAAAAGGACAACCCATTAACTTCATTTTGGTAGGCCTTTTTCTGCAAGCATGTGAAAAAATGAGTGTGTCAGATTTCGCTCCCCCTCTTGACATAGAAAGGGGATCTTATTATAATCTTAACATCTCTTAATCTGCACATTTCCACCCACAGAGCAAACGTAAACAGTCTACCAGTTCTAATGCCATGGTAAAAGTTAGAGCAAAGCATGCTAACTGTTCTGTCTTTGGCTGCACAGATGAGTACAGAACACTATTTAGAGTCCCAACCTCAGAGGAGACAAGGTAGTAGTGGATTTATTGATTTGACGGATGACCATATCCCATATCAAAACTCAAAATATGTCATTTCCATACCTAAACTACATATTTTACAGTCACCATTATGGAGATTAATTATAAACACAGCTGAAAGGCTTCCACAGAGGCCATCCTTCACAAAACTTATATCTACCACAGTTTTATCATAATTAGAATGCAAAATGTTCCAATACAAGCATTTCAGTCAAATGTAATTTATGCAGTATTTTAAACCTTTAACCCAAGAGAGAAAAATCAATCTGCCGCAACAGTTTAAAATCAGCCCAATTCCGTGGAAAAAATGCGGATTTGGCAACCGTACGTCAAACACAATCTGCATCCAAAGCGATTTAAAGACACATTGATAGCGACTCCCTGACACTTGAAAATTTTTAAATATTTAATTAAGCATTAAGGATTAAGAAAACAGTCCGGCGCAAGGCTTTGATACAAAAATGCACACAATGAATGGTGACTGTAGAAAGCAAAAGCAGAATCCCGGACATTTCGGGCGATTTAGAAATACTGGCCAGACACTTTTTTTTAGGTCCAAAAAGAGGACATGTCCGGGGAAAAGAAAACACATGGTCACCCTACATAAACTTCTGTGTATTTGACAGTTTAAGTGCACTAAGACATGAAAGAGAACTTAGTTTAGTACTCAGTGTCGTGTGACAGCTGTTTTCTGTGCTCATAATTCGGATGTGTGGACTCAGAAAACCCTATATCAGAAATGTAAATTAATACGGGTTAAAATGCATGATTTCAGCGCAATAATCAAAACCAAACATTTTTTGGCAGAACATCTGAGTTACGAGCTGTAAAGGCACAGCCCTGTTCTGGAAAAGGGGATGGGGAGCAGCAGCTCATGTGCATTTAAAGAGACATGCACGAAAACAGCGCGTTTCTGCTTTCACTCAAAATGGACGTTTTCAAAATTATATAATGAATGATCCTATTGTTTTTTTTGAGCTGAAACTTCACAGACATATTTTGGGGCACCTGAGACTTATATTGCATATTGTAAAAAGGGGCATAATAGGTCTCCTTAAAAATGAATAGATTTTTGACAAGACGCAAAAAATGTTTTTTTTTGTTTTCTTACATCTTTGACTTCCATATATTCCATTAAATACGTCTGAACCTGAGAGGCAATGGCTCATTAATTTAATAATTTAAAAGTGAAAATGATATATTTGACGGTTTAGTCAGAGAGGTTCCCTGCTGTGAGTAACAGCTTGTATTTTCTGTGGGAATTTTTCCAGGTCACGTTCCCCGTGCGGATCTTTAAGCTGATGGGTGTGGAGACCATCGTCGTAACAAATGCCTCTGGAGGACTTTGTCAGGATTTCAAAGTGGGAGACATCATGGTCATTAAAGATCATATTAACTTGCCGGGGTTTGCTGGACAGCACCCGCTGTGTGGACCCAATGATGAACGGTATGCAGAAGAGGCAGAGAAAAGCCAGAATACGTGTTAAAGAGTGGGAGAAGGTACTGGATATTACTTTACAGAGCTGTTTCTTTCATCTCTTCCTCAGATTTGGGATTCGGTTTCCTTGCATGTCTGACGCTTACAGCAAAGACCTGAGGAAACTAGTTTTGGACATCACTGCTGAGCTGGGCTACTCTAATTTTGTGCATGAAGGAGTCTACTGTATGGTTAGCGGACCCAACTTTGAGACCATCGCTGAGGCACGCATGCTGCATATCTTAGGGAGCGACTCTGTTGGTATGGACAATCACAATACATAAGGAAAAAAAGAAACTTGTATATCTATAAATTCTATTATAGTATAAATAATAAAACAACAGTGTGTAGTGAGTTCCTCATTGCTGCATCAGAAGTTCTCTCTCTGAGGAGTTTGAGTGGTTTAACTTGCTGTTTTTGTGTGTGTGTGTGTGTGTGTGTGTGTGTGTGTGGTGCTTCTCCTTTAATTGGTCTTTTGTGAAAATTAGCTGGTTAATAATGATGTGCCATGTTAGCAGAGAGGACCTGCAATGTTAACTAAATAGAGATTAGGCCCACCCAAAGGGCTAAAGTAGCTCACTTCAATCAATGTGATTAGGTTAATCAGTGATCTGAATAACTCTCTTGACCATATGATTGGCATAAACTATACTCACTGCTGGTCCTCTGATGAGCTGAATGATGTCTTAGATAATTGAGCTCAAATTACTAAACGGCAGCACTGTGGGGTATATGCTAAGTGGGCTCCCCTGGTTAGACCGGTCAGTGACTGGCCCGTTTCAGTTCCTGTGCGAGTTCTTCTTCCTGTGTATCCAACAAGACCCCAATAGTCCTCATTAAGTATTAAGTGAGACCCAGACCCGGTCTGCTTTATTAATGAATCACCTACTGTGCCACAACAGAGATGACTGCCATTTAATTAAGAGTCACTCTCTCTTTCTCTTTTCCTCCTGCTACCCTCTCAGGCATGAGCACGGTTCCTGAGGTGACGGTAGCCAAGCATTGCGGACTGCGGGTCCTAGGTCTATCGCTTATCACCAACAAGGTTTCTCTGGACTACAGCCGTGAGGAGAAGGTGAATCACGAGGAGGTGCTGCAGATCAGCAAGATGAGAGCTGAGATGCTCCAGAACGTGCTCTTAACCTTCATCGCTCGCTCTCATCAAGTGGAGACCATCAACAACAGCAATTGCATATACTCAAATGCCGTGTAGGGTCAATCAAACAAGCTGAATTGAGGGCACTATGGAAGTATTGTGAATGTATACTATAGATCTTACAGGCTCCATGGTATGAATAGCCTTTTTTTATCTGGTTGGTTGACAGTTTCCACTGTCAGAACTCACTGTGACTTGTGGAGGATGTATTTGATTTTCAGAAGGTGATTTGTGAGTTGTTACACTATTGTAAAATGCAAAAAAAATGTAAATAAATAAAATAAAATGTAAATAAATCCCCCTCAGTTGAAATGATGAGAGGATTTTTAAAGCATTTGACATCTCACTTGGAGCAGAGCAAACACATACAATTATGTTACAATTAATGATACAAGGTGCAGTTTTTAAATCTACACTCTTACTAAAGTCCATAAAAATGGCACCCATGTATCAACTGTTGCCCCCTTTGTGTCCATACAGTGAAAGTCAGTGGGGTCCAAAACAACACAGGACCCTTTTGACTTTAATTGTATGGATTAAAAATAAATAAATCTTTTAAAATTTATTTTGCTGTGTGTGTTCTACAGAAGAAAGTCATACAGGTTTGTAAAAACATGAGGGTGAGTAAATGATCCATCATAGTATACAATCCAAAAGTTGGTTTACTCACCCTCAAGCCATCCTAGGTGTATATGACTTTCTTCTTTCGAATGCAATTGGAGTTATATTAAAAAAAGTCCTGGATCTTTCAAGCTTTATAATGGCAGTGAATGGCTGCTGAGATTCAATAGTCCAATAGAAGTCCAATAAAGTGCATCTATCCATCATAAATGTACTCCCCATGGCTCCAGGGGGCTAATAAAGGCTTTCTGAAGCGAATGACGTAGGACACAAGGGTAGCGTATGCTAGTCTCAAGAGAACAAAGTTTGGTTTACAGAAGCAAAGTTTCTTTGTTTAGCAAAGGAAAATCAGTCTCCTCTTGGCTTATATCAAATTCCGCCGACATTTTTCTTTACAAATCGTTGTTTTGTACTTCTAACTCATGTTGAATTGTTTTCTTCTCTCCTTTGCGCTTCCGTGTTTATCACTGCGGTTTATAAAGTTTTAAATATGGATGTTTTCCTACACAAACACATCGATTCCCTTCAGAAGGCCTTTATTAACTCCCCGGAGCCATGTGGAGTACTTTTTATGATGGATGGATGCACTTCATTGGACTTAAAATCTCAACACCCATTCACTGCCATTATAAAGCTTGGAAGCTTGGACATTTTTTTTAATATAACTCTGATGGTATTCGGCTGAAAGACGAAAGTCATATACACCTTTGACGGCTTGAGGGTGAGTAAACCATGGGGCAATTTTAATTTTTGGGTGAACTATCCCTTTAATTATGTATTAAGCATTTTTGCATTACCAATCGTATACCCTTTTGTTACTGCACCATTGATTTTTCTATTATCATGAGTGCATGGACATGGATTAATTTTCAATGCATCATGAACCAAACAATTAAAAAAAAAAAAAAGAAAAGAAAGAGTAACTGATTAGTTTATTCATACAAAGTGATTTTTCAAATCTATTTTGACAGTTACCTAATGTTAAGAAATTAATCTAAAATCTAAATATTAATTTAGCAGAATAAAATTATAAATCAGTGCATTATCTGTTTGGATAAACTTTAGAGAGCAAGCATAGTGACCATGTTAAACACTGGTGGAATATTTTAAATTAATTTTCCATAAAACCTCAATCATATTATGTGGTATCTCAATATCTGAAGTGTAGATGAGTGCATATGCAGGCGTTGTTTTTTTTGTATTTATGAGCAGTGTTGGGAAAAAGTTACTGTTTATGCATTACAATATTGTGTTATTTCCAAAAGAAATAACTAAATACATTACTTAGTTACTTTGTGTGGAAAGTGACGCATTATGTTACTTTTGTTACATTTTAAATCTGTGCAAGGTTTGCTTGTTTGTTTTTAATATAAAAAGCTATTTTTTGGCAAACGTAAAAGCCCTTTCACACCATAAGTGAAGTGAATACACCTCAGGCTGAAGGAAAAGTAAATTCACCGCTTTTTAGTAGAGTGCAGGAGAAGAAAGTTTAACACTCAAAAAAAACCACAAATGTTAGTTTATCTAAAATAATTTTTACTCATTATAGTATAGTTAAATAGGAACATCTAAGGTCAGCAGCAAAGACATTGGTTAATAAAACTGAATTAAATACATAAAGTATTTTTGTGTTATTTGACATTTAATTATTGCAGGTTTGCATCATATTTTAAGTTTGCATTTCACCATTTTTATTAATTTTGAGAAATACTAAATCTGTTTTTTTTTGTGAGTGAGATGATTTAATGCATTTTCACATTAAGTCAAGAACTACAGTAACATCACGTTTACATAGCACACATAACGTCTCTGCACTTACTCCTGATTTCTCTCAGCATGGGGACAGGAGACTCGTCAGTCAGTAAATAGGAAAACAAAGTAAATGCCGTTACTTATTTGAAGTAGTAACTCAGATATTTTCTTGTAAATTATAAAGTAATGTATTACTTTACTAGTTACTTGAAAAGAGTAATCTGATTACATAATGCATACTTTTATTTTTGCTCTTCTAAGATGTAACTCTAAGGGTCAAAAAGTCATTCTTCTAATTAGCACCATATTGTAATGAGTATTCTTATCAATAAAATGGATTTGTACTTAATCAGGAGTTTTGACTGTGTTGGTATTGCAGGCATAACCTTCTTTGATTTTCTTTGAATGTCAAGTACAGAAACCAAACCCAAATTCATTTAAATGCAGACATTCACATTCCTGTTTTTTGGAGTCAGCATGAAATCCTAGTCCCTTCCGAACTGTCTTTGAAAGTTCTGCTATAAAGGCGGATCTTAAAACTCTTTTCAGACTGTTAAATCTCTCACTGAACATAAGGCTGAACTTCGACCATTTAAGCTTCACATACATTAGCAAGGACGAAACTGCTTATTGTGGAATAATCAGACAAATCCAGACTTGCTACTTCCCCTCAAATGCCACCACAGTGTTCCAAAATACTCAGGACAAAATGTCTGTGTGGTTGCTGATAGGCCTCAGCTATCACTGATTTGATAGTGCACTATAGGCTATTTGCTGCATCTTCAAGATCTGAGGGACAAAAAGTACTTTCTTTATGTCCTAAGTCCAGGCTGAATGGCTGCAATCAGACTTCCTAAAAATAGCTGGCAATTAACTTGGGAGCAAAGTTGAATTACTTTGTAAATGGCTGAATGAGATGCAGATTATTGGAGAAAATATGAATGTAAGCAGTTTTCATATCACAATAATGTTAGTGAAGACATTTCTATTATGAAAAAGACAAAGTCAAATTTGCAAGTAAGAGATAATTTAAAATAGGCGTATGAGTGATCAAGACAAACAAATAATAATAACCAAAATGGTCCCATTTCCCACTGGTTGCTCAACAGTGATCTGCTTAATGGATAAATTGTTCTTCCATGAATAACACACATTTAGGCATCTTTTTATTAGGAGAGTTTTCAAGATGTGCTTCTACATCAGTTATAAAGTTATGCAGACCACAAAAATGTACTTGAAGCTTTATACATTTGGAGCTATGGAGCTTTCCTTAAGGGATACAATCTTAAAAATAAAGGTGCTTTAAAAGGTTCTTCAGAGAGATGCCATAAAAGATCAATTTTTGGTTCCGCAAAGAACCATTCAGTGAAAGATTCTTTAAGGAACCATCTCTTTCTTCCTTTTTATAATCTGAAGAACCTTCTTTCACCACAAAGAACCTTTTGTGAAACGGAAAGGTTCTTCAGATGTTAAAGGTTCTTTATGGAACCATTTCAACAAAAAAGGTTCTTCTATGGCATGGTGAAGCACCTTTATTTTTAAGAGTGTTTACATTACATTTCTGTCATTAATTACTCACCCTCATGTTGTTTCAAAGCCGTAAGACCTTCGTTTTTCGTCGGAGCACAAATTAAGATATTTTTGATGAAATCCGAGAGCTTTCTGACCTTGCATAGACAGCAACGCAACTGAGACGTTCAAGACCTAGAAAGGTAGTAAGGACATGGTTAAAATAGTCCATATGACATCAGTGGTTCAACCATCAATTTCCCATTCTCTATTGATTTGAAAGCAAGCATAATGGCCAGATAAACAATAGTGAAGCTGAACATTCGAAATCAGTTTACAATTACTCTGATTGCAGATATCATATGGTGTGAATCTCAGCATCTGAGGTGTAGATGAGTTGTTTACATGTACAGGTGCCGCTGTTTACTTGCTAAGGTGCGATGTAAGCTCCTCACAACAATACTCTGCAGGAGTGTTTCATAATGGCCTCGGTTCACACCACAACTGTCAGCCAACCCATCTGTGTGTCTATATATACACAGCAATAGTAACCGACACCACAAGCATATGCCACATTGCCATGTCTGCCTCTCTCTGAGTGCTAAGAAACTCCAATGTTGTGTTGTGATAACATCTGGAAGCACCATTAGCACCATGTTGTCTAATTTAAGCTCATTTCACTCACTCTGCCAGACTACCAGGGAAGTTTCTAATTGCATGAGGGTGGCTATGTGTGGTGAACTGTCCATCTATCTGTCTGCCTGCCTACCTGCCAGGCAGGATGCCGTGACAGAGGACCAGAGACCCAGCCATCATTTGTCTGGGCAAAGCCTCATTAATTAACATATGGAGAGCAATTATCTCACGGGTCGTTGCTCATTTTTACGAATTAATGTTCTGTAAACAAGAGAAAACAAGAAAACTGAACCAGGGAATAGTGTCCGTAGAGGCAAAAGGAAAATTAATTCCATAAGTTCAGCACTAGGATCAGTTTATGTGAATGAATGTTTTCCAGTTTGTCCTCCTGGATGATAAAGTCTCTGAATTGTGAAGGCCGAGCTATTAGTGGGGCTTTCCATATAAAACAAAGCCCTGTGTCTGGGAGCAGCAATCATATTGAAAGTTTACCATTGTAGGCTCTGAACAAATAATGAACCTGATATATATCCTATGTGAAGTGAACCTCTTTTACCATCAGAACACAACAAACAACCAAAGGCCATCCGAACTAAATTAGTAAACTAAAATCTAGACTCAATTTTTCCCTTTACATCTATTTTTTTTTTTAATTCATTTGCAATTCATTTGCTGTAAGCACTAAACTGGGCATAAATGTCCACTTGGATGCAAGAGGCAACTTTTTAAAAGGAATTTCATCATTTTAAAGCACATTTGCTTTAACACAATCTGCAACATTATTGCATGTAAATATGAATGAAATTGCAGGCGAGCTATCTGTCGATGTAAAACAAACTGTTTTGTGCCACAAGCACAGTTAGTTATATTTCACCAAATAGTCTGTTTAAACAAACCACAAAACCTTGTCTTAAATATGTAATGTGCAAATTCTTAAATAATGACAGTACTTGTCACGTTTTATTGTAGTACTGCACTAAACTGATTGCAACAGACGTTTGGCTCAACGTTTGGGACATGTAAAAATAAGCACACTGTCTAACTTGGCGAATACACTACGTTGGAAAACACTGTAGAAAATATTCACCTTATTTTTCCTGTAAGAGCAGGCGCAGCCATTTGTAAATTTTATGGGACCAGCTTCTATGTCATTCACGTCCTTATTTTTAGCTGTACTTGCCACTTGATATTGCAAATTTGTGTGACTTACCATATTATTTTTATGTATTTTCTTAATTATGAACACGCTGGTTTGTAATGCAAACAGTTTTACCGGTTTACTGCTCTCTTCTCCTTATTTCCCTACAGTGGCTAAAGTGGCTAAAATGGCTTACTTCCACAATGAAAAATAAGGTAGTTTTAGAGGGTTTGCACGTGGATGCACGGCCATATTGGCGATACTCGGATGTAAACAACAGCATGGATTGCATGCTAATTACACTACTGAATATGCTGTTCTGCTAATTTATGCTGTCTAAACCACAGAAAAAAAGAAAAAAAAAAACCTGTGGAGGTTGCTAAATCATATAGAGAAGGACTTAAAAGGGTCATCGGATGCTAAGTTTACTTTTTCATGTTGTTTGAACATTAATGTGTGTTGACAGTGTATGTACAAATCTACCCTATAATGATAAAAATGCATGCAGTGGTTTTTAATTAATCTGTAAAAATAATATTCCCTTTTTCAAATCGAGCCGTTCTCAGATGCCTGTCGGTGTGTCGTCACACCAACAGAGGCCGCTCCCACAATAGTTGATTGACATGAGCTCTTACCTGAGACCAGCTGTCACAGTCCAGTAACTTTCCATGTTTTGATGCCAGAGCAGGGATGTAAGTTAGACAAGAATATCTCCAATTGAGGTGTTGTGTTGCTGGATGTAATAATGAACATAGTGGTCGTCATTTACTCCCGACATCTAAGCCACTGAAGATGCAGTAGATTACGTTTGTTTGTGAATGGAATGCGCCTCCCGATCTACATATATCCGTCTATGTTCGCGCGAATCATTCACGATCCAGCTTCACTTACAGCAGAAGTAAGTATAAGCGTTTTTTATGAATCTCGATCGCCTTTCCTTATAACGTGGTAGCTAGGAAGTTTAGCGGCTAAACGCGGCTAATGTAAACAAGATCGTCTTTCCACAGAGAGAAGAGAGGGGCGGGGTTAGCAGAGCTCATTTGCATATAAAGGAACAACCCCTTAGAATCAAATGATTTTTGCAGAGCTAAATTTTGGCAAGGTAAAAAGGGTGTTGTTTCACAAAACCATTGAGAATTTTTAATCAAAGTATATTATAGACTTTTCATTAAGACCCTAAAGAATCATATCAACTTGTGGAGAATGGGCATCCGATGACCCCTTTAAGCAGGAAAAGGGTGTAATATTTTGACAAACTAAAGTTAGTATGTAGTAAAGATACATACGAACAGTATTAATTAAGATATTAGCCTAATATTTCACCTACCTGACTGGAAGTGATTAGAACAAACACAAATCCCGGTTCTGTTTGTCCAACCACAAATGCCCTTTGTTCCTGAGTTTTTTTGTACTCTTTGATTTGTTATAACTTTTGGCAGTTTATAGTACTCCATTATTTTTTTTATATAGGTCCGACTAATTAGTACAGCCCAAACATGACAGTAATTGACCATTTTCGGCAGCAATTATCAGCAAAACATGCGACTTTTGTTCGGTTCAGTGGCATTGTTTACGTTCATTGCCGCCAAAACGGCAGATTGATGACGTATCCTGAAAACTCTCCATCGTCAGTAAAATAATAATAATTAATTAATTAAACTAATTAATTATAAAATGAGAAATACATAGCCCTCCTTTTACTGAAGACCTCCTGTCCAAAAGAAGTCGAAACAAGTAAGCAAATAATTCACACATTTTTATTCTGAGTGCATATATAGGTCATTGTTTTCCATTAATCGCACTTCACGCACGTCAGACTGTGAAATGGCATCTTTTGTGGCCAGATGTTTCACAGTTCTTATTTTGAGTTTTAGTACTGTCAACTGGCTCTGTTGGACTCTGTGACTTGCGCGCAGAAAAAAGTCCTGATTTAAATGCGTCTCACATCTGTGTAGCTCAGCAGTAAGTCACTAGTGCTCGCTACCTGCGGTGTGCGGAGACAGAGGTGCGCTGGGCGTTTGCCATCATCTGAGGGGAGGGTGGAACTTCACTTAAATACCGGAGACATCAGAGAGCCATTCTCACAGCGTCTCTCTCACAGCATCAGCGCCTGACACACGGAGAAAACATGGCAAACGCGTACCTGCAAGGAGTAGAGATCTCAGCCTCTCAGTTCCTGGATATATTCCATCATTATGACAACGATGGTAATTTGTTTCCTTATTTTGTGGATTTCATGAACATTTTTGGGGAAGAAAAATTGGGATTATTCTTGCCACCTGCTTTGCAACTGGTTTCCAAAAGTTTGGTTAAAATTATTTGTCTAAGTTATCTTACCTAACAGACATTCAATAACCTGTGAGGAAGTCAAAATTTGACAAAAGATGTATTGTTAGTCATTTCAGATATACTTTTTGGCAGACTGATGAAAGCACGTCTCATCTGTGTTGTGTCATTGATTTGGGGTGTGAATGCTCTCAGGTAATGGATATATCGAGGGGAAGGAGTTGCAGAATTTTATCAAAGAACTTCAGCAAGCTCGAAAACAAGCAGGACTGGTAAGTCACAGTTTTCGTTTTACTGAATATTAGTATCTAAAAAAAAAAAAAAAATCAGCCTGGAATATGTGTGACACATCCCAGGAAGATAATGTGTTGAGGACTCAATACAATAATAACAACAACAACAACAATAATAAAAATAGTTTCTACAATCTGTTACTGGGAATTAAGCAAAATGTCATATTTTGATTAAAAAATAAATAAATAAATAAAAATTGTTTTGGAGAAAAAAAAATTAGCCAGTTAATTAATGTGGCTATTAGAACATTAAACAACATGAAATGAGTTAGACTTTTTTTTAATAAATAAAAAAAAATACATTATTATTATTATTATTATTATTATATTAATATAAAATAAATTATACATTTATTATATATTAACATACTTATTACAATTTTGCCTAAATCTGTAAAAATCTTAAACGTTGTCTAAATCTTTTTTTTTTTTTTTATCTAATCCATTTTTGTTTGATTTTGTGAGGATATGGTAGCAAATTACAAGAAGATTGCATTAAGAAGATTAAATTTCCCTGACAATTTTTTTTTTTTTTTTTTCTTTTTGGTTGTAGGGGACTTTGAAAAAGCAAATATTTTAGAAAATTAAAAATTAAAATAAATAAATAATAATTTTTTTTTTTTGAATCAAGTACCACTGCAACCTAACAAGATGATATCTGGTAGTAATATCTCCTCAGATTAGGGTGTGAGCTGTTGGTCATGGTCACAGGTCATCTAAATGGATCTCATTTTGGTTCAATAAAATGACGCATTAACTATGTGACCTTTTGAGAAGATATTGCAATTTTAGTAGCATCACAAATTTGTCTCCAGGCTAGCATTTATAATAAATGATGATGAATTCCGCCTGTGCTGTATCATATGATGGAGTGCCATGTTATCAGACCTGTTAAAAGCTCTGACAGAGGACAGCAACTTTGTCCCGGTTTGTCTCAGTCAGCACGCTAGAGTCAGTCTGTCTCCCCATCTGGGTCTGTGCACATCTGCTGCTGACTCCTCCTCTGATTTGCTTCATAGAGAATAAATCCTCATTTGCGTTTGTTTTACAATAACTCTACCATTCTCTGTAGTTGCAATCTGCTGGTTACGCTGTTATCTAAAAAGAACAGCAATGCAAAGTGTGTTGAAAACAGAGATGAAAGAACCTAAGCCTCATTGAAGGGAACTGCGTGCAGACTTGATGTAGTGGAATGACCTTGGAAGAAACTCATTACTGCTACAAATGATGGTTTGTTCTTGTCTGGAAAATACACATGCTAAAATTGCCAAGCAAACAACATTCATAAGAGCTGGGAATGATTGAATATGCTGAATAATTGGGAACTGAATGACTGTAATGAATGTCATAATAACCAGTGTGAAGTTTTGAGTCATTCCATCATGAAGGTCAGAATACGTAGCCATACTCAAGTCTCAAGTCTTGCTCTTTATGGTAACAGATTATAATACATGGAAGCATTTCCATCTCAATGGCAGTTGCTCAGGTGGTTCAGGACTGAAAATGTTTGGTCAAGGGAACCGGTTTTGAGGCAAGAAATAAATAAAAAAAAAACAAATTGATAATGTTGATTGGCTGATGGAACAACAAGAACATCCACGCCTGAAACAAAATATGCTGCTAATTTTAAATGTCCATTTTGATAAAAGAGGCTTTTTGAACCAGATTGGCAATTACAATATCAATCACCAGGGGCTAACTGGGTAAACCTTGATACTTTTGCAATCAAGTAACCGTCAGATAATCTTTATATTATACCTGCAAATCCAAATATGTAGGTGTGCAGCTGGTCTGACATTGTAAAGCATTGACTTTCTTGTCCTCCATGTTGTTCCTGAGGTGGTGTCCAGTGGCTGAACTTTATTGAGATTCCCATGTCATTGAGTTACAGCCCTATTAGGCGTAAAGAGGAGGTGATGGACTGTGACAGGACTGAGGAAAAGCAGCCACTGGGTCATTTCACACCTCTAATGATATTGTGCTGTGCTTTTCTGCCCCCTAAATGTCTCTCATGGGCTTCTGCGTATAACAATTTAATTTATTCAGACTTTAAGACTGCTAGATAGTGCGTCTGTTTAGGTTTCATTTAATCTTGTACATCTGTGCCCACCTAAAACCCTCAAATAAGGCTGACTGAAAATGCATTCATAGATGTACATGGACCTCAATGCACTTAACAATGGTGGCAATCTACAAACATCGAATGAGTAAAAATGTGATCCAACAAATATCTTACATTTAGCAGCATAAAGACAGCAAGCAGCAGAGTAATAATCCTTGATTGGTAACCGCCTAATTTATTCATGCTGCAATGCATGCTGGGAACCATGAAAGTCAGTTTCCGCCATTGAATAAAAAAAAAACAATTATAGCGACTTTTTAAATCTTACAATTCTGATTTTTTTCTCGCAAATGCGAGTTTGTATCTCGCAATCCTACCTTTTTCTCTTGGAAGATATAAACTCGCAATTGTGAATTTCTAAAGTCCAGTTCTGAGGGAAAAAGACTGATGTGTTCTCAGAATTGCACATTTATATCTCACAATTGTGAGAAATAAAGTCAGAATTGCAAGATAAAGACTTGCAAATGCGAGTTTGTATCTCGCATTTACAACACACAATAAATCGCAATTGTGTTATATTGTGTTGAGATAAAACAATTCTGAGAAAAAAAAATTCTGAATTGTGTCTCGCAATTCTGACTTTATAACTCACAATTATGAGTTTATATCACACAATTCTGACTTCATTCCTAAGAACTGCGAAATTATATCTCACAATTCTGAGAAAAAAAAAATTCAGAATAGCGAGTTTGTATCACGCAATTGTGAGAGAAAAGGCAGAATTGTGAGATGTTAACTCACAATTGTGAGATAAAAAGTTGCAAATACCTTTCTTATTTTTTTATTCAGTAAATGGGCCTTCCGTAGGGAGCTGACAGTATAGTATGTTTTTATGTAATGCCATGTCAGCATCTTAGGCTATTTTCTTGGCAAAAACAATTCAAAAATACAAGTATAGCAAATACAGTAAAAACCAGCAAACAGAATTTATATTACACAAGATTTTGCACATTAACATATGATAAAAATGTAAAACTTTTTCTGGCAAAATTATACTAAATAACTCAATCCAATAAAATATGTTTCCATAGGGAGCTGACAAACATTGAACAAATCAACAACAGTACTTATATGAAACTAATGCATTTTTTTGATAGATTTAAAATAGTTCACACATTTTAGTATCTGTGACACAAAAAGATCTTTTTGCTTGTTTATTACTATTAAAAATCACTACAATTGCAATCACTATCTGAAAAAGGGAAGCTCAATCTAAACTAAACTGAATTTCTTTTTCATTTTTTCCCCATGCAGTTACTTTAAATTGTTTTGATTTTATCCCTCCCTTACTGTCGTATCAACTAAAGCAGAAATATTTGGATAAAGGGATCACTTTTCTAAAACCACAGAGGATTCCAGGATGGTCGTACTATTAATCAATTGCCTTTTCAACCAATCACACAAAAGCCTCTATGTATTAAATAGAAGACAGTTTCACTGTACAGTCATTAATCATTATGGTAGACATTATAGATTCCATCACCAGTTCAGAAATGTTGAGCTAATGGATACAGAGAGCAAGAAAACATCCTGACAAAAGCATTGACACTAAAAACCTATTTTGCCCCTTTTTACAATATGTAATATAAGTCTCAGATGTTCCAAAAATGTGTCTGTGGAGTCCCAGCTCAAGATACCACAGATCATTTATTATATCATTATGAAATTGACAATTTTGAGTGGAAGCAGAAACACGCCGTTTTCGTCCATGTCTCTTTAAATGCAAATGAGCTGCTGCTCCCCGCCCCCTTTTCCAAAATAGGGCTGTTCCTTTACAGCTCACACCTCAGATACTCTGCTAAAAAAAATGTCAGTTTGGTTTTGATTATCATGTCTATCATGCATTTAAAGCCATATTAGTTTAATCTTCTAATATAGTATTTTCTGAGGGCACACATCCGAAGCACGCGCACAGAAAGTGGCTGTCATATGGTATGTGAGTACTAAACTAAGCTCTCTTTCATGTCTCATTGCGCTTAAACTGTCAAATACACACAGGTTTATGTTTAAAACACACGAGTTACAGTTGGTTATGTTTGTAAAAGTAAACAGCTGGGAAAGAAATCGCATGTTTATATTAGATCTGTGTGGCAGCAGCGTAATATACAGTAAATAAATCAATAAATCCACTGCTCTCGTCTCCTCTGAGGCTGGGACTCTAAATAGTGTTCTGTGCTCATCCGTGCAGCGAAATGATAAAAAAGTTAGCATGATTTGTTCAAACTTTTGTCATGGCATTAGAACTGGTACACCGTTGTTGCTTGCGAAAACAATGTCAGCGCCATGGATGGAAACATGCAGATTAAGGGGCAGTAATATTATTATAAGATCCCCTTTCTACGTCACGGGGGGAGCGAAATCTGACATGCTTATTTTTTTTACAAGCTTGCAGCGATTATAGAACTTAAACATGGAAAAAGTCAGATTTTCATGACATGTCCCCTTTAAATAATACAATAAATATTCCCATAGGTAAAAAAATAAATAAATAAATAAAAAATGGCAAACTGCATTACAATACAATAAATAAAGAGAGCTCTACAAACAACTTATTTAACTTTAAGGGCCACCAGTGTAATTTTAATAAAAAGTAGCTTTTTATATGACCCACATCATCTGTGTATAATGACATATAACTAAACATATGACTAAAACACATTGTAAACATTTTATTCCAGTATTTTATTCCAGCTTAATTTAGATGTCTGCCCTACACCAGTGCAATGCCCTCTCAGAGACGACTGTCTGATGATATACCTTCATTTGTCTCAGCCACCCTATTGATTCTCATTGAATCTGTATTAAGACAAATAACTCTTGGTAAACAGGCGAAAGTTTAGAAAACTTGCTGGGTTGCATTTTAGCAGATGTACCAAACTCTGGAGTCTGGAGCCCAGGTGTTATCAACACCATTACCCCATCATGTAAATGTACTGATTGTTTTACATTTTAGTGGTTTTTGCATAGTCACCACTCTTTGTCCTATGCCAAGATGGGCAGGTTTTTTGAGGAATGAGAACTCCTCTCATCTGTATCAAAAGCAGTATGAAAACACAATCAGCATTGTGCAATGAGGGCTGAAGATAGCAGCACATCCCATCTGTCTGTGCCTATTTGTTCTTACACATCAATGGCTTTTAGAAGGCAGAAGAAATGGATTGTAACAGCCATACGCTTGATTATAACCAGTGAGGTCTGCAGCAAAAAAAAACCAAAAAAAAAAAAACATTTTTTTTGTTAAATTGTGCAAAAGTTACAGATTGTTGAAATATTTTCTTTCCAGGAACTAACAGACAAAATGAAGGCCTTTGTGGAGAAATATGAGCAAAGTACTGATGGAAAAATAGGTATCGTTGAGGTAAGAAAGCTTAAACCTTATGCTGTGGTATTAATATTCAAATTAAAATGTTTTAGTTTTTTGACTGTCCAAACGTGAGGCACAAGCAATACTGTCTGTCAGACAAAGACAAAGGTTTGACATGTTTGCACAGTGCAACGTTCAGCTCCTACGGTTTACCGCTGTGCTGATTTACCCATTTTTGGAATGCTTTCATCCAACGAAAGTGCCGTGAGGCACATCTGACCATTAAAACATCATTTATGAAAACAGAAATGCTTATTCATATTGTTGAATCTGTAACCTGTTCAGAGCAGTGAAAGCGTGAGGATTTACAGCAATCAATGCAGCTGTCATCGCCTCTCTGGGGAGCATCATTTCAGAGATGTTATCACTGAGCAGATATCCTCAGATCCAGCAGCCTTTGACACTTCATAAACTGACATCCCTTCATAGCTGACAGTCAACTTGTCATTCCCATACGAACTGATGCATATTATATTAATTAAAAAATGCATGCATTTTGTTGATCTGATCTTTGTCTTTACATCTTTCACAGCTGGTGCAAATACTACCAACAGAGGAAAACTTCTTGCTATTTTTCAGACAACAGCTGAAATCCTGTGCAGAATTTATGGAGGTGAGTCTACCACTGCATTGTCTTTGAAGTATACAATTGCAGTGATTACAGCACCAAATCAGCATATTACAATGATTTATAAAGGATCATGAGACAGTGAAGACTGGACTAATGAGGCTAAAAATTCACCTTTGCCATCACAGGAATAAATGACATTTTAAAATATATTAAAACAGAAAACAGTTATTTTGAATTGTACTATATCACAAGTATTACTGCATTTTTCATCAAATAAATACAGCCTTGGTCAGCATAAGCAACATCTTTCAAAAACATTAAAGCTTTCTGGAACAATTCCAATATTTAATGTTGCTATTTTTTCCACCAGGCTTGGAGAAATTATGATGCTGATCATAGTGGATACATCGAAGCTGATGAACTTAAGGTGAGAAACTATTAACCTCTAAGAAGATGTGAGCTCAGTGAGTAACCACCTTTGTTGAGGAACTTAACCTTTATGTTCTTCTGAGATTGTTTTTTATGCTCCTTATGTGTGAAGACCCAGACACCCCAATGATGTAGGTGTAAAAATAATAATAGTAATTTCATATCTGTTATTTTCCCCTCAAATATACAGTTGAAGATAAGTCTTCACATACACCTTGCAGAATCCTCAAAATGTTAATTATTTTACCAAAATAAGAGGGGTCATACAAAATGCATGTTATTTTTTATTTAGTACTGACCTGAATAAGATATTTCACATAAAAGAGGTTTATATATACGTTTACATATACATTTTCTCTTATGTTTACACATAAGAGAAAATAATAGTTGAATTTATAAAAATTACCCTGTTCAAAAGTTTACATACACTTGATTCTTAATACTGTGTTGTTACCTGAATGATCCACAGCTGTGTTTTTTTTTTGTTTTTTTTTTTGTTTAGTGATTTAGTTGTTCATGAGTCCCTTGTTTGTCCTGGACAGTTAAACTGCCCGCTGTTCTTCATAAAAATCCTTTAGGTCCCACAGATTCTTTGGTTTTTCAGCATTTTTGTGTATTTGAACCCTTTCCAACAATGACTGTATGATTTTGAGATCCATCTTTTATACACTTAGAACAGCTGTGGGACTCATATGCAACTATTACAGAAGGTTCAAACACTCACTGATGCTTCAGAAGGAACAACGATGCATTAAGAGCCAGGGGGTGTAAACTTTTGAATGGAATTAAGATGTGTACATTCTTATTTTGCCTAAGTATTTACCCTGACCTTCACATTTAAAAAGTTTTCACCCCCCAGCTCTTAATGCATCGTTTTTCCTTCTGGAGCATCAGTGAGTGTTTGAACCTTGCATACGAGTCCCTCAGTTGTTCTCAGTGTGAGAAGATGGATCTCAGATCAACAGTTTAACTGTTCAGGACAAACAAAGGATTCATAAACAACTCAAGTGTATGCAAACTTTTGAATGGGGTCATTTTTATAAATTCAACTATTATTTTCTCTTGTGGACTATGTGTAATCATCTTTTATATTAAATATCTTATTCAGGTCAGTACTAAATAAAAAAAAATAACATGCATTTTGTATGATCCCTCTTATTTTGATAAAATAATTAACATTGTTCAGATTCTGCAAGGTGTATGTAAACTTTTGACCTCAACTGTATATGTTGCTTTGACTTAGCCAGGACATATTACATTTTTAACCCTGTATTTTACAACAAAGTACTACAACATGTACTTTTTGGAAATGTGACTAGAGTAGCATTTCTAGTTCTGTTTGAGGTCAGTTTGACCTCAGCAAAACATGTTATAGAAAAATGCAATAAAACAATTAGTGTACTGAAATTTTAAAGTGTAAAAATGCATTGCAGTGATTCATTTTTGGATTTTATAAGCTGTTCTCATAAGAATGGAAAGAAGTTATGAAGTATCAACCAGTTCATGAAGTATCAACCAAAAAATGAAAATTTGCTGACAGTTTCCTAACCCTCAGACCATCCAAGATGGAGATGAGTTTGTTTCATCTTTGGAACAGATTTGGAAAAATTTAGCATCACATCACTTGCTTACCAACGGATCCTCTGCAGTCAATGGGTACCATCAAAATGAAAGTCCAAACAGCTGATAAAAACGTCACAATTAACACCTTGTGAAGTGAAAAGCTGTGTGTGCGCATGCAAGAAACAAATCCATAACTAACACATTTTTAACTTCAAACCATTGCTTCTGGCTAAAATCCTCTATAATAATGATATTGCTTACTCCAGTAAAAAACTCATCTTGTCTAAATTAAGAGAGAAATATGCAAAGATGATTACAAGACAGTCCAAAACAGTTAAACAAATGTTTTAAACATTTAAACAGTTTTAAACAAATGTCAGTGGATTTTGATGTGAAAGGACAACATGGGATGGACTTTTTCACTGGAGGAAGTGTTATCATGGATTATGGATTGGTATTTTGGCCAGAAGTGATGGTTTAAAGTTAAAACGCCTTAATAATGTATTTGTTTCCTACAAACACACAGCTTTTCGCTTCACAAGACATTAACCGATAGACTGGAGTCCTGTGGATTATTGTGATGTTTTTAACAGCTGTTTGGACTTTCTTTCTGATGGAACCCATTCACTGCAGAGTCTGGTGATCAAGTGATATAATGCTAAATTTCACCAAATCTGTTCCATTGAACAAACTCATTAACATCTTGGATGGACTGTCAACTGTCAGTTTCACTATTCCTTAAGTTTAAGTTTGCTATTGAAAACACTACATTCGCCTTCAGAGTTCTCAGATGAGCATGGACATGAGGGTTAACATCCTTTGTGTTTGGCAGAGAGTAAAGCATTAGCACATTTGGCATGCAAACTTGCAGATCAGCATACTTGAAGTTCTTTTCCACCCTATTATCTCTTTATGATCTTGTGTCATATCACTCAGGACAAACCTTTTTTAAAGAGTAAACTAATTAACAACACATAATTCAACTACAGATGCAAATCAACTCAGACGGCAGTAAGAGACTGATTCATGAGGTCAATCAAGAGCCATATTGGATTACCCTCTCTATCTTAAGAAGTCAGCAGTGCCCTGTAGGTCTTTCTCTAGCATGTGGACTGGAGGGTACAACAACAAACAGCACAAAAGATTTGATTTTGAGCCCAACACTAATAACCACATGCAGCCTTCAAAAGAGCTTGTGCAAAGCAAGCGCTGAGGATTTGTGCATTTAAATTAAAATAGGGAGCGGTTTCTTTGAACAGCTGCCAGATTTACAGTCAGTGATTTGATGAGTGCAATCTTTCAGCACTGGACTGCTTTTGGACCAACTAATGGATCTCCGGCAGGAAAAGGAAATTCTGAGAGCTTGGTGAAATATGAACATTGCATTTTAGAGACTGCACCACTATAGAAAACATAAAATGGATAGTTCCGGTCGTGGATGCTGACTGGTCAAAACTACTTGTATTCTACAAGGCTTTAAAGGGATAGTTCGCCCAAAAATGAAAATTACCCCATGATTTACTCACCCTCAAGCCACCCTAGGCGACTATATGACTTTCTGCTTTCAGACAAATACAATCAGTTATATTTAAAAATGTCCTGGCTTTTCCAAGTTTTGTAATGGCAGTGAATGGGTGTTGAAATTTTGAAGTCCAATAAAGTGCATCCATCCATCATAAAAAGTGCTCCTCACAGTTCCAAGAGGTTAATAAAGGCCCTCTGTAGTTAATCGATGCATTTGTGTAAGAAAAACCGTAATCTTTAGCTTCCGCTAACTGTTGTACCAGCGTTCACAACAGAGTGGCGTTCCAGTGGATGCAAAACAAAACACTGGTCATGAATTGAAAGTACAAAACGAGGATTTCTAAAGAAACATGTCAGAGGATTTTAGTATAAGCCAAGAGGAGACTGGTTTTCCTTTGCTGTAAACAAAACTGTGTTCTCGTGAGACTAGCATATTCTTACCGGAGCTTACGCTAAGCCTACATCATCTGCTGGAACGCCACTCTTTCGTGAACATGCGTACGATAGTTAGCAGAAGCTAGAGATTATGGTTTATAAAGTTGTAAATATGGATATTTTTCTTACACAAATGCATTGATTCACTTCAGAACCCCCGGAGCCGTGTGGAGTACTTTTTATGATGAATTTATGCACTTTATTTTGCTTTAAAATATTAACAGCCATTCACTGCCATTATAAGCTTGGAAGAGCCATGACATTTTTAAATACAGCTCTGACTGTATTCGTCTGAAACAGTGTTAATTTCATTGACAAATCATTTTCGTCATAATTTTCGTCAACGCCATTTTTTCATCGACGAAAACAGGGTGATAATGAACCAAAAACTCATTTCGAATGGCAAAAACTATGACGAAAATCTATTGACATTTATGCCAACTAATAAAAATGAGATGAAAACATTCAGAACGAATCTGCAGTGTAGTTAGGAGGTTAGACGTGTACATTTGAACTGTATCATAGCCTATTGATCTATCCGGCGGGACATAAGCTAGCATACATTTGCTGCACATCTCATAAATTGTTGAAAATCTAGGGGTAAGAGAAGAGCAGACATATGGATAAATTTGACGACACTTTTGTGTCTCATGAATGGAGAAATACACACAAAATGATGTTGAATTGTCCGTTTTGATGAGTATTCATGTAAACACACTCGGTTACGTCTTAGGTGAACGTAAACAATTGAGAGAATATCGGACATGTATTAGTACATTGCATCCGTGCATTCGGTTTTAAAGGGACAGCATTCCCTTTCCCCAGCATAATTTAGTTGCTTTTGTCTGTGGCATTAATGTTAATCAAGCAACAAAAGAAATACAGAAATTCACTCACTGCTCTTGACTGAATCACTTTAGTAGCCCTAATACAAATTAACCTAAATTTATTTATATAAATATATATGTCTGCTTAAAAGAATGAAGAATGTGGTAAACAAGCTGTTATAAAGAATGCATAATTAGCCTAATCATTGGTATTTCATTGAAAAGAAGACCAGTTTTTGTTTCTTTGAGAAGTGGTTTCATTTAATTTTAATATGAAGGCATGTTGCATGTCACAGCAGTTAAATCTGTGTCTGTCATGATAAAACCTTAACATCAAACCTATACAATGAGTTTGGTAATTTTAAAGAAATTCTTAATAAATGCATTACACTCTAACTAAACCCATTACATTTTATCCAACTAAATCTACTGTAGATTTAGTCAACTAAAATCTTATGATATTTAGTTGACTAAAACTAAAAACAATTCAGATGACTAAAATATGACTAAAACTCAATGGCATTTTAGTCAAAAGACTATGACTAAGACTAAATCAAAATTTGCTGTCAAAATTAACAAAGAAGAAAGTCATATACACCTAGGATGGCTTGAGGTTGAGTTAATCATGCTGTAATTTTCATTTTTGGGTGAATTATTCCTTTAATGAGGAAAAGAACTACAAGCTCATGAAGCATTTCAAATGACAATCAAATTGATTACAGGATCTCTGCAGGATCATGTTTTTTTTTTTTTTTCTACAGGCATTTTGTTGTTGAACATGATTATTTAGAAACTAATGCAGGCTGATGGCTTAAACAGAAGTGTACAGCATTGATTAACAACCTCATATCTCACAATATTTCTGTCTTTGGTTTGTAAACTATTGTTCAAAATCTATTTAATGCATCCTCAAAAGTATTAATGTAAAAAAAAAAAAAAATCTTACTCCATATGGCTGTATAATCCAATCTAATGTTTTTCAGAATTTTTTGAAAGACCTGCTTCAAAGGGCTAAAAAACCATATGATGAGAAGAAATTAGAGGAGTACACACAGACTACAGTAAGCTCAGACTGAACTACACAGTCCAACAAAAATGCATTTTTTATGTCACCCCCAGGACATTAATATTGAATATTTTGTTACAGCTGAAAATATTTGATTCAAATAAGGATGGAAAATTATGTCTGTCAGAAATGGCACGGTTAGTGAGCTTGCAAATTTGTTATGAATATTTATCATTTCCTATTAACTTAAATAGCAAACATCAAACATCTATTTTTTTAAACAGGCTGTTACCAGACCAGGAGAATTTTCTACTAAAATTTCAGGTATGTCAACATTATGAAATTAACCTATAAATGCATTGGATTTACTCTTAACCACTGACTGTACAACTTAACAAATCTTTTCCTCAGGGCGTGAAAATGGCCAGAAAAGAGTTCAACAAGATTTTTGAATTATATGATCAGGTAAGTCTCTTGCATTGATCAATCACTCCATCATAATCAAAATCCTCTTTACCCAACAGCCTTAAAATACCTCAACTTGAAGTATTTTATGCATAACCAAGCATGCATAGATCAGCCAGAGTGTCTCCAGTTGTATAAGGCCCGAGGAAAGCAGTCTTTAGTATGCAAAGACAGTGCTCTTTCTGGATATCACCTCCAACACCATTGAATCTTTTGGCCCTGGCTCTATTGTAATGTATTACTGTGTCCCTGAATAGGGCAGATTCCTCACTGCTGATGACAGCACCCCTGATCTTTATTGATTGGCAGGTTCGGGTTGCCAGCTCACATGGAGACCGGCTCAAACGCACACATACCCGTTTTTGGGCCATTAGAAAACACAGAGCGATGATGCGGCATTACAGGAGGCGGCATATGCCCAAAGCTCTCAGGCATTTCATTACAGACACACTGACTGCTGGTCTGCATTTAGCAGACATGCGGTTTGGCCTCATACTGTTTGCTCTGGGACAATGCAACAGGCTAGCTTGTTCTTTCATCAGATCATTAAGAAGTGATTTAAGGCCACATTATGAGTATTATGGAGATACATAGACTTACTTGACGGGCTTATTCCTAATTTAATGCTTAAATGCCTCCTGAGAAGTCATAATGAAGTTTATTTTTGATGCAGTATGGATGCAGTAGTTAAAACAGTTCATACAAAAAATGTAAAATAAAATGTTGACAGTTTGTTCTGGAGTATCTTTGCAACCCCAGGTTGCAATGAACTGTTATTTCATGGCCAAAAACTGTAAAAATAAAATAAAATAAAATAACTGGCTTAGTAACCTAGATGCCTCATGACGTTTTTGATGAAATAATGGATGCAGCAGTAAACAACATAGTTAAAAATTAAAATTCTATGATTATTTAAGCTAAAAAAAAAAAAAAAAAAAGTTTGTTCTGAAGCATCTTTGCAACCCCTTGCTATCAACTGTTATTTTATGGCCAAAAACTGTGTAAAAGAAAAGAAAAGAAAAGAAAAGTAAAAAAAATAAAAAAATAAAAAAAATAACTGACTTATTTTTTTAAATAATTGTTTATGAAATATGGATGCAGTAGTAAACAAAATAGTTCACACAGAAAATACAATTCTGTTATTATTTAACCCCAAAATATTATATAAATATATAATAAAAAACAAAGGTAAAAAAATTGCCAACAGTTTATTCCGGAGCATCTTTGCATCACCAGGTTGCTATCAACTGTTTATGGGCAAAAATAAAATAAAATAAAATAACTGGCTTAGTAGCCTAGATGCCTCATGAAATTGTTGTTGAAATATAGATGCAGTAGTAAACAAAATAGTTCACACAAAAATTAAAATTCTGTTATTATTTAACCTCAAAATATTACATAAATATATAATAAAAATAAATGTTAAAAAAAATTGCCAACAGTTTATTCTGGAGCATCTTTGCATCACCAGGTTGCTATCAACTGTTTATGTGCAAAAATAAAATAAAATAAAATAGAATAAAATAAAATAACTGGCTTAGTAACCTAGATGCCTCATGAAATTGTTGTTGAAATATAGATGCAGTAGTAAACAAAATAGTTTACACAAAAATTAAAATTCTGTTATTATTTAACCTCAAAATATTAAATTAATATATAATAAAAATAAATTTTAAAAAATTTGCGACAGTTTGTTCTGGAGCATCTTTGCATCACCAGGTTGCGATCAACTGTTTATGGGCAAAAATAAAAAAATAAAATAAAATAAAATAAAATGTTAAAAGTTTTTGCAATATAATTCAATATTTGGAAGTCAGATTAAATAAGATCTATGATTTATGTTCCTAAAAATATATAAGAAAAGTAAAACAAAACAAAACAAATCACTAGGATTTGGTAGGTCATGATGGTGAATAAAAAAGGTGTTTAAAAAAAGAAAGAAAGAAAAAAGTAAAAATTTGAGGGTGAACTTTTCTTTGAAACCAAAGCCAGTGCATATAGTACATACACTGCCTAAATGTCTCAAGCTATCTAAAGGACGTTACAGGCCAACTTTCTCTGGCTGTTATTTCTTCAGAGCACCAAATGAGCACCCCGAGCCCCAGCATGTCATTGCATTGACTCTGTGTGCAAAACCGATCCTTAATGCCCTGATTTCCAATCTCTCCCTAGAGAACATTGCATGAGGCGTCCCTAATGTCTGAATAGAGAATACAGGAAATGATGGTAAAGTGGCATGACGCTGAGTTTCCTCAGTGGCTGTCACACATCTGTGCTCGTTAATGTTCACTATGCTGTTCGCCTCTCCTAGGACAGGAATGGTTACATGGACGAAAATGAGCTTGACGCCCTCCTTAAAGACCTTTGTGAGAAAAACAACAAGGTACGCATCTAAAAACCCAGCTAATCTGAGGCTTCTTGCTTTCGTTTTCTAAGTTCTGTTGATGTATTCTGCCTCTGAGTCCAAGCCCATTATGAGCACAAACTACTTTCTTGAAGCAGACTCATAAATGATAATACTAGTGAGAAATGAAATTTCCTGCTGCTGTATGTGGATTGCATGCAAATTTTCAACCTAGAGGATGATAGAAAAACTTTACTTGATACACAACTGTCATTACTTAAAAAAAAGGAATTGTTTGGGTTCAGTACAAGTTCAGCTAGTAATCTGTGAATTACTTCAGATAACAGCTTCAGTCCCTCAGTTTGTAACCAGCAAAATTAGCATATATAGAGATGCACTTACTATGGAAGTCTATGGGACAAAGTATTCCACAAGAATTTAAGATTCCATGAAGTGAAGTTTTCTTTCCGGTGCCAGCATATTTCCAATTAAAACAGGGCCCATTTTGTTAATAACAAGTATACTTCAGCTGTGAACCATGATTAGCAACTTGCCAGCAGTGGATGGGGGAGGGGCCTTTTCATTCTAACAAACATCTGATTGGACAAAATTCTGTGTAGTGCAGCATGAGTCATCAGTATTGTTGGTCCATTTTACTGGCTGAGAAAAAAAAAATTAAAGTTGAAATTTGTCAACTAGCATGCAGATGATCTCCAAACTAAAAATCATATTTTAGCAATTAAACGTTGCATTTTCTGCTGCCAAAAGAGCCTATCTACAGTTTGAAGTCAATAAAATATTTTAGTGTTTTCTTTAAGTGTTATGTTCTCCAAGGTTGCATTTATTTCATGAAAAAAAAACGTAAAAACAGTAATATTTTGAAAATATAATTAGAAATGTAATAAGCTTTTTAAAATATTTTAAAATGTAATTTATTCCTGTAATGGCAAAGCTAAATTTTCAGCAGCCATTACTCCAGCCTTCAGTGTCACATGGTCTTACAGAAATCATTCTAATATGTTGATTTGTGCTCAGTAAATTGGGTTGGGTAATATTTTTGTAGAAAACGTTTTTTTTTTCTTTGATAAATAGAAAGTTTAAAAGAATAGTATTCACGTAAAACAGTAATAGTTATAAAGTCAGAATTGCAAGATAAAAACTTGTAATTCCAACTTTTTTCTCAGAAAACTCGCAATTGTGAGTTATAAAGTCTGAAATGTGAGATATACTTTTTTCCCAGAATTGTGTGATGCAAACTTGCAATTCTGAGTTTTTTTCTTAGAACTGCATGATATAAACTTGCAACTGTGAGTTATAAAATCAGAATTGAGTTCTGATGAACTCATAATTTTGACTTTTTTCTCAGAATTGTTATATAAACTTTCAATTGTGAGTTATAAAGTCTGAACTGCGAAATATACTTCTGACTTTTTCCTCAGAATTGCATGATATAAACTTGCAATTGAGTTATAAAATCAGAATTGAGCTAAAAACTCATTTCGACTTTTTCTCAGAATTGTTATATAAACTTGCAATTGTGAGTTATAAAGTCTGAATTGCGAGATATACTTCTGACGTTTTTTTCCCAGAATTGTGTGATGCAAACTTGCAGTTCTGAGGTTTTTTCTTAGAATTGCATGATATAAACTTGCAATTGTGAGTTATAAAATCAGAATTGTGAGTTAAAAACTCATAATTTTGACTTTTTTCTCAGAATTGTTATATAAACTTGCAATTGTGAGTTATAAAGTCTGAACTGTGAGATATATTTGACTTTTTTCCCAGATTGTGTGATATAAACATGCAATTCTGACTTTTTTCTTCTGAACTGCATGATATAAACTCGCAATTGTGAGTTTTAAAGTCAGAATTGTGAGATATAAACTTTTTTTCTCAGAATTGCATGATATAAATTTAAAATAATTTTGACTTTTTTCTCACCAATGCGACTTTATATCTTGCAATTCTGACTTTTTTCCCAGAATTGTAAGATATATACTCCAGGTTACAAGTTATAAAGTCCAGTTTTGAGGGGGAAAAAGACTGATGTTCTCAGAATTGCAGATTTACAGGGGTTGGACAATGAAACTGAAACACTCGCCAATATAGTATTGGAGGTTTCATGGCTATATTTGCGATGTCTGGTGCCCAATCTTCACTTATTGTACATTACACCAGTTAGAGCAGAGTGTAAAGTTTCATTATGTGCACCCAATGGTTCAAACATTGTACCTTGAAGGTAGTGCTCTGTATCAGGATAATAATGCACCAATACACACAGCAAGACTGGTGACAGACTGGTTTAATGAACATGAAAATTAAGTTGAACATCTCCCATGGCCTGCATAGTCACCAGATCTGAATATTATTGAGCCACTTTGGGGTGTTTTGGAGGAGCGAGTCAGGAAACGTTTTCCCACATCAGCATCACATAGTGACCTGGCCACTGTTCTGCAAGAGGAAAATGGCTCAAAATCCCTCTGGCTGCTTTGCAGGACTTGTATTTGTCACTCCCACGATGAAATGATGTTGTATTAGCTGCAAAAGGAGGCCCAATATCATACTAATTGTGATCTAAAACCAGGTGTTTCAGTTTCATTGTCCAACCCCTGTATATCTCACAGTTCTGACTTAATGACTCGCAATTATCTTTATCTCACAATTCTGAGAAAAAAATCAGAATTGCGAGATGTAAACACGCCTTTGTGAGAAAAAAGTCAGAATTGTGAGGTAAGTCGCCATTACATTTATACATTTGTAAATTACAAATCTATTACAAAAACATTAATGTTACAAAAAGATTTTTGTCACTTTTTATTACTTTATTGCATCCTTGGTGAATAAAAGTATGAACATTCTGACAACAAACTTTTGAATGGCAACTCTTCAGGCCATTTTGAATTAAGGGTTTGTTCATACCTCAGAAATGTAGTAATGATTTTTAAAAATAATAATTTTAATTAGATCATATATAAGTCAGTGTTTTTGTGGTTTGGGTTTTAAAAATGTAGCTGCATGTGTGAAAAAAGCCTTTGAGATTCATAAAAACTTGACAGATGGACATTAAAAACACTGAAGATGTTGTTCTGATCTCTGACAGGTTCTAGAAGTCAGCAAAATCCCGACGTATAAGAGCGCCATCATGGCTCTGTCTGACGGAGGCAAGCTCTACAGGACAGAGTTAGCGCTGGTGTTGTGCGCAGAGGAGATGTGAACGCCTTCATCTGTACTCGCACCATCCCAGATCCCCGTCCTCAGCTCACCTGTGACGCGTAAAGTAGCTAGAACCTTCTTATGTTCTTTCATTTTGAACATGGATTTCACATAGACAGGCATACCAGTGGCACATCCTTTTCAATTTGTTGTTTCTATACTGTTTCTAAGTGTACAGATTTTTTAACAACAGCACACGTACAATACTTACAACATACACTGCATATTTCCCCTCAACAAAAGAAACACAACATGCTAGCGAATCCCCATCCCAATTCAATATCCAAAATATCCACCAATACCTATTCAGTAAGTATAATACATATTGGTTTATCTTACAATATCATAGACAAAAGCAATAATGTCCTCAAGGAATGCTGATGAAACATGGCCTGTTGGTGGGATCTATGTAAAACTCCAAAAGGCTGCATTTACTTTCACGATGCATGTTTGTAACTGACGGCAGGCCCTGCTAGTGGGGTATTTTTGACTGCAAGCACATGCCGAATGTAATGCATCGCCCCAGTCCTGTCTCAAATGTTAGATTTTTGCACTGTAAAGAATGACATGCTACTCTATGCTAAACACCACAGACACTGTGTAAGAAAATATTAAACTTATCGAATGACTACCTGCATCCAGTTGTGTGGACCCCTCAGTCCAATGTTGATTTGTTTTGGACCCCATTGATTTTAGTTCATGTGTGATTCGTTGCAACATAATCATAACATGCAAATGTTAGTTTGCTCAGTAAATAAATCATTCTCAAAATGAATGCCTGGTTTTGAAACAGTATATGGACATAAAACTGGGGTTGGAGAGTTTGAGTAAAAAACACAAGGCAACTCTCAGTAAAGTTCTCCTCCCCATTTAAAGTTTGAATAGATCATGATCTTATCTTATAATTGAACAGTTGACCTTCCCAAAGCGGACACTGCAAGACATAAAACTTGTGTGAAGGCGAACAAACACAAACATTCTAGTTGGTACATTGAGAGCTTGGTAAAACTAAATCAACTAGAATAATGGCATATTGAAAACCCATTTGATTTTCATATTTTCCCATCTGTAATCAAGATTTTATGCTTGGAATTTTCAATTACACACCTATGGACCGGAACACCAAGAATGAATGGTATTGGAGAGAAATGTCTCTTCCCCTCAAGCGCTGTAGCAGGGAAATTGTTTTGATACCAGAATTTCGATGCCAATTTATGAGCTATTTTAGCACCCTGCCAGTAATATCCAGTGATTTAGGCTTGACCTGAAAATGCCACTATTAAGGCTAACTGCTATTTAGCACTAATGACTATAAGAACATATTGAGGCCTAAAACCATCCAGACTCACGCTTCGTCCGGCAAATATTTTCAGTTACATATTAAACTAGGGGTTTAACGGTACACAGATGTCACGGTTCGGTACGTACCTTGGTTCGAGGGTCACGTTCGATACGAGAGAAAAAAAACCCATATCTACTATGCTAGGTTTCTTTTCATTTATTTTAAACAGACAGTAGTACAAATTACATTTTTTTTTCCACCTACATGTGAAAATACTAAATATTATATCAAATTAATGTCATATACAGGCTATAAAATCTGCAGTACATATACACATACAAGGAATAAATATTTGAAATATATTTAATTTAGTTAACTGATTGACAAGGGAAAAAAAACTGCGACACGTAACATAACTTAGCCTATATTTGCTGAGCTTCAGTTCAGTTTTGTGACAGAAAGGAAACTCAAATGGCAGAAAGCGACTTTATATTAGTTTTTTGTTCAAGTTGATTTTGCTGGTATGAGGAAAGTTGAAGTAATCGCGCCGGCGCACACAAACACAAAACATATCATTCCAGGTTTCTAGCATTGCAAACCTGACAGCGCAGTTAGTACTTTATCAAAATAAAACACAGTGAACCAAACATCAGCACGCCCGCTTTACTGTGTCACCGTTAGAACGCGACTGAGCTACAAAGTCTATAATTACATAATAAATAATAGTTTAGCATTTGGATGCATCGCAAATATATGGAAATATTATGGAATATTTGGATTTGTGCCGAATGACAGAGGAAGGATACAAGAGCATAAACTTTCTTTTCGCAGACAGTTGAGTGCGCAAGCCTTTAAAGTAACGTTACACACCTTTCTCAGTGAGAGACTCGTTCAGAATCAGCACATGGTCACTGTCTAGAGGGCTTCGTTTTCCAGTGCGCAACCCCTCAACTTCTAGCATTCGCTGTTCTTCTGCCGGCGTTTATCAAACAGAGTTGCATTACTGCGGGCGCCCCCTTCTGGATTGAGGGTGAATTGTCTGTATTCGTTGTAAGGCCTCATGCACCGACCCGAGATGCCCGTACCGTGACGGCTCGGTACGAATACATGTATCGTTACACCCCTATATTAAACATTTAAATACATCTATTAAAATGTATTAAATGATTACACTACCATTTAAAAGCTAGGAGTCAGTAAGTTTTCTTTTAAGAAATAATTTTATTCAGCAAGGATGTATTAAATTGTAAGAAAAAAAAAGTGAGTACAATCGATATCTAGTTCTTTTGAACTTTTTATTTATTAAAGAATCCCGAAAAATGTATAACAGCTATGAGGCAGCACAACTGTTTTCAACATTGATACGAAAGTTACTTGAGTACCAAATTAAATAGAAATTAGTTATATTATGTTGTAATAATTTTACAATATTGCTGTTTTACTTTATTAAAAAACAAACAAACAAACAAATAAACAAACAAAAAACTTGCTGACCTCCAGAAATACAAAGCAATTAAATCCTGTATTCTCTTATTTGGGTCATTTTACAGAATGGGTTCAAAGTCAGAGTTGAAAACGTCTTTTCCCACCAATTTTGTATGCATGCAAATTGTATAATATACAAGGTACACATTTCTAGTAATTGTGCAGTTAATTCTCTTATTGTATTTTTTTTAAGTTTTGGAATATTTGTCCTCTTCCCAAATTTGTCACTACTGAAACAGTAATATATAATTTAATTAGATGGGTTATATTGACCTATTAAGATTTTGCACAAGTTGATCATACTGATTTCAAAGTTAAGAGTTAAAGGAGAAATCCACTTCCAGAACAAAAATTTACAGATAATGTACTCACCCCCTTGTCATCCAAGATGCTCATGTCTTTCTTTCTTCAGTCGTAAAGAAATTATGCTTTTTGAGGAAAACATTTCAGCATTTTTCTCCATATCCACCTTATTTTTCCCATAAGAGTGGGTGCAGCCATTTGTAAATTTTTTGTGTCTGGCTTCCGGTCTCATCCACTTCCAGCTATTTTTAGCTGCACAAAAAGCTCGTTTTGCTGCTTGATATTGCAAACTGGTGTGTCTTCCCATATTGTTTTGATGTATTATCTTAATTATGAATACACTGGTTTGTAGTGCAAACTGATTTACCGTTTACTGCACTTCGAGATTCTTCTCGTTATTTCCCTATGGCGGATTATGAACCAGACGTCTAACACATTACCAGAAAACAGCTTACTTCCACATTGAAAAATAAGGTGGATAATGGACTGCTATGGTGCCCTGAGTTTGAACTTCCAAAATGCAGCTTAAAACAATCCCAAGTGTGGTTGTAAATGATCCCAGCTGAGGAAGAAGGGTCTTGTCTAATGAAACTATTTTCATAAAAATAATACAATGTATATACTTTTTAATCTCAAACGCTCGTCTTGCCTTGCTCTACCTCAGGGGTGTCAAACTCCAGTCCTGGAGGGCCACAGCCATGCACAGTTTAGACTCAATCCTAATTAAACACACCTGATCCAACTAATCAAGTCCTTCAGGCTTAATTGAAAACTGCATATTATGTGTGTTGGAGCAGTGCTGGAACAAAACTCTACAGGGCTGCAGCCCTCCAGAAACTGAATTTGACACCTGTGCTCTCCCTGAACTCTGAGTATTCTAGCTCAAGACAGTTAGGGTATGTCAAAAAAACATATTTTCTCCCTCAACTTCCAAAAATCATTTCAAAATCATCCTACATCACTGCAGAAGTACCGACCCAGTCTATGCAAAGTGAACATGCAAAGAAGATCAAACACCCTTAACAAAAAAGGTAAAACAGCAATGTAGGACGATTTTGAAGTTGAGGGAGAACGTGAGATGGGAGTTTTTCGACATACCCTAACTGTCATGAACCAGAAAAAAACAGAGTTCAGGGAGAGTGAGACAAGACAAGCGTTTGAGATTAAAAAGTATATATTTTATGAAAATAACCGATCGTTTCACTAGATAAGACCCTTCTTCCTCGGCTGGGATTGTTTACAACCACATTTGGGATTGTTTTAAGCTGCATTTTGGAAGTTCAAACTCAGGGCACCATAGCAGTCCATTATTTGGAGAAAAATCCTGAAATGTTTTCCTCAAAACACATAATTTCTTTACGACTGAAGAAAGAAAGATATTGACATCTTGGATGACAAGGGGGTGAGTACATTATTTGTAAATTTTTGTTCTAGAAGTAGTTTTGTTCAAAACTGACAAAATCAGTTTTGTCAAATCAGAATTGTAGGTTTCAATAGATAATAAAAGGATCTTAGTAAACATCTAGATTTGAATACTTAAATGCTTTTTTTTTTTTTTTTTTTTTTTTTGGTTGCGAGACAGCAGTTTGCACTAATTCTGTGGTTTTAAGAATTAAGGCAAAATATATATATTTTTTCTCTTGCATGTTGAAAGTTATTGTAAGTGTTTCAACACTTGTTGTCATAAAAGGTCAGGCTGATTATTTTTACATTCTTTTAAACAAAATAATCAAAACGTGTATTTGTGGGAGTCTTTGTGGGATTTATTAAAACATGTACATTAACCATCCACCCACCCATCTATTCTCCAAACCCCTTGTTCTCTGTAGGAGTGCGGGATTGCTGGAGCCTATGCTAGTGTACAGGGCAGTGTATAGGTTAAATAAGTAACGGTAACCTATGTGTTTACAGCATACAGAATGTAATTGCCATTGTTATAATGGATACTTAAGGCACAAATGTCAAGTCAAAATTATACAAATCTATAATTAATCACAGCTCAAAAATTCCAAACAGCAGTTGTAGGCCCCACAGTGTAATAAATCGGTAACCAATGTCACTGGATGGATATTTGTATGTGCCAGGACAATTTAAGTGTCAATTTACACAATCTAAAAATTATTTTTCAAAATAGTTGATCCTACAATGGGAGACTGAGATTAGGACTGTCATTACTGCCGAGTTACTGTGATTTCAGAGGTTTACGATCCTTTTGTGTTTCTGATCATTGCTTCCATCATGGCCCATTGCTCCTTTGTGACCTGGCAAATAAAATCAAGGTAAACATACAATCAATAAAGTAATAAAAACTCCCCATTGTAAATTTCTAATTGATTGACTTCAAAAGAAAAATAAATCACCTTTTTCAAGCCATTAAACTCGCCAGCAATGGAGACATATTCGCCACCATCCATTCGAATGATCTGTGAGGACAGGGGAGATATATAAGATGGAAATTTGCCTTTCACTGTGGAAAACATATTAGCTGTCCTGTCAGGGCTCCTTAACTTTATAAGTGTAGGGCCATTACAGTAATGCGCCAGACCATATAATTCCATATTGATTTCTGGAGCACTGTATTTTTCTCTAATTCTTCACAAAATTCCTTCTGATACTCAGAGAGGGAAAGAGGGGTGGAGTGTGTGCCCTTGGCTCCGTTTCTATTTGGCTGTAAACCGAGAGGCCCTGTGGGGATGATGCTAGGTGAGTACTTTTCCCGCAAGGTCATCGAACTCACCGCGCCTGATACCCAGCTGGCATAATCGCTGCAGAGGTAGGCGGCAAGGTTGGCGATCTCTCCAGGAATTCCCAGACGACCCACGGCTATCTTCTCCAACATCTCCTTCTCAAACGAACCGGTGGGATCCAGTCTGCTGAAGGCACCCTTCATAAAGATACCAGAGGAGTTATTGTACAGCGCTTTATTTTAATTTAAAAAAAATGTAAAGCTTTATAGACTAAAAATAATCCAAACTGGACCAAGTCAGAGTCATTCAGACTGGTTGAAAAGATCTGACAAGAAGTATGATTCATTCACAAATTAGACTTAACTACTTCTCTCTGAACACACTGAGGGTTCAATGATGACATTTTCAGAGAAGAGCAACTGAACTTAAAAACATGCATACTACCTTGGTTTTGATTGGACCTGGTTGAATAATGTTGAATCTCATGCCGTATCTGCCCCACTCTGCTGCCAGAGACCTGTGGGTAGACAGAATCAGTCAGACCGCTTACACATGCTCTGATTTATTTGAATTTTGTCCCACTTTTTGGGGACATCTGGCCATCCCATCTATCAGACATGGGCAGCATAGCTTCTAGTGCAATTATCTTCTTGGGACAGACTATTTTCTATTAGGTTTATCACGCAGGGAAAGCAATAACAAACATAAGTGGCTCACGGTCAATCCAAGGAAAATGCAATCAAAGGCTGTTAAGGCTCTGATGATCTTATGTACAGAATGTATAGTACACACTTCAGATCAGACAGTGTAATTATGTGGCCACTTTACAATTCAGCAAAAGAGATTTGTGTAGGGTCCAAATCCTGTATACAAAAACTGTAGGGTCCTAAACTCTGAAACCATGATAAAAATTAAAAAAAGCACAGATTCAAAGTGTTAATATTTGTAAGATTTAGAGAAATTAAAAATGAAAAAAAAGCCTAAAATTATTAATAGATGACAATAGATTAAAAATAAGATGACAATTTTTAGGATGTATTGAAAAAATAATTTTTTTTATTTTATAATAAATATTTACGATTCTGCTCACTAATCATACAAAATGCTAAGAAATAAATCTCAAATGTAAAAAAACAAAAAACAAACAAACAATTTTTAATTCAGTCTTTCACTCAAATCATCGCTTTGGCAAATTTTTTTCTTTTTTTATTAAAGGCAAGACAACTGATTCAGATAAGCAACCTTTTGGATCACTTATATATATATATATATATAAACATTAATAATACAAACAACATCACCAATGTTAACATTAAAAATATACAATAACATTTCATAATATATAATACATAAAACAATGTATTAAGAGCCGGGGGGTGAAAATTTTTTGAATTTGAAGATCAGGGTAATTTTAGCTTATTTTGTCTTCTGGGGAACATGTAAGTTTCTTCTGCAGCTTCTGAAGGGCAGTGCTAAAAAAAAAGATGATATTTAGGCAAAAATAGGAAAAATGTACACATCTTCATTTCGTTCAAAAGTTTTCACCCCCTTAATGCAACATTTTTCCTTCTGACGTATCAGTGAGCATTTGAACCTTCTGTAATATTTGCATATGAGTCCCTCAGTTGTCCTCAGTGTGAAAAGATGGATCTCAAAATCATACAGTCATTGTTGGAAAGGGTTCAAATACACAAAAAACCAAAGAATTTGCAAGATTTGCAGGCAGTTTTACTGTTCAGGACAAACAAGGGACTCATTAACAACTATCACCTACCAAAAAAAACACAGCTGTGGATCATTCAGGTAACAACACAGTATTAAGAATCAAGTATATGTAAACTTTTAAACAGGGTCATTTTTATAAATTTAACTATCTACTCTTGTGGACTAAATGTAAACATCCGTTATGTAAAATATCTTATTCAGGTCAGTACTAAAAAAAAAAATAACATTTTGTATGATCCCTCTTTTTTTTTTTGTAAAATAACATTTTGCAGATTCTGCGAGGTGTATGTAAACTTTTGACGTCAACTATATATATATATATATATATATATAGTTTACATATTCTAAAATATTTACAGCATAACATATAAATAAATGTATAAATATATAAATCCTGTCATTTAATAAACATTTTAGCAGGGATGATATTATTAATGAGCTACTGATCTGAATCATCAGTTAGTGTGCTGTTCACCTCTCCCTATTGTAATTTTAGCATATTTAACACTCCTTCAGGGGATCAAGATCCCCTTCTTACAATTAAAATGTAAATGAAACATAGCACACGGCACCTTCATTATGATAATATATGCAGCCCTCCTAGAATATATTAGAAAGGCATTTGACAGGAGGACCTGATTCTCAAAGGAGACCACATCCTGCCAGGTGAATTGGACCTAAAAATGTAACTGTAGTGTAGCAGAGTACATACGTGCAAAGCTTCTCCACTCCAGCTTTAGCCGCAGCACTTGGCACAACAAATCCTGAGCCACTCTCAGCATAGATTGTGGTGATGGCCAGAAACGCAGCACCTTCATAAATTCAATGAAATTATTAGTTTCTACTGCTTCAGATGAGATGAAACTAGGCTTTAGATTACCTGTGGCACAATGAAATGATGATAAAACACACTGCGTTGTGAAGGTCAGACTTGTTATCAATAATATAATATCTTTAGACTTCGAGTTAATGGAGTAAGTGAACAGTAATCACAATGTTCAAGGAAGCAGAAAGAGGTCAAAATAATCAGGTGAGAAAGTAGACGTCTGAATCTGAGCAGCTAATTCACACACACATAACACACAAAAATGCAAATGTGACTGAGGCAATGAACCAGAATCATCCTATCTTGCTCGTTGTCATCATACCCACACATACTTTGCTCTTTGCAAAGCAAATGTATACAAAGACTAATGATGTCTTAATTTACAGAGGAGTAATTACGCTGTGGCTTACTGGTTACAGCTAGAAGCTCTTATCTTAACAGAAAACAAAGGGAGCAAAAAACAGCATGAATGCACATAAATTAGCCTATTACAAAAACATGCTTGATTACCAAAACAAAATCCTACATTTTGACAACTTTTTATGCCACATTTACAAAATGGGATGTGCAAAAAGCCACAGGCAAGCTCATTACAGCAGAAGCATCAAGACAACCGGCAGGAGAAGAAAAATGTGGATCATCTGGACAACCGTACATAAATTATGCAAACCAAGGCTGCATTTATTCACTCAAAATTACAGTAAAAACAATAATATTGTGAAATATTAGGACAGTTTAAAAGAAATGTTTCCCATTTTAACTGATCTTAAAATGTGCAATACCAGTCAAAAAGATTTTTAATGTTTTTTTTGTTTGTTTGTTTTTTTAAGAAGTCTCATCTGCTCACCAAGCCTGCATTTATTTGATCCAAAGTACAGCAAAAACAGAAAAATTCTGAAATATTTTTACTATTTAAAATAACTTTTTTCATTTGGATATATTTTAAACTGTAATTTATTCCTCTGATTTTAAAGCTGAATTTGTGTAGCATCATTACTCCAGTCACATCATTCTAAACGTCTGATTTGCTGCTCAAAAACAAAACAAAAAATTAAGTTGAAAACAACTGAGAAAAATTTTTCAGGATTCTTTGATGAGTAGAAAGTTCAGAAGAACAGCATTTATCTGAAATAGAAATCTTTTGTAACATTATAAATGTCTTTTGTCATCACTTTTGATCAATTTAAAGCATCCTTGCTAAATAAAAGTATTAACTATTTCTTTCCCCCCTAAAAAAAAGCTCTTGAATGGTATAGTGTATAATATTACAAAAGCTTTTTATTTCAGATAAATGCTGATCTTTTAATCTTTCTTTTAATCAAAGAAGCCTGAAAAAAAATGTACTCAACTGTTTTAAATATTGATGATAATAATATCTTCTTTTAAAAAACATTAAAAATCTTACTGTTCAAAAACTTTGATTGGTAGTGTAATTTATTTTCTGCACCCATTACTCTTCAGAAATTGTTCTAAAATGCTGATTTTCTGATACACTCATGAAAACTTTGATACACTATTTTAGGATTATTTGATAAATGCAAACCTCAAATAAACAGCATTTATTTGAAAAAATGTTCGTAATATCAATATCAATGCCTTTACTGTCACTTTTGATCGATTTAATGCAAAGCATTCATTAAAAAAACACCCATTTTTTGAACAAAAATATAAAAATAGAGAAATGTTATGGCATTCTAAATTTATCTCTATTAACAGTATCTATAACTAGCTATCACAGAAAATAATTTTGACTTATTCCTCAAAACAAAAATGCACTTAAATGCATTAAATGATCACTGAGACAAAGTAATGCCACAGATTATTTGTAAGTCTTTTTTTTTTTTTTTTGCACTTACTGCCCTCTAGTGGTCATTGTTGTCCAAATTAACTACTTCCATTCAAACAACTGAACAACCATTTTATGTATTTATGCATTTTGCAGAAGCATTTATCCAAATCGACTTACATTGCATTCCAGGTTTGCATTTTTTTTTTTATCAGTTCATGCATTCCCTCGGTATCAAACATACGACCTTGGCATTTGCTCTATCTTACTATAATAATTAAAAAGTTGAATTACCCTATACCTAAATTTCCACATCGCTATAAAAATAATAATCACCTTTCTCAGCTTTGATGAGGCGTTTCCCGATGTCTAGTGTGACATAGGCAGTCCCGTTCAGCACAATATCAGTGATGGTTCTCCAAGCATTGGGAGAAAGCTTCTCTGAAGGAGAGATGAAGTTTCCAGCAGCATTGTTTATCACCACCTGTCGGTTGACAATGCAGGTCAGAAACAGTTTTGTGTATTTGGCTGAATCTATTGCATCACTGCTGTTAAGATGGAGACCTAAACCTACATCAGGCAGGCCGACATCGTTTACAAGCTGGTTAACAGCAGCCTCCACTGAAGCAGGGTCTCTAACATTACACTGGACGGCATGGACCTGAAACAAGAACACATTTATTAACTCTAGGAGGAGGAAAACATGTTCTTCACCAAAATCTGGAATCCTTCTGAAGTACTCTAAGAATATGACAATGCTTGCATAGACTTTCTAAAGCCGAGATACCTTGTTTCCAGTCTGCTGAGAGATTTCATCTGCTGTTTTCTTCAAAACATCAAGATTTCTGGAAGTTACGTGACAAGGGAAGGCTTAAAACATATATTCACTCAAATTCAAAATGATTCAAGCTTTTGGCTTTGCTTATTTGCATTTATTTGATCAGAATTACAGTAAAAATAACAAGACTATAATAATTTAAAATAATCATTTTCTATTTGAAAATATTTTCAAATGTAATTTATCATGTGAGGGCAAAGCTTAATTTTCCCAGTAGGGGTTCAATCTTCAACTGGCTGGCAGGAGCCGCCACTGACAGGTCATGTGACCTGTCAGTGGCTGGTGGCAGCTGCCAGTCTGATTCTGGCAGGAGGCGGGCTGGTGGCTGGCAGTCTTACCCGCTTTAGATCTGTGAGTATCACGCGTTCTCTGTCATTCTCGCTGCAAGGAAATACACAATTTTATTGTTATGAATGTATTCTTATGACTCTGTTCTTTAGTATGATTGACGTTTTAGTTTTTTTTTTCCACAATTAAAAAGGTCAAATGAACGTGATCACGACTGGTTGCTTACTGACGCTTCGCCTAAACTCGGAGCGCTCTCGCGGCTGTCAGAGCTGCCAGTGGAAGCTACGATAAGCTGCCAGTTGAGAACACGGCCATTTGAACACTTTATTCATAATAAACCTCATAAAATGTCGACAAATTAAAAGACTAGACCCATAAGAATATACTAATGATCATGAAGTAATATATTTCCTTGTAGCAAGAGTGGCAGAAAACGCGTTACCTCGGAGCGCTCTCGCGGCTGTCAGACTGAGCTGCCAATGGAAGCGACAATAAGCTGCCAGTTGAAATCACGGCCATTTAAACATTCATAAAACGTCGGCACATTAAAAGACTAGAGCCATAAGGTAATATTAATGATCGTTAAATAATATACACAAGAGTGGTAGAAAACGCGTTACCTCGGAGCGCTCTCGCGGCTGTCTGACTGAGCTGCCAATGGAAGCGACAATAAGCTGCCAGTTGAAATCACGGCCATTTAAACCATTTATTCTTAAGAAACCTCCATAAAACGACAGCAAATAAAAAGACTAGACCCATAAGAAGATGTTAACGATCCTTGAAATAATATACTTCCCGGTAGCAAGAGTGGTAGAGAACGCGTTACCTCGGAGCGCTCTCGCGGTTGTCTGACTGAGCTGCCAGTGGAAGCGACAATAAGCTGCCAGTTGAAATCACGGCTATTTAAACACTTTATTCTTAAGAAGCCCCATAAAACGACGGAAAATAAAAATACTAGACCCATAAGAATATATTAACGATCATGAAATAATATACTTCCTTGTAGCAAGAGCGGCAGAGAACGCGTTAACCTCGGAGCGCTCTGGCGGCTGACTAAGCTGCCAATGGAAGCGACAATAAGCTGCCAGTTGAAATCACGGCCATTTAAACCATTTATTCTTAAGAAACCTCCATAAAACGACAGCAAATAAAAAGACTAGACCCATAAGAAGATGTTAACGATCCTTGAAATAATATACTTCCCGGTAGCAAGAGTGGTAGAGAACGCGTTACCTCGGAGCGCTCTCGCGGTTGTCTGACTGAGCTGCCAGTGGAAGCGACAATAAGCTGCCAGTTGAAATCACGGCTATTTCAGGCCCGGTTCCAGAACCAAATCACTGAGGGTGCTTCTGAAAATTGTGAGGGTGCTCACAAAAAATATGCATGGAACTGTATGAAAACGGTACCACCAAATAGGACTGAGTAATATAAATCGTCTACACTAGTATCGTAATTGTAGTTTCAACAAATGCCATCTAACATCAAGAATACACTGTGAAGGTTATTACTGCATGCTCATCTAGGAGCAGTTCACATGTCGCGCCTAAAAACGCGTTCTTTCCAAAGCGCTAAGTTACGCTCCCATGGCGTCTGTCGTTACTAGGCAACCATGGCCTGCGCTCTCCATGAAGACAAGTTAGTTTCAGCAAATGATAAATGGCTTTCTAGCACTGCCCTGCTACAAAATGTATTTTAAAAATGTCTATCCCTGTACAGCTATGATCAGCTGTTTCACCGTCTTGGCTGAGTTTTCAATGTTGTTTCTATAAAGGATGAAGCTGATTGGTTGGTTCGTGTCACATGACCCGAGGTGCGCTTTTAACAATTCAGCTTGTGTATTTACAGTATTTTTTACAGAATTTGCAGCGTTAAAACTAGTACACGTTTAACATGATAGCAAGCAAGATATGGAATAAAAAAATGTCCCATTCCATGTATTAATTTTTGTGTTTTATAAATCACGACAAGCATAACAAAATGCTGCATCCCGTTCAGCAGAATATTCCAGCCACTCTCTATTTTTAAACCAAGAGCTACTAAATGAGCGGTTATTTCCACGGCCACTAAAAGTTCGACTTGGGTATTTTTCTAGGCACATCACCTGTAAGGGCTCTTCGTCACCTAAGTCGCTTGGCGCCATCGGCCGCGGCACTTGCTGGGGTCTGTCGCCCGGGTTTGCAGGGGTGTCATGCGGTGCGAGTGAGGTTGTAGGGCGGGGTACGCTGTCGCTGTCATCGGCAGGTGGAGTTATTTGACAGATTAATTGATGAACATCTTGGTCTGAAGATTTCTGGGCTTTCTTTAGCCAATTCCTTATGTCCATAATGCGATTTTTTTAAGTACTTTAAAAAGTTAGCTAACGAATTTCCTGAGCTGGATGCACATTGAATGAATAAAGAGACAGCGTCACACGTCACTTACGCTTCATGATCGCAAACTGAGAATGCTCACAACCAATCAAATGCTGAGGCATTAAAAGCATGATGAAAATAAGATAATTATTTATAAGCTTGTGTGTACGTATTAATTTGGCGAATTTATGTATGTGTGTGCATCTGTCTGCGTGTTCATTAATTTAAAAATTAATACGCTATTAATAATTTTATCTGAGGGTGCTTTTGCTTTTGTTTGGGGGTGCTTAGCACCCTCAAGCACCCCCGTAGAACCGGGCCTGGGCTATTTAAACACTTTATTCTTAAGAAGCCCCATAAAACGACGGAAAATAAAAATACTAGACCCATAAGAATATATTAACGATCATGAAATAATATACTTCCTTGTAGCAAGAGCGGCAGAGAACGCGTTAACCTCGGAGCGCTCTGGCGGCTGACTAAGCTGCCAATGGAAGCGACAATAAGCTGCCAGTTGAAATCACGGCCATTTAAACACTTAATTCATAATAAAACTTCATAAAACGTCGGCAAATTAAAAGACTAGACCCATAAGAATATATTAAGGATCATAAAATAATATACTTCCTTGTAGCAAGATTGGTAGAGAACGCGTTACCTCGGAGCGCTCTCGCGGCTGTCTGACTGAGCTGCCAATGGAAGCGACAATAAGCTGCCAGTTAAAATCACGGCCATTTGAACCATTTATTCGTAGGAAACCTCCAAAAAACGTCGCCAAATAAAAAGACTAGACCCATAAAAAGATATTAATGATCATGAAATAATATACTTCCTTGTAGCAAGATTGATAGAGAACGCTTTGAACTCAGAGCGCTCTCGCGGCTGAGCTCCCAAAAGAAGTGACAATAAGCTGCCAGCTAAAATCAAGGCCATTTAAACCATTTATTCTTAAGAAACCCCCATAAAACGACAGCAAATTAGAAGACTAGACCCATAAGAATATATTAACGATCTTGAAATAATATATTTCCTTGTAGCAAGAGTGGCAGGGAACGCGTTAACCTCGGAGCGCTCTCGCGGCTGTCTAACTGAGCTGCCAGTGGAAGCGACAATAAGCTGCCAGTTGAAATCACGGCCATATAAACACTTTATTCATAATAAAACTCCATAAACGTCACCAAATTAAAAGACTAGATCTATAAGAAGATATTAATGATCATGAAATAATATACTTCCTTGTAGCAAGATTGGTAGAGAACGCGTTACCTCGGAGCGCTCTCGCGGCCGTCTGAGCTGCCAATTGAAGCGACAATAAGCTGCCAGTTGAAATCACGGCCATTTAAGTACTTTATTCATAATGAAACTCCATAAAATGTAGATAAATTAAAAGACTAGACCCATAAGAAGATATTAACGATCATGAAATAATATATTTCCCTGTAGCAAGAGTGGTAGAAAACGCGTTAACCTCGGAGTGCTCTCGCGGCTGTCTAACTGAGCTGCCAGTGGAAGCGACAATAAGCTGCCAGTTGAAATCACGGCCATATAAACACTTTATTCATAATAAAACTCCATAAAACGTCGGGAAATTAAAAGACTAGACTCATAAGAATATATTAACGATCAAGAAATAATATATGTCCTTGTAGCAAGAGTGGCAGAACGCATTGAACTCAGAGCGCTCTCACGGCTGACTGAACTGCCAGTAGAAGCGACATTAACCAACCAATCAGAATCACCGCCATTTAAACACTTTAATCGCGCTAAAAGTAAAGAACTGAACGGGTTCACAATAAGAAATTAAGCACAAAACACAAAATCTTCCGAAAATCTGTTGCTGCTGAAACATGTTGAGGCATACTGCCAGCTGGCCACTGGCAGCTGCCAGTAAGCCCGCCACTGGCAGGTCACGTGACCTGCCAGAATCAGACTGGAAGCTGCCACCAGCCACTGACTGGTCACGTGACCTATCAGTGGCGGCTCCTGCCAGCCAGCTGAAGATTGAACCCCCTCTCAATTTTCAGCAGCCATTACTCCAGCCTTCTGTGTCACATGATGCTACAGAAGTCATTCTAATGTGCTGATTTGGTGCTCAAGAAATATTTATCATTATCAGTGTTGGAAACAGTTGTTTTGATAATTTTATGACAGGAATAACTAACCTGCTAGCTATTACGCACTCTGCTCCCAGTGAAGACAGAGTGGTGGTCATGGCTTTTCCAAGTCCCGTTCCACCTCCAGTGATGAAGGCTACTTTGTTTTTGTAAGTTCCTGGGAGAAGCATAACACCTTCAGAAGGTGGGAAGAATCTTGCTTGAGGAGGACCGTTTTGGTACAAAGTGTTGGTCCCATTTCCAAACAGCTGTTAAAGGACGCAAAGAGGGTCATTTTATTTTAATCAATGAATTCAGACAGGAATAAACAGTAGCCATTATAAATAGGTAGAAACTGGGTGAAAGGTCATAAGGACAATGTCAATATAAAACATTTACTGCTTAAACTAAGCAATGCATGTATATAATTATACATTATAATTCATGTAATACGTCCAAAATGAAAAATTAAGTTTGAAAGGCATGGTTTTCCCATTCAGTGTACATTATTACAATCAAAAGAGATCGTTTCAACCAAATATAACACACTTTGCAAGCTTTTTGAAATTAAATTCTCTAAAATGCAAACTAACATTTACAACCTAGTATTTTATATATGGTTTATTTACCTAAGGTTCCAGGTAAAGAAACAACTTTATTTTTTTTAACTAAATTCCAACTGCATGCACAAAAAAATTAAATTCTTACTCGTGCTGATATGAAACACTTGTTTGGAGAAACTCTATTTAACACGGTCAGTCCTCTGCACAGCGCCATGGCGTCAAGAGTAAAATAATCTTCTTTTTTTTTTAGAGAGAAAGCGTGTTTAAACAATGTCCAAACATGTATAAATAAATAAACAAACAAACAAACTAGTGAAGTCAGACCCAGTAACGCCTCTGACGCACTGAAATGACTCTACAACTAAAGTCCGAAAATCCCGAATGATATCTTCCGGTTTCCGGTTTGCCGGCTGATCTGGGATCAGACGCGTGAGGTGTTTCATCCAATTACTTGTCGCTAGTGAACTGAGGAACAGATCTCAGATCAGCCAACGGAGACGCACACCTCTAGTTCGCTCCTGAGACATAACAACAAACGAAGCGGCTCTTTTATGTAAATGTCTGTATATTGTATCGTTCGTATGATTTGACATTTATGTTAGTAAGTTCCGTTTCAACTTTGACAAAATGTAGAATGTAATCTTGAGTAAGGTGGGGGGACACAACTCTTGCTAACCAGTCAGTTAGTTGACAGCGCGCTGGGCTCAAAGAATCAGGTAAACAACCGTTTATTTTTACACCAGTGAGGTGAACAAACAATACATACGCATATGTACGTGACATAATACGTTATAACTAGCAAGTTATATGGAGAGAAAACTGCAATAATGTAAATATGCGGTTTTATGTTTTCTAGCGAGGATTGCTAACCGATATGATGCAGCATTTTGTCTCATGACACAGTTTGTGAACACTGTATCCTGGATTATAATTTAAGGATTATGCTAAATTTATGACAAATCTTTACATGCTTCTGCTCCATTTGCATGTAATTATTACTAATCATTTTAATATAAAACTAATTTTTGTAATTAAGCTGCTGAACGATCTATCTATCTATCCATAATAGGCATAAATTTGGCTTTAAGGAAAGCCATCTCTGATCCAGTGAGATGGGGAACCAGCTGGCTGGAATTGCTCCATCACAGATTCTTTCAGTGGACAGTTACTTCTCTGACATCCATGATTATGAATATGACAAAAGTCTTGGCAGTACACGTTTTTTCAAAGTGGCCCGGGCGAAACATAGAGAAGGACTGGTTGTGGTTAAGGTCTTTGCGATCCAGGACCCCTCTCTCCCCCTGACCAGCTACAAACAAGAGCTGGAGGAGCTGAAAATCAGACTGCACTCCTGTCAGAACTGTCTGCCTTTTCAAAAAGCCACACTTACTGAGAAAGCAGCCATACTATTTCGGCAGTACGTTCGGGATAACTTGTATGACCGTATCAGTACGCGACCGTTCCTTAACAATGTGGAAAAGAAGTGGATCGCCTTCCAGCTTCTCAATGCTGTGGACCAGGCCCATAAATCTGGTGTGCGTCATGGTGACATTAAAACAGAGAATGTTATGGTGACGAGCTGGAACTGGGTGCTTCTCACAGACTTTGCTAGTTTTAAACCTACATACTTACCTGAAGACAACCCTGCAGATTTCAACTACTTTTTTGACACGTCCAGGAGGAGAACGTGCTACATTGCCCCGGAGAGGTTTGTGGATGGCAGTATGTTTGCCACAGAAAGTGACCAGACAACTCCACTTGTGGATCTCTCCAGCAATAGCCAAAGGACAAGGGGAGAACTCAAACAGCCCATGGACATCTTCTCAGCTGGTATCCATCACCATTATATCGTTTTCAGTTTCCTTAAAGCCGATGCATTATAATATGACATTTTTCAAAGATCTTTCTTTTTTTTTTACTTTCCCTTGTTAGGTTGTGTGATTGCAGAGTTGTTTACAGAAGGCGTCCCACTCTTCGACCTCTCACAACTGCTGGCTTACCGTAAAGGACATTTTCAAACAGAACAAGTGCTGATGAAAATTGAAGATCGCAGTATTAGAGAACTGGTAGCATTTCTATTCTTTTTAGACGTTAGATATTTCATATCTTTTAACTTACAAATGTTTACACTACAGTTCAAAAGTTTGGGGATGGTACGATTTTTTTTTTTTTCTGGTTTTGAAAGTAGTCTCTTGTGCTCACCAAATCTGCTTTTATTTGATCAAAGTACAGTAATATTGTGAAATATGATTACAATTTAAAATAAATGTTTTACACAGTTGAGGTCAAAAGTTTACATACACCTTGCAGAATTTGCAAAATGTTAATTATTTTACCAAAATAAGAGGGATCATACAAAACGCATGTTATTTTTTATTTAGTACTGACCTGAATAAGAAATTTCACATAACAGACAGATACATACAGTCCACGAGAAAATAATAGTTGAATTAAAAAAAATTAACCCGTGCAAAAGTTTACATACGCTTCAGCTGTATTTTAAAGTATTTAGAATGTAATTTATTCCTGTGATGGCAAAGCTGAATTTTCTAGGTAGTACTCTATATAATTTCATCCACTTTATGCAGGTGGCACAAATGGTGCAGCGGGAACCGGAAAAGCGTCTGACAGCTGAAGAATATCTAAAGCAGCAGCGAGGCAAAGCTTTCCCAGAAATCTTCTATACCTTCCTTCAGCCCTACATGGCTCAGTTCGCCAAGGAGACTTTCCAGTCTGCTGACGAGAGGGTGCTGGTAATTCGTAAGAACCTGGAGAACATCCTCAATAACCTGTGCAATGGTGGCCAGACAGGGAAGGCTGAAAAACAGGAGAAGGCATCTCAGGAGCTTTGTTCATCCAAGGAGCAAGGGCTGGTGGTGCTGGTTTCTGTGATCACATCCTGTCTGCAGACGCTACGTTTCTGCGACTCCAAGCTGGCAGCCCTGGAGCTGATTCTTCATCTGGCGGGCCGACTGAATGTAGAGATACTGCTGGACAGGATTACACCTTACTTACTGCACTTCTGCAATGACTCTATGCCACGCGTCAGGGCTGAGGCCGTTCGCACGCTGACTAAAGTGTTGGCGCTGGTCAAGGAGGTTCCTCGCAATGATGTCAATATCTACCCAGAATACATTTTACCTGGGATTGCCCACTTGGCCCAAGATGAAGCCACAATTGTCAGACTTGCTTATGCAGGTATTCTAGTGCTAGAAAATGCTGGAGCAAATTGTCTTGATGATGTCTCTTACTGAAATATTTAGTAGAAAACCCTTGAAAGATTTACGTTATTTAAAAAAAAATCCACATCGTTTTATACATATTTTGGACTACAAGGGGCACAATTATTTCTTTGACATGAAATGGTTGCACTCAGTGTGCTACTGCTGCTATCTGTTGCTATTTTTATTGCAACACAACTTGAAAAATAAAATACTAATACGATGACCACAGCTACTGAGAGTTTACAGGTGGCGTTTACAACCAAATGCTGTACTGTAGTTTTTTCCCCACAAGGAGTCTAAATGCCCCCGGATATTGAGGGAAATCTGCACTGAGAAGCTCTTTCAGTGTCTGCGGCATCATGACAAGCATTGGCATGTTTACATCCTGCCAGGATGGCATCTAGTGTTTCTCGTCTTTGCTGTTTGTAAGCCCTTTCAGTAGGTCTACTAAAAAAAGCCTCAAAGGCATCAGGGCTAAAGTGAAGAGAACAAAGACGCAGGACTTTAGAAAGTTTTGTTTGTCCACAGGCATCTTTCTATTTTTTTCTTCTCTTTTTATCACTAGGAAAGCAGTGAAAAGTTCGTTTCTCGTCTCTCTTGTTGCCCTTCATCTGAAAATTACAACCAAAAGCCACACAATGTGGCATCGTGTCAGTATTTTATTTTCCGAGTTGTGTTACGGTAAAAATAAACAGGAAGTGCCAGTAGCTCACTGAGTGCAACCATTTCACGTCATCAAAATAATGGCGCCCCCATAGTCCAAAATATGTATAAAACAATGTGGATTTTTAAAATAATGTTAATTCTTTTATGGGTTTTCAACTACATATTTCAGTAAGAGACAGCATTTATGTTATATTAAGCCATACGAGTCTTAATACTTGGGGTTTCCTTTAAATAAAACAAATAATATGAGAAAATGTATAATTTTCCTTGATACTTCTTAGATCACACAAGTAAAATGGATTGTGAAAGCCATTTCGTACTGATATATATAATTTAATATAATTAATAATGTTATATTGCTGTTCAAACGTTTGGGGTCAGTAAGATTTATTAAAGAAAGCAATTCATACAAAGTGACAGCAGAGACATTTAAAATATTATGAATTATTTCTATTACCATATTTTCAATCAAATAAACACAGCCTGGTTGAGCAGAAAACAGTAAAGACATGTAAAAATCACACTGACCCCAAATATTTAAATATTATTATATAATATTATATTATATTATAGAGAACATAGCGCACTTGGCTGAGACAGCGCTTCGTTTTCTGGAGCTGGTGCAGGAGAATAATTTGAGCTCTGAACAAGACCTCAGTGGAGAGGACACAGAAGAAACTCTTCACCCCAATGAAAACTATGATTCAGGTAAATGTCTGTCCTTCAATAAAATCTCACTTTAGTATCACAGGTTAATAGATATTGTCTGTATGAATCCCCATGTAAGATCTCACTTTATGCACTTCAGTAATAGCCAGTTTGCATGGAAGCATTCTAATGCTGCCATTAAAATGCTGTGGATATGATCCATCCCTTGTTCAAAGAGCTACAGGCCTTGCATGAGATGGTCCAGCAGAAGGTGGTGACTTTACTGAGCGACCCTGAGAACATCGTCAAACAGACGCTGATGGAGAACGGCATCACGCGCCTCTGCGTGTTCTTTGGCAGGCAGAAAGCCAACGATGTCCTTCTCTCCCACATGATCACCTTCCTTAATGACAAGAATGACTGGCACCTCCGTGGAGCTTTCTTTGACAGCATAGTAGGTAGGTTGCCATCACCGTCACTTCATATAATATCAGACGGTCTCTTGCAACATGTAACCAAATCTCCTTCTCCCTGCAGGTGTAGCAGCATATGTGGGCTGGCAGAGTTCATCCATCCTGAAACCTCTTTTACAGCAAGGTCTGAGTGACGCTGAGGAGTTTGTCATTTATAAAGCTCTCAATGCTCTCACTTGCATGTGCCAGCTGGGGCTACTACAGAAACCTCACATTTATGAGTTTGTCAGTGATATTGGTGAGAGAAATTCTGTTCTTTTGTACGCCTTTGTATAATATGCTTGATAATTATTGTGCATGATAAATGTTACTGTCCCACAGCTCCTTTCTTGTGTCACCCCAATCTGTGGATCCGCTATGGAGCTGTGGGTTTCATCACTGTTGTGGCTCAGCACCTAAACATCGCTGACGTCTACTGCAAGCTCATGCCCCATCTCAACCCTTTTATCACACAGCCTATTATACAGGTGATTGATAACAGCTACTCTGAATAAAATTCTCCTTTTGCAGGAGAGGACGAAATGACATAAGAGTGAGTAAATGATTTTTGACTCTCTTTCTGCCTGTGGACAGATTGATAAGGAGATTGTGTTGCTCAGTGTGCTGAAAGAGCCTGTAAGTCGCTCCATCTTTGACTATGCACTACGTTCGAAAGACATCGGAAGCCTCTTCAGACACCTGTTACTCCGCCAAAAAAAGCGCAATGGCTCCATCCCAGAATGCCCCATTCCTGATGATCCTGCAATTGCCCAGCTGCTTAAGAAACTTCTTTCACAGGTCAGGAAAAAAAACATGAATTACTATTTATTTATTTAATTTTAATATTTAATGTAAGCTGTATTGTATTCATAAATGTATATGGCTGCTGGTTCAGAGTTCTTTGTGCAAAAGCATTTTTTAAATGTGGAAATAATTACTTTTTTGTTTAAGAACAACATTTCTGTTGTGAAATAGCCATAGCCCAGACTCTAACCAGGGTTCATACAAGGTGCTTAAAGTGCTTGAAGTACTTGAAGTACTATAATTCATTTCAAGCGATTCACTAGCAAAAAAACAGATCAAATTAAAGGAACCAATCGTTTTTGAATTTTGATGATTTTAAAAAGCACGCAGTGATGGGTGAAACTGAGTTTTTTTTAAAACTCGAAATCAGTTGAACCATTGCGTTGCAAAGTGATTCACTGTTTCGAAGCGCTCCAATTGGATTGCGTAATGCGAATCATTTGATTTAAATCATGACTTCAGATCGCGCATCATGAATCGTTTGATTTAGATCGGAATCGTTTGATTCTAATCGGGACTTCCGATCACGTATCGCAAATCATTTGATTTAGTTTGGTACTTCGGAGCAGGTTCACAAATCATTTGATTCAGATCGAGACTTTGATGCAGGTTCATGAATCATTTGATTCAGTTTGTGACTTAAGATCACGTATCATGAATCATTTGATTCAAATCGGGACTTCAGATTGTGTATCACGAATCATTTGATTTAGATCAGGACCTCCGAGCAGGTTCACAAATCATTTGATTCAGATCGAGACTTCGGTGCAGGTTCACAAATCATTTGATTCAGTTTGGGACTTCAGATCACGTATCACAAATTATTTGATTCAAATCGGGACTTCAGAGTGCGTTTGCGAATCATTTGACTTAGATCGGCATTTCGCAGATCATCTGATTTAGATCGGAACTTTGGAGCGAGTTTGTGAATCATTTGATTAAGATCGAGATTTCAATGCAGGTTCACAAATCATTTGATTCAGTTCAAGACTTCAGATCACGTATCATGTATCATTTGATTCAAATCATGACTTCAGATCGCATGTCATGTATCATTTGATTCAAATCATGACTTCAGATCGTGTTTCATGAATCATTTAATGTAGATCGGGACTTTGGAGCGGGTTCATGAATCATTTGATTCAGATCGAGACTTCGTTGCAGGTTCACGAGTCATTTGATTCAGTTCGGGACTTCAGAGCGCGTATCGTGAATCATTTGTTTCAGATCAGGATTTCGTAGTGGTTTTGCAAATGTTTTTTCTGATTTTTTTTTACATTTTTATTTTATTAAACAGTAGAAAACATCATTCCATTAAAGGCAGTACAGTTAAAAATCCCTTACTAAAATTAACCGTAATTTTAATTTGAAAGAGAAGACATTGTTTTAAGTCCTTGAAAATCAAAAAAGTAGTGCTTGAAAAGTCTTTGAAAGTCCTGGAATTTAATTTTACGGTATCTGTACGAACCCTGTCTAACCCTAGTCCTGAGTAATGATTGTTTCATAGATGTGTTGTTTCAGGAACAATAAGGCATGTTGCCTTGCCTCGTTGCACACTCGTATAAATCAAGTTAAGCCATTATCGTGTGATCTCTATCAGGGGATGACAGAGGCTGAGGAGGACAAGCTCTTAGCTCTGAAAGACTTCATGCTCAAGTCCAACAAGGCCAAAGCCAACATCATAGATCAGAGCCACCTGAGTGATGGAGCCCACAGCGGAGTCATTGATCTGGGTACACTGGGCATCACTGGCCGACAAGTGGACCTCATCAAGCCCAAACAGGAGTCTGAAGACAAGAGAGGTGGGTGACACACTTTTTGCATTCATTTTTACTGTTATTTGAGGATATACAGTATGTACGCTTCTCATGTCATTGGGTAGGCATTTAAAATTAATGTATTTCATTTTCATGTGTTTACAGACTTCATCCCTTCTGCCTCTGGTATATTGTTTAGGTCTCAAGCAGCTGAGCTCTGTTTGAAGTTATAATCACTCACTTTGACTAACTATCTAAATCTGAGAATTCCTAATAACAGGGAGATGTAATGTGAATAGTAAAACACTGTTTTGCATGAGTCACGGAAGCTCATGTTGGCTAATAATGCATTTTGTTTCAGTCAGTTTGTTACAAACCAGTATGAGTGTACGGCTGCTGGTGACTGAATTTATTTAATTATAAATACATCACAGTATACACTACCATTCAAAATTTTTTTTTTTTGGAAAGAAATTAATATTCTTATTCAGCAAAGCTACATTGAAATGATCAGAAGTGACAGTTTTAATGTTACAAATAGTTTTATTTCAAATAAATGACTTTTTATTAATTAAGGAATTCTGAAATAAGCACCAAATCAGCATATCAGAATGATTTTTAAAGAATCATGTGACATTAAAGACTGGCACCTAAATATTCAGCTTTGCATTATAATATACATTATATTTTAAAATGTATTAAAATAGAAAACAGTTATTGTAATATTTTACAATATTACTGTTTTTACTGTTTTTTTTAATCAAATAAATTCAGCCTTTGTGAGACTTTTTCAAAAACATTTCAAAATCTTGCTGACCCCAAACATTTAAATGGTACTGTACGTCATTTTTTTTCATCAATTTCCTAGTAGCAGTGAAAGCATAAAGCAGGACTCCCAAATATGATGATCAATTATGATCACTTTGTGACCCCATTCCTTTGGATAAAGATACATTTATACTTAATACATTTATACTTATTAGTCATTACACACTTGTTGAGGTTGTGTGAAAAATTGAAGCTGGGCTTGTAAAAGAGGAGATACAGATACAATTGCAGGTGGTTTAAAATATTGCAGATTTATTCGCTGAGAGTTAAAGAGATAGTTGACACAAAAATGAAAATTACTCCCCTCATGTCATACTCATGTCGTTCCAAACCTGTAAGACCTTTGTTCATTCCTCGAAATTTTAGATATTTTTGATGAAATCTGTGAGCTTTCTGACCCTGCATAGACAGCAACACAACTACCACATTTAAGGCCTAGAAAGATAGGAACAACATTGTTAAAATAGTCCATGTGACATCGCCATTCAACTGTAATTTTATGAAGCTATCAGAGTACTTTGGCTACGTACACACTGCAGCTAAATTCGGTTGTCAGTTCACCTTTTGCTCCTTAATTGCGTTCTGTACACTCATAAGTCACTAAAATACAGGAGCGACAACCACATTAACTCCCAAAAATAGGCCCCTATGAAATCTGTTTTATTTTTTTCCAAATTCCATTTTTTCTGTTTTAATTTTTCTGGATTCTGTTTTTTTGTTTTAATTTTTCTCAACTCTTTTTAATGGTAAATTAAATTGTATTAATTACAGAGCATGTCTAATTAATTAAAATCACGAAACTTATACGATTTCACATTAATTTAATAAAGGTTTAACAAAAATGACATGTTTAGGGCCCTATTAAAAAGTTTTATTTTTTCTCACCGTGTTTTATAGTTTTTAAATTCTGTTTTTTTTGCATGTGTAAATTATTTGAATGCATATTTAATTTATTCAAATTTATTCTTTAAATAGCCTAATGAAAGGGTTTTTACCCTCAAAAATTCAGTGTTGTGTATTTAAAATGTTCTGGTTATCAAATGAAGGCATTTTAATTATTGAAAATTAAGCAAGCTTTTTTTGGCAAACAGAGGGGAATTTACTATTAAAATTAAAACATGGAAGAAATGTTGTGTGATTACACCCTAAAAAATAATGTTTGTTTCATTTTAGTTTTAGTAGTAGTAGTAGTAGTAGTAGTAATAGTAGTAATATATTTCTGGCACAATGTCTTCAAGTTAAACCGGACTTTTATTTTGACGGGTTGCTGTGTCTACCTTTACATTTCTGTGTGTATGTGATATGACGCTAGTTTTCCTAAAATGGAACGGTCAAAAACCGCTCGTCTGCTCCATTCATTAAAACAGATACACGCAGAACATGCAGGATTCACATTTAAATGGTATTTTTGCGGCGTAATATTTACAGATACTAGTCAATATTGCGGTTTGATTTAAGTGTAATGACCTACTTTTGATTAATTCATTCAAACTTTGACAAATTCCGCGTTATTCAGTAAATTCCGTTTTTATGACTGGATTCCACGATTCCATCTGCGTTTTCTGCATTGTAGGTTCATAAAATTACAGTTGAACCACTGATGTCACATAGATTGTTTTAACAATATCCTTACAATCTCTCTGGGTCTTGAACATGTTAGCTGTGTTGCTGTCTATGCAGGGTCAGAAAGCTCTCAGATTTCATCAAAAATATTTTAATTTATGTTCCGAAGATGAACGAAGGTCTTAGGGGTTGGGAACGACATGAAGGTGAGTAATTAATGACAGAATAATAATTTTTTGGGTGAACTATCCTTTTAGCGATCTCAACATATTAACATATTAAGTACTATATGTCATTGTGCTGACTAAATCAATTGCCTGATTTCTTTTACACGTGTCAGTCCGCATGTTAACACTTTAACTGTGCACTGAGTATTTTATAAACCAGATATGCATCTTTCATCAAAACCATTTTTAAAATGGGTAAATTTTGTTTCTTTTCTGGCAGCTCGCAAACATACGAAACAGGACTCCAACTTGAACGAAGAGTGGAAGAGCATGTTTGGTTCTCTGGACCCTCCCAGCTCGGCGCAGACGCCCTCGACGGTACCTAATGTTCTAGTTCCGAGCGGTGGTGGGGAGCCCAACGGAACTCTGGCCGGAGAGCGCCTGCGATCTGAGAGTTCCTCACAGCCTCTTAACCTCCCTCATGTTCCATCCTCAGCCCAGGTCGACCGCTGAGCCGACAGTGTGCTATCTGTCCCTCCCCTGCTCTTTCTCATCCTTTCTCATCCATCATCCTTTCTTCATCAACACCTTTTTTAGTGTGCATTTGTCCGTGTTGCAGCTTTGTAGTCTGTAAAGGCTTTGAATCGTATCAGTCATCTGATATTTTCCGTCATGTTTGCACAAACATGCTGGAATGTGCTAGATTTTCCAAGATTAAATGTGTTAGCATGCTGTTCCAAAGTAATAATGATGATTAAAGACCAAAACCTTTATCTTAAACCACTCCATATTGCTCTTCATTCCCAGATTCCTGAAGGTGGACCCATGCAGTCCAGGAAAACCACAGCACTTCCTACTATTCAAGTGGTACAGTCTGTAACCGGAGCGTCCACGTATCAGAGGCGCATCACTACGTGCAAGGCAGAGCTACAGCAGCTGGTGCAGCAGAAAAGAGAGCAATGCAACGCAGAGCGCATGGCCAAACAAATGATGGAAAGTGCAGAGTGGGAGAGCAGGCCTCCACTGCCAGGTACAGCAGTCACATTTCACCTTTCTAATACATGCTTATGCTCAAATTCAGAATATTTTAAAAGATACTGCTCCATTAAGTAACTTTTTGTTAGTGGTTTATAATATAACTAACTGAAATTTTGAAAAGGGTGGTTTTACTGTGGTTGAACTACTTCAAATTAGAGTTGATTGAGGTTTTTCTAGCTTGTTTGCGTCACACAGGTTAGTTCCGCTTTGGTAACTGCAGCTGTTACATTGCAGGGTGGCATCCAAAAGGTCTTTTAGTGGCTCATCTCCATGAGCACAAATCTGCTGTGAACCGAATCCGAGTCTCTGACGAGCACTCCATCTTTGCTACATGCTCCAATGATGGAACTGTGAAGATCTGGGACAGCCAGAAAATGGAGGGCAAGACGACCACCACAAGGTATATACAGTTGAAGTCAAAAAGTTTACAAAATAATGCAATAATGCTGAATAAGATATTTCACATAAAAGACGTTTACATATAGTCCACAAGAAAAAATAATGGTTGAATTTATAAAAATGACCCCGTTCAAAAGTATTTGAACCCTTTCCAAAAATGATTGTATGATTTTTGGGATCCATCTATTTACACTGAGGACAACTGAGGGATGCATCTATTCATATGCATCTATTACAGAAGGTTCAAACGTTCACTGATGCTTCAGAAGGAAACACAATGCATCAAGAGCCGGGGGTGAAAACTTTTCGAATTTGAAAATCAGGGTAAATTTAACTTATTTTGTCTTCTGGGAAACATGTAAGTATCTTCGTAGCATCTAAAGTGCAATGTAAAATGGAAAAAAAAAAAAAAAAAAAAAGATATTTAGGCAAAATAAGAAAATATGTACACATCTTCATTCTGTTCAAAAGTTTTCACCCCCGGCTCTTAATGAACTGTGTTTACTTCTGAAACATCAGTGAGCGTTTGAACCTTCTGTAATAGTTGCATATGAGTCCCTCAGTTGTCCTCAGTGTGAAAAGATGGATCTCAAAATCATAGTAATTGTTGAAATGGTTCAAATACACAAAAAATGCTGAAAAACCAAAGAACTGGTGGGACCTGAAGAACAGCAAGAACAACTATCACTAAACAAAAAAACAGCTGTGGATCATTCAAGTAACAACACAGTATTAAGAATCAAGCGTATGTAAACTTTTGAACAGAGTCATTTTTATCAATTCCACTATTTTTTTCTCTTGTGGTCAGGTCAGAACTAAATAAAAAATATCATGCATTTTGTATGATCCATCTTATTGTGCTAAAATAATTAACATTTTGCAGATTCTGCAAGGTGTATGTAAACTTTTGATATCAGCTGTAATATCTATACAATGTCTATGAATTGTCTTAGTTGTTGTCTTACTGTAATGTGAGCTGGGATGATTGAAAATGTGATCGTTTCAGGTCGGTGCTGACATATTCTCGAATTGGAGGCCATGTGAAAACGCTAACCTTCTGTCAGGGGTCGCATTACCTTGCTGTCGCATCAGATAATGGTTCCATCCAGCTTCTTGCAGTTGAGGCAAACAAGCCGCCCAAATCACCCAAAGTCCAGCCCTGTCAGACCAGGTGTGTGCAGGTCATATTACTCTACTTGTGTAGCATATTGAATTTGTGTGCTGCTATACAAAGTGTAAATCAAGACCATCACACTCAGATTAGCGTCACTCAAGAAATCAGATCAGTGAGCTATTGAGTCTCTTCCAGGTTCCTGGATCCAAAGGATGAGGGCTGTGTAGTGGATGTACATCACTTTAACTCGGGGGCACAGACGGTTCTGGCCTACGCCACTGTGAACGGCTTTTTGGTGGGTTGGGACCTCCGCAGCAATAGCAATGCCTGGACCCTCCGCCATGACCTCCGCCTAGGCCTCATCACTTCCTTTGCTGTGGACATGCACCAGTGTTGGCTGTGTGTGGGTAAGAGAGCTGCGTAGTATTTCAAGGTGCTTGTACAAGCAAGTGAAGCAGATACACCCCCGTTCAAAAGTTTTTAATGTTTTTTTAAGAAGTCCTTTCTGCTCATCAAGGCTGTGTTTATTTGATTAAAAATACAGAAAAAACACAATTTCATTGCAATTTAAAATAGTGTTTTTTTATTTTAATATACTTTAAAATAGAATTTATTCCTGTGATGCAAAGCTGAATTTTTAGCCTCGTTACTCCAGTCTTCAGTGTCAAATGATCCTTATGAAATCATTCTAATATGCTGATTTATTATAAATGTTGGACACACTTGTGCTGCTTAATATTTTTTGGAAACTGTGATAGTTGTTCAGGCTTCTTTTATGAATAAAACATTAAAAAGAACTGGATTTATTTAAAATACAACTTTTTTGGAACAATATACAGTACCGTTTAAAGTTTGGGGTCAGTAAATTGTTTTGTTTGTGTCTTTGAAATGAATACTTTTATTCAAGGATGCGTTAAATTGATAAAAAAAAAAAAGTGCTAGAAAAACACTTATGTTAGAAAATAATTCATTTTGAATGAATGCTGTTCTTTTTAACTTTTTATTAATCAAAGCATCCTGAAAAAAGAAATCACAGGTTCCAAAAAAATATTAAGCAGTACAACTGTTTTTAACATTAATAATAAATCAGCATATTAGAATGATTTATGAAGACTGTGTGACACTGAAGACTGGAATAATGGCTGATGAAAATTCAGCTTTGCATCACAGAAATAAATTCTATTTTAAAGTATTCTAAAAAAGAAAACTGTTATTTTAAATTGCAATAATATTTCATAACATTACTTTTTTCTGTATTTTTGATTAAATAAGTGGAACTTTGATAAGCGTAAGAGACTCCTTCAAAAAACATTAAAAATTACTTACTGATCCCAAACTTTTAAACAGCAGTGTACGTACCGATCAAAACCCAAATTACAGAAGAATGTTTTCAGAAAATTCCTGTACTTTCATAGAGACTGATATACTAAGTTTTGTTTTATTTCATAGGCACAAGTAATGGCACAATGGCATGCTGGGATATGCGGTTTCAGCTACCAATTTCCAGCCACTCCCATCCAGCCCGAGCTCGAATCAGACGCCTGCTGATGCATCCACTCTACCAGTCTTCGGTCATTGCAGGTGAAAGATCTCTTATGCTCACCAAGGCTGCATTTATTTAATCAGTAAAAACAGCAATAATTTGAAATATTATTAGAGTTCAAAATAACAAAATAAAAAAAAAAAAAGTTTCTTTGTTTTAAGGTATTTTAAAATAGAAAACTGAATGTTCAGCATCATTATTATAGCTTTCAGTGTCACATGATCTTTCAGAAATCATTCTAATATGTGAATTTGGAGCTCATGAAATTTTCCTAATATTATCATTGTTGAAAACAGTTGTTCTGATTCATAGAAAGTTTAAAAGGACAGCATTTATTTGATTGTTTTTTTTTTTTGTTTGTTTTTTTTTGGTAATTATTAAATCCTTGCATAATAAAAGTATTACTTTCTTTTAAAAGTGATGATAATAGATTATAAATGTATAACATAGTACATTTATAAAGGTTTTTCTCATCCTCTTCAGCTGTCCAAGGTAACAATGAGGTATCCATGTGGGATATGGAGACTGGAGACAGGAAGTTCACCCTGTGGGCCAGCTCTGCCCCTCCGCTTTCAGAGATGCAGGTATGTTGTCACTTCTACATCACAATACACGTTCATAAAAATGAATAAATTCAGACTTACCTGCTGTCATTACACTGGAATTTGTTGTCCTCCACAGCCCTCTCCTCATAGTGTTCATGGGATATACTGCAGCCCTGCTGATGGGAACCCTCTCCTGCTCACAGCCGGATCTGATATGAGAATCAGGTGTGGCTAATCGGCAAGCTAATCACTGTTGAGTTGTGATGATTTAAAGGGATAGTTGTTGTTCCAAACTCATAAGACCTTAATTCATCTTTGGAACACAAAAATCTGAGAGCTTTCTGATCCTGCATAGAGAGCAATACAACTACTAAGTTCAAAGTCCAGGAAGGTAGTAAGTACATTGTTAAAATAGCCCATGTGAAATTTTGTAATTTTATGAAGGTACAGGAAACCACATCAGACAGAGCCAATATTTCCTGAAGCAAATATCATATAGTTGGGTTCAAAAGGTTATGAGGGCATGTGCAGATACAATGAGCATGTTATGAATTCAAGTTCTGTATGATATCTGCAGGTTTTGGGATTTGGCCTACCCTGAGAGGTCATACATCGTCGCAGGCGGTGCAAACGACTCTCTTCACTGCCCTTCTGTGTTTTACAACCGCAAGATCATTGAAGGAACAGAAGTAGTACAGGTCTGGAGCTCACTTCTATCTAAATGTCTGTTTTCTGCACATTTACTGCATATTTACAGTAGCTGATCTTCTCCTCCATCTCCCTTTGACCTCACCAGGAGATCCACAGTAAGCAAAAGAGCGGATCCACTGAGGACACGCCACGCCGCGGCCCAGAATCCCTTCCTGTGGGTCACCACGACATTATTACCGATATTGCGACTTTCCAGACCACCCAGGGCTTTATAGTCACCTCCTCTAGAGATGGCATTGTCAAAGTCTGGAAGTGAGAGACACGCTGTGCCAAGATGGGACAAAGGTTGTTTGAATGTCTGATCAAGTGCACTGTAAATTTAAATATAATGCCAGTTAATATAATTAAGTCATTTAGGATTAAATCAACTTTCAAGTAATGAAATCTAACTAGTTTGCTTTGTATGTTTTTGTGCAACTGTTTCATGTGGATATCAAGGTCATACAATATGAACACACTGCAGAAAACAGGACATGTTGAGCTAAAACAGTGTTTCACACAGTAGTTACACTTATAGTGTTATTTCTGCACAGCTTAACGCATGTAGTTTAGTAATTTGAGGCCTGAATGCAACACATGGATGGAGATGAAACTTCCATTATAATCATATAATCACTATGTAATAGTTATGGATATTACTGAATAAATGTCATGACAAATGTATATTTGCCTTTTTTATTTTTTGTTTTTTTGCAGAAGAAAATGTTTAGCACAGCATTTTTAGTATTGTTTCAAGTGAACAAAAAATCTAAAATGACCCATGGATTCTCAGTGAATCAAATCAAGTCCAACTGTACTTTTTTATTATGGAAAACCTGGTTTTGCTCAAACATGCGTCAGATTACAGAAGTAAAATAGGTTGCAAGCTGTTTTTCACCATTTTTTTGAAGATTAAAAAATTCAATGTGTAATTAAAAACTTTTATTCAAAAATGTTTTAAACAAAACAGTATGAAAAAATGTTATTGCACACTACTAGTGCTGTCACAGAACATCTTCACTGAAAAAACATTTTAATCTACACACTTGCATGTGATTTACAGAAGTTTCTGCCAAGTGATAAAAAATTAAAAGGGTAATTGTGACTTTTTATTTCACAAAATAGACTTAAAAAAATACAAAATATAAAATGGCAATTCTGAGCAAAAAAATCTGAATTGGAGATTAAAAGCTCTATTCTAGAGCTCGATTAGTTTCTATCACATTTGCTTTTGTTTTTTATAATATATTAAAATATAAAAGACAATTGCAACTTTTTGCATCAAAATTCTAACTTTTTTCATAATTTTTAGGGAAAAAAAGGCATAAACTAAGGCCCTGTTTACATTAGTGTGTTTTTGTTTTGAAACAGCAAATGAAAGTGATCCTTGTCTACACTAGCGTTTTCACTTTTGGGCTGGTTTTGAGTAGAAATTGGGCGGGTTTTGTTGTGAAAACCAGGCAAAACTGCAATGTGGACAGCCACGCCATCGTTTTCGAAAGTCTCTGTTTTCGGTCCGTTTACACTGATACGCAACCCCAGAGTTTCAAACTAAAATGGGGTCTGCAGCGTTTTCTGAAAGCCTCTGTTTTTGAGGGTAGAAAACAGCGGAATAGTGTAAACGATAGACGTAACTAGCAAAAGTTATGCGTTTTTAAAAACAAAAACGCACTAGTGTAAACGTAGAATTGACAACAGGGCGTTGAATTCTTAGGCTGCGTTTACACTAGTGCGTTTCCGTTTTAAAACACATACGTTTTGCTACGGTTACACCTGACGTTTACACATTTCGGTCCTCGAAAACGGTGACTTTTGAAAATACTGTAGACCCTGTTTCAGATGGAAAACTCTGGGGTTGCGTTTCAGTGTAAACGGACCAAAACGGAGACTTTTGAAACCGATGGCATGGCTGCCCACAATCTCGTGTAAACAATAACATCATGCTCATTGATGTCCCCATAGATACAGTGCCCTCCACAAATATTGGCACCCTTGATAAATATGAGCAAAGGCAGCTGTGAAAATAAATCTGCATTGTTTATCCTTTTGGTCTTTCATTCAAAAAATTCACAAAATTCTAACCTTTCATTGAAGTAAAACAATAGAAAGTTTGGGGGAAACATCATTATTAAATATTTTTTTTCTCTAGTTCACGTTGGCCACAATTATTGGCACCCAATTATTGCAACGTTCTTGTCCCAAGATAACAGCTCTGAATTTTCTCCTATGATCCTTGATGAGTTGGAGAACAAGAGATCAGAGACCATTCCTTCATGTAAAATCTCTCCAGAACCTTCAGATTTCCAGCTCCATGTTGGTTCTTCTCCTCTTCAGTTCACCCCACTCATTTTCTAAAGGATTCAGTTCAGGGAACTGGGACGGCCTTGGCAGAAGCTTCATTTTGTTCTCATTGACACATTTTTGTGTTTGTTTTGGATCATTGTCCTGATGGAATATCTAAACACGGCCCATTATAAGATTTCTAACAGTGGCAGTCAGGTTTATATTTTTTTATATCTTAGTATTTGATAGAATCCATGATGCCATGTATCTAAACGAGATGTCCAGGATCCCTGGCAGAAAAACAGGCCCAGAACATTAAAGATCCAGCAGTTTATTTAAATGTGGGAATGGGGTACTTTATATCCCTGTTTACACCAAACCCATCTTGAGTGTTTGCTGCCAAAAAACTCTTTCTTTTAATTTCATCTGACCATAGAAGCCAGTCCCGTTTGAAGTTCTAGTCGAATCTGACAACTAAATATGCTGGAGTTTGTTTTTGGGTGAACAAGCAGAATTTCTCTTGAATCCCTCCTACACAACATGTGGTGATGTAGGGGCTTTTTGATTTTTTTTCTAGGCTTTCTGGCCCCAAGACTCAACTAATCTTTGAAATTTTCCATATGTGATCTTTGGGGAGTCTTTGGCCAAAAATCAAAGTCTCCTCCTCACTATCCATTATGATGATTTAGACACACGTCCTCTTCTAGGCAGATCTGTAACATCTTTAGTTGATTGAAACATCTTAATTATTGCCCTGATGGTGAAAATGGAGATTTTCAATGCTGTAGCTCTTTTCTTACAGCCACTTTTTATTTTGTGAAGCTCAGCAATCTTGTTCTGCACATCCGAACTATATTCTTTGGTTTTACTCCTTGTGATGAACAACTAAGAGAATTTGGCCTTTGTGTTCTTTATTATTTATATAAGGAAGTCATGGCTGGACAATTTCACGTTCCTAGTCACCCTGGTGTGCTAAAAAAAATGGGAATATACTTCAGAGATATTTTACTCATAAGAATTTCTAGGGGTGCCAATAATTGTGGCCAACGTGAACTGGAGAAAAACATTTATTTCATAATGAGATTTTTTTTTAATTTTTTTTTTGAATAAAGATCAAAAGGATAAACAATGCAGATTCATTTCCACAACTGCCTTTGCTCATATTTATCAAGGGTGCCAATATTCGTGGAGGGCACTGTATAGGTAGATGCATCATTCAACCGCTCCAAGCACGTAGAGGCATCTGCCATCTAAATAATAGGGAATCTACGTATACATATCTATGGTTGTACCTGCATGAATGGTCATGTGACATGCGTTTTCGCTTGTGTAGTGTAGACGGAGATTGTTTCTGAAACGCAGTGAAAACGCTAGTGTAGACGAGGATCGTTTTCATTTTAAAACGTAGTTTTAAAACGAAAACGCACTAGTGTAAACAGGGCCTTAGAAAATTATGTACACCTGAGGTGGTGATGCGACCATGACGCGAAGCGGACTGTTTGTTATTTTCGATTATAAAACGAATTAGTTCCAGTCGATTCTGATTGGTTAAGCTGCCTTTGAAGCTGCTGTAATTACTCTACAAACATACGCCTTTGTTGCAACCACAACGACGTACACTACGGTTACCACACCTCAAGACATCGATCAGATGAAATATTTCAAGGCATATTCGTCCGGTTTTTGTCCTTAAAATGCTAAGTAGGATTAATTTCTTACGCATCTCATCCAAAGCCTCCCTTGCTAATTTCAAAACATCATTTTAGACCTAATAACGGAGGACTGAGCCGTTGATAGCAGACTAATACAATGCAGTTAATAATGAAGTTATAAGAGAGAGAGAGAGATTATGCAAATGAATTACCTCTGTAAGTTTGTGCGTCTCTCAAAAGTGTTCGGCAGTAGCTTCTCTACTAATAGTGAAACTTTAAGCTAATTTTCTTAAGGAACAGCGCAGTTGTTACCTCGCTTGTGAAAAATGTCATGTAGTTTTTAAGCTGCTAAACCACTGATGAAATCGTCAGAGCAGCGCTAACAACATTAGTGCGCAGTGCCGATCCTGGACTTCAGGTAGCCCTATGCAAAACCTTGTCTGGGGGATAGGGGTCGTGGTGGTGGTATTAATGAATGAATAAAACGCATTTGTCCGTGGTTCACTCCGTCTCGAATCGCGTTCACGGAAAGCGCTTGAGAAACAGCTGTCTCTTCCGCAGCTCAGTACGCTTTCAACTCGTTTTTTTTTGTCTCGAGTAAGAGACTGTACGACATTCACCTTACATTAACATCCCTGGTGTTTCGGGGGCCCTGCGCAGCTTGCGTATTTTGCGTATATGGAGGAGCAGCTGTTAATGCGCATGTGTGCAAACTGTACGTGTGCGTCTGTCAGGGAGAGAGAGTGGGACAAATAGAGTATGTGCTTTCCGTACATTTTGTGGGAAAACATGGAAATAATCCGTCGTTTTTATCTTGTAGTTTACTTTATTTATTTGTTTGGCCAGTGTGGTTGTGGGTTTTGGTTATTTTGCTATTTTAGGCTATAAGGACCTAATAAGGAACTGAAATCATGTGGCGAAGTGATATAGACATGTAATGCGGTCAAGAGCTGCCTGGAACTACATTCGCCATGCGTTTTCCTTAACGTTCATCAGCCAATCAGATTCAAGCATTCAACTGCCCTTAGTATAAGATACATACCTGTCAAGTTTTGGATTTGAAAATAAGGGAAATTTTCCGGCGCCCGCCGCGAGCAGTCCCACCACCCCAACCAAGCTCCAGTATCCCTTACATTTTAAGACAGGTGACAAGAAAGCTAAAATCACCACTTGTCAACCACTTATAAACTACAATCGGCTTTATGCACAGCTGCACTACTTCCTGAACTTCAGGCAGCTCCTTTGTTTCCTGTCTGCCATTATTGGACAAACTGATTAATCCAGGTGATCAGTTTGTCCAATAATGGCAGACAGGAAACAAAGGAGCTGGCTGAAGTTCAGGAAGTAGTGCAGCTGTGCATAAAGCCAATGATAGGCCTACCTTTGTTGACATTGACATGCTGTGAACATTCATAGCCTAAATGAAAACACAAAAGGGTATATATGAAGAGCATTTATTTAAAGGCTTATTTGCATATTTTATGTTCATTTAACATTGCTTGTCTTTACATTTACATTTCATTTTCATTCCACATTCTTTTCACATTCACACACTCATTCATTTCATATTGTTTTTTTGTACAGTTTTTCTTTTCATTCCACATAACTTTTCTTTACTCTTTTAGTGACTTATTGTACTCATTTGTTGCAGACTTTGCATTCTTTAAGACTGTTTTGGAAGGATACGTTATATAGGCATGTTTTTGTGCCTCTAGCCCGCGCTTGTGCTTGGCGGATTTCTCGTGCTGGCATACATCATTCCTTCCCCCGTGTGCGATGCTAAAGTCGCAGTTACAAATTTTACAGAACGCGTGACTGTCCCCCACCCTGCTCTTCTTCAGAAATATAAATTCGTTGTCCCATTGATCTTTTTTTTTGGGGGGGGGGGGGGGGGGTTAATAACGCAGGTTAAAATACGGGAGATTTACGGGAAAATACTAATACGGGAGGACGGCGGGAAAGAAGGGTAAATTACGGGACTTTCCCGGCCAAAACGGGATACTTGACAGGTATGATAAGATATAACTAAGAATTGTAAGAGAAAAAGTAAAATTGTGGAATTAAAAAACACAATTACTTTTTTTTTATCTCTTGGCAGAAACAAGAAATCTTCCAAACTTAGCTTTAAAGGAACACTCCACTTTTTTTGAAAGTAGGTTTATTTTCCAACTCATGGGTGCAGCAGGCGCACTGATATTACACAGCGGTCAACTCTGCCGGCTGCATCTCTGCATCTACACAAACTTAGTGTTGGTCACTTTCAGGTGCTGCGTAATATCAGTGCGCCTGCTGCACCCATGGTACAGCAGCAAAATTCCTTGATTATTACGCTGGAATGAGAGTATAGTTCCTAGCCATATAGCCTATAAAATCGCAACTTTTCATTTTCCGCCAGTCTTAGTACACGATGCAACTACAGAAGAGTCAAGTTTTAAATAGGAAAAATATCGAAACTCTTTAGTCATTTTATAGCGAGATGCTAATGGTCTAATCGGATTCAATGATTTATGCTAAGCTATGCTAAAAGTGCTACCGCCAGAACCGGCGATCGGCTTAATGGATTCAAAAACGGTAAAACACATCTGTATAACTCTAGGGGAGTTGTAAAATAAGCCTATTTCAAAAAAAGTGGAGTGTTCCTTTAACCATAAAAGTAACATGAACATAAAAAATATACTTCTTTAACTTCTGTATTGGGGTGCCAGTGGATAATTATTTGCTTTTTTGTAGTAAAACCTGCAAAAATATAATTTTCTAGCTGAAAATGATTACTATGTGAGGGTAAAGAAAGTCTTTGCTCAAAAGTGTCATTTGAAAAGCCATCCTGGTTAAATGTCTCTTACACAAAGAGCTTTACATTCCTCCTCCGTGTCAAATCTGTTTTTGTTTCCTCCACATCCTCCAAACCAGAAGTGAATGCATTCATTCTGCTGGATGTCATAGTGCCATCTTAAAACATAATCACTGCAGGGCCCCACATCCTGTTTCACGAGGCACGCATCTGTGAGCGGAAACATCAGGAAAGAGTTTGGTCAGTTACACTTCAGGCGATATTGTGTTCGCCATATCAAATCCTTTTACTGTCTTTACAGAGAAAAAATGTAATAGACCACAAGAGTCAGCAAAAGCCAGAAAAGCATTTAAAGAGGCGGCTCATTTCTCACCATCCACTAAAGCCGTTTCCTCTTTTGCCTGCAGGATTACTTGAGGATCTGGGGATTTAATAAAGAATAAAAATGTTTCAGCAGTTGTTTATATTGACGAAGTACCTTGTGTTATTTTTGTTTTCTTAAAGGTGCAGTTTGTAAAGTTTTAGGAGGGACTACAAAAAAAAAACACAGTAGACTAATCCGTTTTTCAAATGTTAATAAGTCTGTCAGACTGCTATGTTGGCTAGATTTAGAGGGGTTTTGGACACTTTTCAGCCATTAAGGCTGAAAGATTGATCGGATTTCTGAAATAGAAGCCAAAGACATTTTCTAGTTAAGCTGTAAAATACCAATGAAACCTCACTTATTATATGTGTATGAAAAAATGAGACACTGCACGAAAGACTTACTTTGTTTTCTACAGGTCTCAAGGCATTCCTTTTCTGAGTTAAATCGGTTACTGTTCCCGTCACAACCCCCGTACCAGAAGGGTAAACATACACCAACTGCTTCATTATAGTACCAGCGCTGCACATAGTTACCACAGATGGTGCCATGGTCACTGTTCAAGTGACACGGATCTGAAAGCAAACTATTATTTACTAATAAGCCATGCAGAGGATGCTGTAAGTAATCACTTAAATGAGCAACTTTTAAATAAAAACTACTTTTGTTTAAAGTGAAGTACAGTATATATTTGTCCTTTGCATATGTTTAAGCACTAGACGCGCTGTCATGTGAGAAGAGATTTGTAAGAACGTACTGTCTGTGCGATCAATTGGAAATTTGACTCCTGAGTCTCTGAGGCCTGAGTTCTGCTGGGTTTGAGTCTCTTCCTCTGCGGGGTCTTCTTCCTCAAGTATGTCTGGGTAAGCAGTGAACGGCACACGAACACTAGGAAATAGAATTTGTTTTGACCTTGGGCACACACAACTGGGCTACTTTTTGCGGAAAATGAAATTAATTATTTATAATAAATTAAATGTATTTATAATTAATTCTAAATACATTTTGACACTAATAAAATAAATGTTTTTTATTTATTTATGGTTTATTTTAATTAACCTGCATCTTTGTAAATAAGAACCTGCCTTCTTTCTATGTAAATTACACTACCAGTCAAAAGTTTTTGCATGGTAAGTTTTTGCTCTGCTCACCAAGCCTGCATTTATTTGATCCAAAGTACAGCAAAAGCAGTGAAATTGTGAAATAGTTTTACTATTTAAAATAACTGTTGTCTATTTAAATATATTTTAATGCTGAATTTTCAGCATCATTACTCCAGTCACATGATCCTTCGGAGATCATTCTAATATTCTGATTTGCTGCTCAAAAAACATTAATTATTATTATTATCATGTTGAAAACAGCTGAGTCTAATTTTTTTCAGGTTTCTTTGATGAATAGAAAGTTCAGAAGAACAGCATTTGTCTGAAATAGAAAACTTTTGTAACTTTTGATCAATTTAAAGCATCCTTGCTAAAGTATTAATTTCTATCATTTCTTTCCCAAAAAAAAAAAAAAAAAAAATATATATATATATATATATATATTGTAACGGGATGAACGAGAGGAGAGGCGAGCGGATCCATATGCGAGCTTTTATTAGGACGGGACAAAGACATGGTCGTACAGGCAGGGTCAAAACAGGAGCAGACAGGTATATAACAGGCAAGACGTAGAGAATAATCCAATAACGATAGATAGTCCGAAAAGGCAGGCGGCGAACAGTCGAAAAACGGGGGAGCCAGGCGAGAGAACAAAGAACTAGAAACTAGGAAACGCTAACAATGGAAACACAACAGTAACAACTTACAATACTCCGTGGTTTGCAAGGGGAAAGACCGGGGCTTTTATAGCGCCGCTGATTGGTCGCGGATGAAATGCAATGGCTGATGGGGAATGTAGTCCGGGGTGTAGTACAACCGTCAGAGTGTGATAATGGGGTGAGAGTGACATCTGGTGGTGAGCGGACAGCGGGACACCGACCAGATTCGTGACATATATACTGTATTATACATATATAATATTATACTGTATATATTGTACTATGTTACAAAGTTTTTTATTTCAGAAAAATGCTGATATTTGAATCTTTCTATTCATCAAAGAATCCTGAAAAAAAATGTTCACAACTGTTTTAAATATTGATGATAATAATAATAAATGTCTCTTGAACAGCAAATCAGCATATTAAAATGATTTCTGAAGAATCATGTGACACTGAAGACTGGAGTAATGATGCTGAAAATTTAGCTTTGATCACAGGAATAAATTATATTTTAAAATATAATCAAAGAGAAAGCAGTTATTTTAAACAGTAAAAATATTTCACAATTTTACAGCTTTTGCTGTATTTTGAAACAAATAAATATAGGCTTATTGAGCAGAAGAAACTTTTTTAAAAAACATAAAAAATCTTAAAAAAAAAAAACTTTTGATAGTGTACATTAAACAAATCGATGTAAAATATATATATATATATATATATATATATATATATATATATATATTTTTTTTTTTTTTCATTTATTAACTTCAGTCTTGATAAATAAGTACTAAGCATTACATATAATGCATTAAATGTAATACACATGTATTTATTTATTATTGCTATTGCAGGATTATTTTTTTAACCTGTGGCTTATTAAATAACCAACTTCCTCCTTACTATGCAACTAAATAAATAAATAAACACAGTGATCGATGTTCAGTGTTCCTGCTATGACCTCACACAAACAGGTAATTCTCATTAGATGACAACAGATCAGATTTTGTCAGTTGATACCTATACACAGGTCTCTCTGCAGCCTCGTAGTCCAAAGGCTGATCTTGACCAGGACCTTCTGGGGAATTGCTACACTGACTCTGGAATGATGAATGAGGGTAGGTGTTCACATTTTCTGCAATCACAAATAAACTATATAAGCACACACAAGTCCCTCAAAAGATGAACAAAATTATGCAAAGCCATCCTTATAGAGATAATTCAGCCAAAAAATCCAAATACTATCATTTAGTCACCCTCATGGTCATTTCTGTGACTTTCATGGTGTTTTTGTGCTTTCTGAATGTCATCAATCAGCGTAAGCATATTTTCATTGGGTGAACTATCCCAAAGTCCTCAAATCTGAATTAAAAGACATAAAGCATTCCTTACTGCTTAGAATGTGGAAGAACGTCCTCATGAAGCGCTGCGTGTATTCATGTTCTCCATGTTTCAAGTGGCCCAGGTGAATGATGTGCTGTTCTAAGGGGTAGCTGGCAAGTTCCTCCATCTGGGCAGTACTGAAGTGATTACCCACCGTCAGGGTGAAGAGAACAACACCTTCGCACTTCGCCATCCTGGAGATGAGGTCCAGCTTCGCTCTGTCTTGAGATGCAGTGTCCTCCCCAATGATGGCCAGCACCATCTTGTTCTTGCGACCCCTAGGAGCCGTGAGGATGCCCTGCATTATGGTGTATTCCATCGCAAGATCAAGTCGGGAAGAGCCTCCGGTTTGTTTTAGATTTTCGTAGATGCTTCTCTTCATTAGATTGCGATTTGGGAACTGTTGAAAGTCGAATATGACTTTCACACAGGACTGGGCTTCACTGTACGTGGAGCTCTGCTGGTAGACGGCAACTCTGGCGTGTCTGTCAGCCCCTTTGGGCTGATTGCTCACTACAATCTGATCGAGCACACTGCCAAGCACCTCCTTTACACCCTCGTACTCGTCAGCCAGGATGCTACGGGAGCCATCCACGATAACAGCCAAGTCCATGTCCACCTCCTGAGGAGCAGATACCAGGTTGGTGCCCTCACATTCTCTAGCTGGTCTGCAGGGATCTTAGATGAGAAACAAGAGCAGATACGATCACAAACAAAGATCTCCATAGGAAAATCCGCAGAAAGTAAACACCCGTCACTCACAATGTTCTACACAAACTTCATTCCTTGCATGTACGTTTATTAAGCAGTTTTAGTAATTAATAAGTACTTTCAGCTACCTTTAAGTGTATAGTACTTTTTTTTACATATCAATTTGTGACCCTGGACCACAAAACCAGTCAAAAGTAGCATGGGTGTATTTGTAGAAACAGCCAACAATACATTATATGGGTCAAAATGTATTATTTATTTCTTTTATGCCAAAAAGAAATAAGATATTTTGTAAATTTCCTACTGTAGATATATAAAAACTTCATTTTTGAATAGTAATATTCATTGCTAAGAACTTCACTTGGACAACTTTAAAGGTGATTTTCTCAATATTTTAATTTTTTGCACCCTCTGATTCGTATCTCGGCCAAATATTGTCCTATCATAACAAACCATACATCAGTGAAAAGCTTATTTATTCAAATCTCAATTTAAAAAAATTGACCCTTATGACTGGTTTTGTGATCCAGGGTCACATTTAATAAGAAATGTTTGAGTTCTTATTTAATTCATTGACCTTATTTGCAGATTGTTTGCAAATATGAACACTGTTTGAGACACTATACTCAGAAAAAAACTGTGAGATTTAAGAAAATTCCAGATTTCCATTTGCTCTCCATTTTAATTATAATTTATAATATTAATATTAATATTTTAATTATAATAATAAATTACTATATTATGTAAAACAAAAATACAGGTGTTATATTATATTATATTATATAATATTTATTATATTATATTATATTATATATTTTTTTATTTTTACTCAGCAAGGACAGATAAATTAACATTGACAGTAGAGACATTTATAATGGAAAATGCATATTTTACATAAATGGTGAACTTGAACCTATTCATCAAGTAAATACAGAAAAAAATTGCCATGGTTTCCACAATATTTTGCATTTTTTTTTTACATAATAATATTTCTTGAGCAGCAAATCAGCATATTGGAATGATTTCTGAAGGATCATGTGACACTGCAGACTGAAGTAATGATGCTGAAAATTCAACTTTGCATCACAGAAATAAATTACATTTTAAAATATATTATCATAGAACGCATTATTTTGTGAATAAATTGTAATAATACATTTTATTTTATTTTATTTTATTTTATTTTATTTTATTTTATTTTTGGGCCTTCATGTAGCTCTTACCACTTTTAATTAGATATTATCCTATTCAACAAAATTCATATTTTTCACTAACACTAGGTGTAAGAGAGCTGGAGAGAAATAACTGGGTCTTACCAAAGCAAATAACACAACTCTGGATCTTACTGAGAGTAGCATTCTGTTCTTGCACTCTACCCAGCACAGTCAAGATGAAACTCTGGGTTTCATCTGCCTGCAGACAACAAAATATCACACAAGATGAATTAATAGGTCTACACACTGTTAAAAACACTGTGTTTTGTATTGAAACTTATTGTGTTAGGCATATACATCATGACTTAATAATTAAAGGAACAGTTCACCCAAAAGTAAAAATTAAGTCAGCATTCAGAGAGGTTTGAGGAACCAATTCACTGAAATGTTTTGTTTAATGACTTCACCTAAAGGGACAGTTCACCCAAAAATAAAAAATTCTGTCATTAATTACTCACAGATGTCACATGGACTATTTTAACAATGTCCTTACTCCCTTTCTTGGACTAGAACGTGTCAGTTGCATTGCTGTCAATGCAGGGTCAGAAAGCTCTCGGATTTCATCAAAAATCTTAATTTGTGTTCTGAAGATGAATGAAGGTCTTACAGGTTTGGAACAACATGAAGGTGAGTAAATGATGACAGAATTTTCTTTTTTGTCTGAACTATTCCTTTAAATAATATTAAGTATTGTAAAATACAGACTTCCATGTGCTTACAGTAACCTTACCTCAAAAGCTCTTCTAATATTAGGGACATTCCTTAGTGAGACGACCCCAAGCTTAATGTTCAGGGCTTTGTACTCTAGAATGGCTGTGGTGAGGGATGTTGAATCCTGAGATTCTCCGGCAGTGAGGAAGATCGCTACCTTCCGCATCAGGACGCCTTTTCGCACACGCTTCAAGACGTTCCTGCCCACAAAGCGCATGGCAGCGCCTATGTTACGGCGATTTGTAGTGCGTTCCAAGCCGATGTTATTCACCGCTTCAATAAGCTGCCTCTTGCGGTGGTAGTCGGTGAAGCGGATCAGGTATTTGGTGTAGGAGCTGTAGGAGACCACAGCCACCCGAGCCCCCGTTGGGCAGCTGCTCTCTGCGATGTTGATATTGTCCAGCAGTCTGAGGACTACAGAACGCATGCGTTCAAAGCCCTGAGGAGTCACATCTTCAGACATGTCCAAGCCAATCACAAGCTCAGTGGGGTAGGCAGGGCATTTGACGTTATCTAGAGAGACAAAAAGATAAGAGAGAGAAGAGTAAAGGACCATATTTATAAATTAAATTAAATTAAATTAAATTATTTATTAAATATTTTATTTAATTTACAAAAAATTACAAAATCAATAAATCAATTACAAAATTGATTTCACAATTTCGGCTTCTCATTTCAGTGTTCTCCGAAATATGACATAAAATGTTACCTACCTCTGCAGCACACTGTTTAAAAAAAAAAAAACAAATAAAAGTCAACAAAAACCATCCTCATCATAAGGCTATTATCTATTTCAAGAAAAAAAAATAAGAAAGAATCATAAATAAAGATTTCTTACCACAGTTTTCTCGGACATATGAGATTAGTTGACAGTCCTACAAAAGAATGCATATTATTTAGATATGTATATGTATACCAGTGAAATTTTTTATGTTTTTAAAATTTCCTCTGCTCACCAAGACTCTTTATTTATTTGATCCAAAATACAGCAAAAGCAGTAATATTGTAAAATATTTTTACTGTTTAAAATAACTGCTTTCTGTTTGAATATTGTGACGAGGGTCTCCAGACTCATCAGTGTCACCCTGGCAACCAACAAGCTACAGCTGCACGCCGTCATCACAGCTGATCGGTCACGGCTGCTTCCTCGTCAGCACGCGGTTTTAAAAGCCGCCAGCCCGCTTTGCCAAACAGACTTCCGTCTTGAGCTGGATGTGCTGGACGCTAACCTCTGTTCTCTCTTTTGGCAGAAAGCAGCGAGTGACCAACAGCCCACGAAGGAGCACGCCTGGACACCCACTTTCACCCACACAAAAACAGCACCGAGCACCAGCCACGCCAGCGTCACCTTATTTCTGCACTTTTATTCAAAAGTCAATAAAATCCATCCTCCGGGTTTGTTCACTCAGCTCACCTTGTCGTGTGATTCTTCACCTGTGACAATATATTTAAAAAATTAATTTATTCCTGTGATCAAAACTAAATTTTAGGGGGACTGGGGAAGAAATTATAGAAATTAATACTTCAATTTAGCAAGGATGCTGTAAATTGATCAAAAGAGATGATAAAGACATTTATAATGTTACAAAAGATGTTTATTCCAGATAAATGCTGTTCTTATAAACTTTCTATTCATCAAAGAAACGTGAAAAAAATTCTACTCTGTTTTCAACATCATAATAATAATAATAAATGTTTTTTGAGCAGCAAATCAGAATATTAGAATGATTTTTGAAGAATCACGTGTCACTGAAGAATGAAGTAATGATGCTGAAAATGTAGCTCTGATCACAGGAATAAATTAAATTTTAAAATACATTAAAATAGAAAGCAGTCATTTTAAAAAGTAAAAATATTTCAAAAATGTATTGGTTTTGCTGTACTTTGGATCAAATAAATGCAGGCTGGGTGAGCAGAAGAGACTTCTTTACAAAAAAAAAAACATTAAAAATCTTACTGTTCAAAAACTTTTGACTGGTAGTGTATATTTTAAATTAAACAATATTTCAATTTATTTATATATATTTCAAATTTAGACACTACTATTTTCTGGTTATTGTGGGGTAACTATACAAATCTACTATATTTGTACTATATTTGTATTAAATTTACATTACCACTTTTAGAATCCTGAAAAAAATGTGCAAAAATATTAAGCGGTACAAATGTTTTAAACATTGATATTATTATCAAATGTTTCTTCAGTAACAAATTCTGAAGATCATGTGACACTGAAGACTGGCATAATGGTTGTTAAAAAATGTAATTTTGCCCTCACAGGAATAAATTACATTTTAAAATACATTAAAATAGAAAACAATTATTTTAAATTATTATTTTAGATTTTATTTTATTTTTTGCATTATGTGAACTAAAGTGTTACAAAATCCTACAATTACTTTCCAAGTTCAAGTGCATATAAACAATGTAAATGTTTACTACAGTAGTAATAAAAAGATGAGAAACTTACAGACATCTGTCTGGTTCCCTGTGGTCCTTTTGAGCCCTATGTAAAGAAAACAACATTCTGTATCCCTTCAAATTCCCATGATCATATGTTGTAAAAAAATTTTTTATGTAAACATACCCTGTGTCCAGGTACTCCCTCGCTGCCAGGATCTCCAGGTGGTCCTGCCCTACCAGAATTGCCCTGTTATCAGACATCCGATTAGGTCTCCTTAAGGTTCACAGAATGAGTAAGAAAATAAAACTTTAAAATGTTTTTACCCCTCTTCCTCCGTTCCCTTTAGAACCACCACCTCCATTTGTTCCTTTAAAACCCTGTTCGCCCTGAATGCCAAAGAAGAGAGTGACTAAACATTGTTCACTCATTAATGGTAATTATTTTAGAGTCATTATAATTACTGCACTCACCTGAAGTCCAGGATAACCTGGGAAACCAGAATCTCCCTTAGAAAATAAGTAAATAAATAAATTAAAAAAGAAATTGCATATTGAAAGACTAATAGGTTGTTTTTAGTAAAATAATACCATACTGTATATTGTGGAACTGCACACATTTGATATATGAGAACATATCATTGTGGAATAATTCTCTATAAACCTTCTGTCCTTTTGGTCCTGGGAATCCATATCCATCTGCACCATCTTTTCCCTGTTAATAATAAATAAATGGTGCAATCAGTGGTTGCATCTGTGCATCTGTGTCTAACGTGAAATAAAGACAATCAAATTGTTAAATTATTATATTTAAGAACAAAACAGCATTTCTCAATTTGCTAAATGATTATGGATAATCCCCGACATTGCAGAGTTTGCGTGGCTTATAAGAAAAAAAAAAAGTAACCGGCAATCCTCTGGGGCCTAGAGGTCCAAGAGCTCCCTTATCTCCAGGATCACCTGGCTGGCCCTGTAACGCAAAAGAGAAATGAGCAGGTTTAGTACTAAAAAAGTATACATTTATAAATAAAGAGGATGGTTTTAAAAGAAAGCACTGACCTTCTGTCCCCTGGACCCAGAGCTTCCTTTAGATCCTGGCCTTCCTGGAGAGCCAGGAGATCCCTTTATAAAAGAAATCAACACAATATCAACAGCTGAATGTGGTTTATTAGATACTAATGCCAACAGTAACCAAAACAAAATGGTCAATTCAATATTTCAACATGCACCTGAGGTCCAGGTAGACCAATGTAACCTTTCTGCCCAACCGGACCAGGTGGACCGATAGGACCCTGAACAGAGACAAAAAGAAAGACTCATTCATTAGAGCAATCTCAAAAAATATACATACATCCAATTTGAGATCAAATGCATTTTGAATGGAGGTTACATACATTTCACTTTTTCTAACTAATAGTACTTCAACACAAATGACATGTTTAATTGCTTCTTTTCTCACATGTTTTTATCAGTTTGTTATTATCATCAAGTACTTAAGGCACAATATGTACGTTTTCGCCGCTAGAGGACGCATATTCAAAACAAACAAAGAACCAAAGGCGCAGTTTGATGACACTGTGATTGTGTGTGGAATCATGGGAGTTGTAGTCTTCATCCCCACAGCTGATGCAATCCGTCGGGGTTCAGGCAGAAATCATGTCCATGGATGAGCTAATGTATTAAAGACTTAATAAGGTCACTATAGTTTGAAGTAGGTTGGGGCTGAAAGTTGTGAAAGCGAAACGAGGATGCTGGAGCGATTGCTAATTAAAGGGGTCATCGGATGCAAAGTTCACTTTTACATGTCGTTTGAACATTAATGTGTGTTGGCAATGTATGTACACATCTACCGTATAATGATAAAAATCCAGTGGCGTCACACCGACAGAGGCCGCTCCCACGATAGTTGATTGACATGAGTGTCTTACCCCAGACCCAATCAGCTGTAACAGTCCAACCCCCATTGTTTCGTTGCCGGAGCAGGGATATAAGTTAGATGAGAATATCTCAGATTGAGCGACTGAGGTGTTGTGTTGCTGGATGTAATAATGAACGTATTGGTTGTCATTTACTCCCGACATATGAGCCGCTGAAGATGCAGTTTATTACGTTTGTTTGTGAAGGGAATGCGCCTCTCGATCTACATAAATGTGTCTATGTTTGCGCAAATCATTCGTGATCCAGCTTCACCTACAGCAGAAGTGAGTATAAGGGTTTTTTATGAATCTTTGCGATCGGCTTTCCTAATAATGTGATAGTTGGCAAGTTTTGCGGCTAAATGCGCTAAATGCGGCTAAAGCAAACAGGCTCATCACTCCACAGAGAAAAGAGAGGGGCGGGGCGAGCAGAGCTGATTAACATTCAAAGGGGCAACCCATCAGAATGGGTTGATTTTGCAGAGCTCATTTTGACAAGGTAAAAAGGGTGTTGTTTTACACAACCACTGAGAATTTTTAACCAAAGTATATTATAGACTTTTCATTAAGACCCTAAAGAATCATATCAACTTGTGGAAAATGGGCATCCAGTGAACCCTTAAGGAAGAGCGCCATACATGGCGCGAAAGCAGCGGAGCTTTTATTATGCTGCAGTCGACCGATTCCGCTCCTTCTGGTCATGCGTATGTGAGGTAAAACAGCGCTGTTTTATCATACTAGATACATTTGAGCGTGTTGAAAGTTCTGCTATAATGCTATTCTGTGTGTTCATCACCTGTCTAATAAAATGTATAACATATGTGACCCTGGACAACAAAACCAGTCTTATGTTGCACGGCTATATTTGTAGCAATAGGCAAAAATACATTGGATGGGTCAAATTTATCGATTTTTCTTTTATGCCGAAAATCATTAGGATATTAAGTAAAGATCATGTTCCGTGAAGATATTTTGTAAATTTCCCACCGTAAATATATCAAAACTTAATTTTTGATTAGTAATATGCATTGCTATGAACTTCGTTTGGACAACTTTAAAGACAATTTTCTCAGTATTTTGATTTTTTTTGCACCATCAGATTCCATATTTTCAAATTGGCCAAGTTGTATCTTGGCCAAATATAGTCCTTTCCTAACAAACCATACATCAATGGAAAGCTTATTTATTCAGCTTTCAGATTATGTAAAAATTTCAATTTTGAGAAATTTATACTTATGACTGGTTTTGAGGTCCAGGGTCACATATTAAAGCGTCTTTGGGGTTTCCATGTTTTCTACAAAATAAAACCGGAAAATCAAGGGTGTATGATGTCAAGGGTAGGTGACATGGAAACAGCCCATTACAGTAGTTGAAACTGCTTATTTCTCTGGATTTAAACATTCTTGGAAACATTTGAGATAATGTAAGCACACAAGTCAGCAAAACATAGTGGTTTTGGATATTTTAATCAAAAAAATCTTACATATTGTGCCTTTACTGATTTGTTTAAAAACAAAAAATAGTATCAATTTGTACATTACCAGTGGACCTGTGGCCCCAGGGAGTCCTAGTGGTCCTGGTGTTCCTGGAGGCCCTCTGGGACCCTGAATTCACAAGCAAAATGTCATGTGGTATAATTTTTGAATTGGCTTACATATTATTTCTACAGTACTTTACCAGTTGACCCGCTGAGCCTCTTCTGCCATTAGAGCCCTGAAAATGAAGATAAACATTTTTAAAAAGAAAACAAGCTTAAGTTGACTGCTTCTGTACTATTACATATCCAAAATTAGGATTCACGTACTGGTCTGCCATTTTCACCAATTTGGCCTGGAAGACCATCTGGACCTGGTTCACCCTGTTAATCACAGAGATAAGAAATTGATATTTGTTGTTAAATAATTCAAATAGATAGATAGATAGATCTGGTTAAGACCTTGTTACCTGTATGCCTGGGCCACCAGCGTCACCTTTAGGACCGCGGAGGTTGTTGTCTATTCCTGGATTTCCCTGATCATAACGAAATGGAATAACAAGGGACAAAATTCATCCAAACACTACTGGAACATCTGCAACATGACATTTATCAGCTGCTGTTCTTACACCTGGTATTATTTCCAACCACTGCCCCACTTTTCATTATTTTGCTTCAAGTCCCTAGAGAAATTCTTTGCTAAATTTGGCAACAAGAAACAATGTTTACCGCAAACCATTCCTTTGGAACAGAGACAAATGAACTCAATGACTGTATGCAAACCAGTGGTGGATGAAGTACACAAATCAAGTACTTGAGTCAAAGTACAGATAAGTATAATAAAATATTACTCCAGTAAAAGTGCTCCTTTTTCAATTTTACTCGAGTGAAAGTACAAAAGTACCCGATTTTTTATGTACTTAAGTAAAAAAGTACTGATAGTTTTATTCTGCTCTTTTATGTAATTTAATTTTATATTAGCACATATTTTTTAAAAACCAACTGCTCAAATTACCTGGAATTTTCCCAAAATAACCACTATATGGAGTAAAAATACATTTTTGTTGTTGATATGGACTATGTTGATGACCATTTGACCATCTAATTTTTACCAATAAGAAAAAAGTGTTTCAAAGCTTGTTGTTTTACATGAGAATAAAGCCTTGAGTTAGCAAAAACATTTTAAGAAAAATATATTTATGTTTTCATAATGTTTTTTTCCCTCTCAAACCTTGTCTGTGGTGTAATAACTCCCCTGGCCAAATGCCCCCAGAGAACATCACTTCCCACTTTGATAATTACTGTACTTACCATGTTCTGAACATCACATCCTTCCTTTTTCCCTCAGATGTAATCTATCTAGGTGGTTGAATAAAAATATTGGGACTTTATATCCATAAATTACCTCAATTTAGCACCAGCAAGCTTGTTAGCTAGACAGTTAGCATCAGCTAACAATATTTACTTATTTTCAGTATGGTTATGAATAAACAATCCTAAAATTCGACATTAGTAACTTACTTTTTGCAGCATGAGTGCGCGCGCTCTCACAAGATCTCCCGGTTGTAACTTGTGAATTCAGTTCACTGTAGACTCGCTCTAAACGGATCATTTGAATCAATGGGTTGTCGACTCGAGAACAGCTGCAGTTGGATCATTCCAATTCGTGAATGAATCGTTTGGTGCGATTTGCGAATCGATTTAACAGGTTCTTTGAAAAGAATCAATTTGTTCATGAATCAGACACCGCTTCTGCGTCTCGGAGCATGTGATATAAAAGTGAAGTAAAAAGTACGATCTTATGCTTTGGAATGTAGTGAAGTAAAAGTGAAAGTTACTCAAAATAAAAGTACTCCAGTAAAGTACAGATACTTGAAAAATGTACTTAAGTACAGTAACGAAGTACAACTACTTTGTTAATGTCCACCACTGATGCAAACTACTTAAATCTGATTTGAACAACCTTTAAAGTCAATGGAAAAAAATCACACAGAATATAATACAGAATAATCTATTAAGATTATTATGTGCAGTTGAAGTCTGCTAACCGGATCTCCTCTCAGCCCTCGCTGTCCTGGGTTTCCAGGGTTTCCTCTGATACCTCTTGGACCCTACAGTTTGAGCACAATGAAGATCATACATATGAATAAATCAATGAAATTAGAGAGACTTCGTCATTGTTTAGAAGTACAGAGAAGAATATATGCGATGGATATTACTGGGCTGCCTGAATCTCCTCGCTCTCCTGGGCTTCCCGCTGCTCCTGTTAAACCCTGAGAGGAACAAACAGATGTGGAATTTGTTTAACAACAGAAATGGATGACTTTCATATTGTAAAAATTCAGGGGAAACTAGATATTTAGATTTTTTGACTCTTTATGGTTGCCAGGCCATTGCTTGACCTTTGCAATTGCTATTTTTTTTTTTTTTTTTTTACAGTGTTATACAGTCAAACAAAAATTATTCAGTGACCAGATATAATTTTTGATATTTTTTTACTAGTGGGTGCAGGACACTAATTAATTCATTTTTGTAAGTGAGGATAGCAAAAAAAAGTAAACTGTGACATACCCAAAAATTCTTCATACAGTGGACTACCAGTAAAATTGATAAAAAATTGGGACCAAAAATTTGATTTGACACTTTAACCTTACCATGTTTTGTTACATACCTTTCTCACACAGTTTAACTTTTGAGTTCTTGTCATATTTTATTATCATCTTCTAAACTATTGCGAATAAGCTGTGAAAATGTGATAAATTTATTCAGATGTCTGAATAAATTTTGGTTTGACTGTAGGTGTTTGCTAAGTGGTTACTCAGCCCTGTAAGTGGTTACTACATAACTATGTTTTACGTTAATAACTTCATTATAAAAGTAGAACTGCCTTAGCAGGCATTTAAGATATTATATAAATATCATATATTTAAGATAACTTTTTTATAGTTATTATAGTTTGCGTCATATATATGTATCAGTCCTGGATTACTCACTGGATGTTTTTCTTACCTGTTCACCATTTACCCCATCTAATCCATTTTCTCCATCCTCTCCCTTTTAAAAAGATTAAAAGAAACTCATGACATTAATAAATAATCAGCGGTTCCATTACACTCATTAACAAGCCAAATGAAAGGGAAAAAGAAAAGAGACAGGAAACCACTTTGTATCCAACTTCATAAAAACAGCAACATCCACAGGCTACAATGAACCTTTCCAGATGGGAATCAAAGACAGTGATCCAAACACAGATGCTGGATAGAAACTGCTGTCTGGTAATAATTAGGCAGACACTTGTCATATACAGCTATTTTAAGTTATTTCGCTCTCTCCAGAGCTTAAATGTTTATGTGAACTTCAGACGTCAATGTCCATATTGTTACGGATGTACTCACATTGTTGCCTCTGTAGCCTCTGCCACCCTGAAGAAAAATAAATAAACTAAATGTTGCAGTGTTTCAGCACTAAAAGTCATATTTGAAACTTAAGAAGAAGAAAATGTAAGAAAACACATAGCACTGCATGTTACCTTTATGCCTCTTCTTCCAATGCATCCCTGATGTCCTTGAGTTCCATTCAAACCAGGAGGCCCTCTCTCACCCTGAAACACATTACACATGCATTACACATGAAAGTCATAGGACATCAGTATTTTAGTATATATTTTGTATATATTCGAGTATTAAAAGAGTTAAGGTGCATTTTTGTGCAAATGAATAGTACTTCTCACAACTGCACAAATGCAGTAACCTCAAAAGTTGGACTTTATTCGACTCGGCATGAGCCTAGGATTCAGAAGATAAAAGAATTTGGACAAGTGGTGGCGCTACAGAGTTTGAGTTAGAGATTCCAAACTTGCTGTGTTTAATAATGGGACTGTCCTCTATCAGTGTGCCAAATTTCACAACTTTCCTGCAAGTTTTTTTTTTTATGGGCTGCCATAGACTCAAGAGTGGAAGAAGAAACAGAAAAAGAAGAAGAACGCCAACGGATACAATAGGACATAGGACAATAGTATTTTAGTATATATTTAGTACATATTTGAGTATTAAAAGAGTTATGGTGAGTTATGGTGAATTACGGTGAGTTTTTGTGCAAATGAGCAGTACTTCTCAGAACTGCACAAATGCAGTAACCTCAAAAGTTGAAGGTTGTAAGGTTTTTAATGATTTTTAAATGTTTCTTATGCTCACCAAGGCTACATTTATTTGATCAAAAATACAGTAAAAATGATAATATTGTTAAATAATTTTTACAATTTAAAATGACTGTTTCTATTTTAATATATTTTAAAATATAATTTATTTCTTTGATGCAGAGCTGAATTTTCATCATCAATTACTCCAGTATTCAGTATCACATAATCCTTCAGAAATCTTTCTAATATGCTTATTTCTTATTATTATCAATCAAACTGTTGTGCCATTTAATATTTTGTGGAAACTATGATTTAGAAAGTTCAAAAGAACAGCTTTTATTTGATGAAAAGTATTAATCCTTGATGAAAGTATTAATTAAGCTTACTGAAAAGTAAACTTTTAATAGTAGCGTGTATTGAAATAGCACATTTGTATAAAATGATGACTACAGTCATATCATTGGCCTAGAAAAAATGTTTTATTCTATATTTAATCAATATAGAAAGTTGTAATGAACTTTCGATTTTTTTCTTTTATTTTCTTTATCAACATTATTTTCTTCTTTAAAGCTAAACATTGTGTATCGTAAAAGCACTATAAAAAAAAGCCATGTCTTTGGTAGCCAAAAACTTTTACATGATGGCCCTAGTGAAAAATAAATATAGTAAAATGTATTTTATATACATTAATTTCATTTGATTTTAAGTATACTACAAATAATACATTTACTTATTTAAGTACTTAATAAAAATACCCTGTACTAGTATAAAATTAGTATAATTAGTATAAAGTTAGTAGTAATGTTAGTATAAAATTAGTAGTAAAGTTAGTATAAAAGTATAAGCTGGTTAAAGTCTGCTAAATTGGAACAGCTAATTTTGTACTTAATGCACTTAATGCAGTAGTGCTGAAGTCCAACTAAAGTCCCACTATTGCAAGTATACTTCAGGTACACTTTAAATATCTTGCATTTAAAGACTGATATTATTCAAAATCATACAATTCTCATCAATAGTGACATTAAAACACATATTAATTTTATACTAATATTAAGAAATAGTATATTAAGTAAGTAATATTAAGAAGTAGTACTCCAAATAAAGTTTAATTATAATTTTTATTTATTATATTATTATTATTATTATTTTGTAATAAAAAAAACTAATAAAAATAAGTGTAAATTGAAGAATAAAAATAAATGATTTAAAAAAAAAGATTAAACTAATAAAAATAAATGTAAATCGAAGAACTTACAGGTCCTCCTTCTTCTCCAGGGAATCCAGGAAGTCCCCTCATTCCAGGAGACCCCTGATGACAATGCAGTACAGTCACAAATTTAACACTTGTCTTCATTTGTAAATAATGTTCAGTAAATCTTCAGTCATAAATCTACTCACCTTAATCCCTGGAGGACCATAATTTCCATGTGCTCCCTCATGACCGGTGCATTTACATATCACATTACAGCACTCCCTCGAGGCAACTGTATCCTGCGAATTGGAAGAAAATGAGAGAGTGAGAAACACTCGGAGGAGGGCGTTTTATGCAGTGAAGTGAATGCTGACATGTTGAACCAAGCACTTGACATCCTGACATCTTTCTTCAACACACTTAATAAACTCACAGCTGTTTCCCATTCTCTTAGAGAGTCTCACACTCCCACACATAGAAAGATGTTTATTTACATGACACAGACAAAACACTGCTGTGATAGCTAAGGCAAACAATAAGGCAACTAATGCACTTCAAATATACAATGCTCTTGAATGGGACAAATAATGGCTGAAATTTCCATGGCATTAAAATTAGAGCCATTCCTCATTGCCATGATCTCATTCACTTAAAGTCTCATCCATTTGATTTGGTGATTTAATTGGACTTACAATCTCCTGCTGCAAGACACTGCCCACATTCTGCATGCCGATAGAGAGAAGCTGCCTGTAGTTCATCCCTCGACCGAACTCCAGCCTCTGCAGGTCAGCAGTGTTTTTAAATCCTTCTAGCGCCACAGTCATCAGCGCTTTTACACCTGTGAATGTCACAAAGGGAGTCTTAGTACACATAAGTAGCCCATTCAAACTCCTTTGATTTGAATCAGGCATATCTTTAACTATAACTGCACAGTATGAAGATGCTTTTGTTGAAAAGTTTCTGTTGAAAGTACAGCATTTTAAAGAAATTCAGTGTTGACAGGTCAAAGGTTTACATACACCTTGCAGAATCTGCAAAATGTTAATTATTTTACCAAAATATGAGGGATCATACAAAATGCATGTTATTTTTTATTTAGGACTTTCCTGAATAAGATATTTCACATAAAAGACGTCTACATATAGCCCAAAAGAGAAAATAATAGTTGAGTTTATAAAAATGACCACATTCAAAAGTTTACATATGCTTCATTCAATAATCCAGTGTTTTTTTGTTTTTTTTTATTAGGCATATATTATATATATAGGCAAGATATTTAGGCAAAATAAGAAAAATGTTGGCGCCAATAGCCTTGTGGGCAGTGTGCTGACATACATTCCTGATCCCGCCCCCTTCTCTCTCTCCCACTTTGCTTCCTGTCAGCTATCATTTATCCTATCATAATAAAGGCAAAAATGCTAAAAATAAATCTTAAAAAAGAAAAATGTACACATCTTCATTGTGTTCAAAAGTTTTCACCCCCCGGTTCTTAATGCATCGTTTTTCCTTTTGGACCATCAGTGAGCTTTTGAACTTTCTGTAATAGTTGCATATGAGTCCCTCAGTTGTCCTCAGTGTGAAAAAATGGATCTCAAAATCAAACAGTCATTGTTGGAAAGGGTTTAAATACACAAAAATGCTAAAAAACCAAAGAATTTGTGAGACTTGAAGGATTTTTCTGAAGAAAAATGGGCGGATTAACTGTTAACAAACAGATTAACAAACAAGGGACTCATGAACAACTATCACTTAACAAACAAAAAAAAAAACAGCTGTGGATCATTCAGGTAACAACACAGTATTAAGCGTATGTAAACTTTTGAACGGGGTTTTTTTTTATAAATTCAACCATTATTTTCTCCTGTGGACTATATATAAACGTCTTTTATGCGAAATATCTTATTCAGGTCAGTACTAAATAAAAAATAACATGCATTTTGTATGACCCCTTTTATTTTGGTAATCAACATTTTGCAGATTCTGCAAGGTGTGTGTAAACTTTTGACCTCAGCTGTATTTAGTCACTGTACCACTTGTCCTGAGTTTGTTGACAGCACGCTGAAGGTCCTCAACAGACTCATCCAACCCGTCTGTAAAGATGATCAACACCTAAAACGGGAAATCAAAGATAACCTTTTTTCCCTGATGAAAAGACCAGCTTAGACCAACTTGAATACTTGTTGATTCATTCTGGTTTATGGTGGTCGGTGCTGGTTTGGCGCGGGTCCAACTGCTGGACCAGCATAGCAAGTCAATCAATCAAATGTACTTTTTCAGATGAGCTGGTTTGGTAATTGCTGTTCTCACCTTTACATGAGAATTTGAAGCTCTGAACTTCTTCTCAAAAGAATTTAGAAGCTGGGTGTTGAATTTCAGAGATTGTGAAGTCTGAAGTCCCATCACTTTTTTTACCACACCTTCATTGTACTCTTCGAAGGAGAAATCATCCAGCATCTTTCCAGTAGCATCGACCAGTTGGAAGCCTACATTGGTAGTGAGGATTGGGCTGCGTTCACAGCATAGGTTGTGCACAACTGAAACGTAGCGGATGATCTCGGGCAGGTAGGACTGCAGCTTTTTCTGATCTCTAAAGATTGACTGAAAACTTGAACTGGTACGTGAGTTATCAAATCCGAAGCCAATGTCAATAGAACAACCTAAATAAAGAGAAACAGAATTGACATGTGAATGCTGTCAGTCAAAATAATATGCATTAGTGAATAATTATAAGCATTAGTGCTGTCAAAACGATTAATCGCAATTAATTGCATTTAAAATAAAAGTCTGTTTACATAATATGTGTGTATTGTGTATATTTATGTATATGTATAAACACACAAAAATATATTTAAGAAATATTTATGTGTGTGTGTATATTTATATATATATATATATATATATATATATATATATATTTATATGCTATATAGAAATATAAATATTGCATATATTTCTTAAATGTATACATTGACGTGGGTGTATTTATATATACATAATAAATATACACAATACATACACATATTTTATGTAAACAAACTTTTATTTTGGATGCGATTAATTGCAATTAATCGATTTGACAGCACTAATATGAATAGTTACTTTGATGCTAAGGGTAATGGGTGGCTAATATTCAAATTTTATCCTATTCTTTTTTCCCTAATTTAATTAGAACTTAAACAATTTCAACAAATCTATCATTTTAAATCCTACAACTTAATTTAGGCGTAATGTGCAGTATGAAAAAATCTTTATTTAGATATTTGCTAAAGAGTTAATTTTATAGTAAACTGAAACTGAAAAGTAATTTAAATTAGTGCTGTAAAACAATTAATCACAATTAATCCAAAATAAAAGTTTTTGTTTACGTGTGTGTACTGTGTATATCAATGATATGACTATAAATATATACTTATAAATACATGTAGATATTTTCAAAATATATACTGTATGCATGTGTATTTATATATACATAAATATACACAGTATACATAACAAAAACTTCTATTTTGTCTTCTAATCGTTAACTCGTCAAATCGTTAATCGTTTGACAGCACTAATTTAAATGTAAAAACAGGAAACATTAACAATTATTTAATTAAATATCATAATTAAATATCCAATATCAAACAAATGTGATAAATAATAAAAAAACAAGCCTTTTTCTCCCTTTTTAAACCTCATATCATATCGGAAAGGCATTGATTTTCAATAAAAATGAAGGAAATAATTGAAAAGTTGAAAATAAAGTATCGGTTAGGTTTAGGGTAGATGTAGGGAGGGCTTATTGTCCCAATAAGGCAGCATCCATTTAATAAATTGAATTAAAACTATAATTTACACTTAATAAATAATTACTGCATACTGTTTTAATGTACCACAATACTGAGGTGCAGATAATTGCGTCTATTTGCAATTCATATTATAAATAGCAGAAAATCCTGATATTTTAACATAGTGTAAACAGAACCCATTGCTATTTGAACTTAGTTTAAATAGCATCTATGGCTATTTGCACTTAGTATAAAAAGCATATCGTTGAGATAATATGAAATTTTCACTTAGTGTAAATAGCATCCAATTGCAAATAGCCGCTGCCTAGAAAAACCCTCTAATATCAGCCACTAACCAGTATGGTACAACTATACTTTAGTCTTCTAGTTCAGTGTTACTCTCAAAGGTATATTGTTGTTTATTTACAAGGTGCTACAATTAATTATCACACATAGAAGGTACTCACTTGGATCTACTAAGGGTTGAGGAGAACAAAGGGCATCAACAAATGTTGAAGTTGTCTGACTAAGGTAACTGAAGTTTTCCACTTCGAATAACCTATCTCGTGACCCGGCAATATAGTTGAGCTGTGGCAATGAGACGTCTCCAATTCCAATCACATAGACCGGAATTCGCTGGCGTCGGAGATAATCAGCTGCTTCGTTCACATTGTCTGATGAAACGCCGTCAGTGATAAGTACAAGATTTTGTGGTACGCCACTCTGTCTGCGACTTCCTTTGCTCTCCTGGAAGAACTCTGTGACGTTATGCAGAGCTTCTCCAATGTTTGTCCCTTCTTTAATTTGCGTGATTCGTCCAATTGCTGCTTTCACCCCCGCCGCATCATTATACTCATTTAAGTAGAACTCCTTCCGATATGAGCTGCTGAATTGGGCTATACCAATTCTGAAAAGATCTGGAGAAATTCGGAGCTGGTCCACAACATTTAGCAAGAAACCAATCATGGTTCTCCATGGTTCCTCCTTGATGCTTTCAGATCCATCAATCAGAAACACCATGTCGGCTAGCTCTTTCTGGCATTCTGCAAAACAGAACAATCAAACTGAGACAAGCCAATACTGATCATATTGATAAATCTGAGATCTAAACCAAGAAGTTATTCAAGTTCTGAAACAAAAGCTTTCACCTGGTTTGGTTACACTGCAAAGCACACTAGAGACATTCTTCTGCAGTGCTTGAAGACCCGCGTAATTATTAACGCGGAATATTTTGTTTTTGTTCTGGGTAATGATCTCCAGGTCGCTTTCTTTAGCTGCAGACACTCCAATTCCATACACGTTTATATGTTTGGCCACAAACTCATCAGCCCGTGCAGGTAAGCTATTCCGGTCTCTAGCATCACCATCCGTTATTATGAACAGCATTTGAGGGATGCCCCGTTTCTGGCGCCCACCATTCTCTTCACTGAAGTAATTGAGCGAGTATCCAAGAGCCTTAGCTGTGTTGTAGTTTCCAGTTGGGGACTTCAAGGTATGTATGGCTTCAATTACATGTCGTTTATTGTTGTACTGGTTTAAAGTGAATTGATTCGGAGTGCCTGAGTAGATAATAACGCCAATGCGAATCAAATTGTCCCCAATCTGTGTGCTGTTCACCACGGAAATTAAAAAGTTTTTAATGTTCTCAAATTCTTGCAGACGAATTCGTCTGGTGCACTGCACCAGGAAGATCACATCAGCCAATTGCGCGCTCAGACAACCTACAAGTACAAGGAAAAAAGGTTTATTAATATTCTATTTTAAAACAATCATGTACTAGCTTAACCTAGCATAAATAGCCAGGCTGGTGTAAGAAGGTCTACTCTAGTGCTTGCTTGATGTTGGTCATAGCAATAGCAAAATTTGTAGCCAACTAACATGGTTGAATTTGAATTCATTTTAAACGGGTGACTAGCAGGATGCATAACTGAAATTCAAGTATGAATTTAAGGAAGTAATTTATAAATTAAACTAAAATAATTATACGATTTTTAACTAGAAAAGGAAAGTCAGGATAAACGTTAAATTATGGCTTGACACAGCCCTGAAAAATCGTTAGCAAAACTGACCTATATAAATCTATTCTTAATTAGGGGTGGGCGATGTGACCAAAATGTTATATAATGATATGAGTTAACAAAGTCAAAAGTTTACATACACCAAAATGTTAATTATTTTGCCAAAATAACAGGCATCATACAAAATGTATGTTATTTTTTATATAGTACTGACCTGAATAAGATATTTCACATTAAAGACATTTACATATAGCCCACAATAGAGAATAATAGTTGAAATGACCCCGTTCAAAAGTTTACATACACTTGATTCTTAGTATTGTTTTGTTGCCTGAATGATCCACAGCTGTTTTTTTTTTGTTTTTTTTAATGATAGTTGTTCATGAGTCCCTTGTTTGTCCTGAACAATTAAACTGTCTGCTGTTCTTCAGAAAAATCCTTCAGGTCCCACAATTTTTTTTCGCGTTTTTTTGTATTTGAACCCTTTCCAACAATGACTGTATGATTTTGAGATCCATCTTTTCACACTGAGGACAACTGAGGGACTCATATGCAACTATTAGAGAAGGTTCAAACGCTCACTGATGCTCCAGAAGGAAACACGATGCATTAAGAACTGGGGGTGAAAACTTTTTGAATTTGAAGATCATGGTAAATTTAACTGATTTTGTCTTATGGGAAACATGTAAGTATCTTCTGTAGCTTCTGAAGAGCAGTACTAAATTAAAAAAGATGATATCTAAGAAAAATAAGAAAAATGTACACATCTTCATTCTGTTCAAAAGTTTACACCCCCAACTCTTAATGCATCATGTTTCCTTCTGAAACATCAGTGAGCATTTGAACCTTCTGTAATAGCTGCATATGAGTCCCTCAGCTGTCCTCAGTGTGAAAAGATGGATCTCAATACAGTGGAAATCATACAGTCATTGTTGGAAAGGGTTCAAGAACACAAAAATGCTTAAAAACCAAAGAATTTGTGGGATCTGAATGACTTTTCTGAAGAACAGCAGGCAGTTTAGCTGTTCAGTACAAACAAGGGACTCAGGAACTAATATCACTAAACAAAAAAAACAAAACACACAGATGTGGATCATTCAGGTAACAATACAGTATTAAGAATCAAGTGTATGTAAACTTTTGAATGAAGTCATTTTTATAAATTCAACTATTATTTTCTCTTGTGGACTATATGTAAAAGTCTTTTATGTGAAATATTTTATTCAGGTCAGTACTAAATAAAAATTAACATGCATTTTGCAGATTCTGCAAGGTGTATGTAAACTTTTGACTTCAACTGTAGGCTATATGACTTTATTATTTTTTTAATTTACCAACCCCTTTATTTCCCAGAATGTCATTAACTGATGAATTTCTTGGAATTATAAATCAGTAAATTCATCTTTCTGTCAATCCAATTCAAATTCCAATTCAACTTGAAATTAAAAGAAAGAGAATAATTCTGAATTTGGCCAAACCCTATATTAACAACATCCAAAACAAAAAGCTGATCTTTCCAACAGGGATGTGCTGTAACACAGAAGCATTTTAGAAATGTTTATGATTCACCTGTATCAGGGCTGCAGAGCTTGAATTGGAGGTTTTTCTCAATAGACTGAAGTGCATCAAAATCCCTCTCCACATAAACTTTTTCTCGAGTTCCACTGATCTCCAACAGCTGTGTGGTGTTTACAGTGCCCACACCTATTGAGAAGATGGTCACACGCTTGTCTCTGATGGCCTTGGCGGGTGCAGCGACAGCATCATGAGCTTCCCCATCTGTGATAACTACGAGGAACTGTGGAACATCAGGCCGACCGCCCATGGATTTGTCAAAATACTCTGAAATGAATGTGAGCGCTTTCCCTGTGTACGTGTTTCCTGTTAGCTGCGTAATGCCGTTGATCGCTTCCTCTACTTTATCTTGGCTGTAGAACCTATTCAGTGGAAACTGCTCGCTTGGATCATCGCTGAACTGGACCACTCCAATATGCACACTATCTTCTCCAATGATGGTACCCTTTACAACTTTGGTAATAAACGTCTTCATTGATGTAAAGTCTTTGCTATCAATGCTAGAAGAGCCATCAATCAAAAACATGATATCTGCCACTTTGTTTTTGCAGGCTAAAGAAAGTAGAAAAGGTCAGTTTTAATTTTTTTTTTTTACAAAAACATGGATTTTTTTGCAGTGTATACGTATTATTGATTAGTCTTACCCTCCTGTGAGCAAATATCTGTGATAATTTCACTCTTAAGGGCATTCAGACCATCATAGTTGGTCACATAGAACTGCTTGGCTGTGTCATCTGTCATCCTGAAGAGCTCATTCTCGTTGGCATTTCTTACTCCAACGGCATAGACTGAAACACCTTGATTCCTCAGCTCTGCCGCTGGTTCTCTCACCTCATCTTGGGATTCCTTATCAGTAATGACAATGAGAATCTCCTGCACCTTCACTGGACGGGATCCTCTAGCCCGATTAAAGAGATCGGCCACATAAGTTAGTGCTTTGCCTGTCTCTGTGCCTCCATTGGGCGGACTAATTTTGTCCACAGCTGCTTCTAAAGAAACTCTGTTTTTGTGCTCCGTCAGGCTGAACTGTAGAGTCGGAGCACGGTCGGCTTTCACAACTCCCACACGAACTCGATTGGGTCCGACGTTGAATAATTGCAGGAAGCCTAGGATAAATTTCTTCACGTCCACAAAGTCGGTGGGAGTGCTGGCAGAGTGGTCCAACAGGAAATAAATATCAGCTTCTTCTGTGTTCACACATCCTAAAAATGAGGATTGAAGTACAAGGAATTATAAGCAGAAACCGAAAGTACACAAATCAAGTACTTGAGTAAAAGTACAGATACGTATAATAAAATATTACTCCAGCAAAAGTAAAAGTGCTCCTTTTTCAATTTTACTCGAGTGTAAGTACAAAATTACCCGATTTTTTATGTACTTAAAAAAGTACTGATAGATTTACTTTGCAATTTTATATAGGCTACCTAATTAAATTTTATATTAGCACATATTTTTTATAATTTTACTGCTCAAAATACCTGGGATTTTCCCAGAATAACCACTATATGGTGTAAAAAATACATTTTTGTTGTTGATATGGACCATGTTGACGAGAGTGATGTAGTAATATTCACTTTGAAGCTTACACTGCAATCTGTTTTACCTGAAGGAAAACCGATTTGACCATCTAATTTTCACCATCAAAAAAAGTGTTTTAAAGCTTGTTGTTTTGCATAACATCACAGTTATACATGACATGAGAATAAGGCCTGAAGTTATCAAGAACATTTTAAGAAAAATATATTTTCATAGTGATTTTTTTCCTCTCAAACCCTTAAAAACACCCCTGGCCAAATGCCCCCAGAGGGCATCACTTCCCACTTTGATCATTACTGTTCGGAACATCACATCCTTTCTTTTTCCCTCAGATGTAATCTATCTAGGTGATTGAATAAAAATATTTGGACTTTGTAAAAGTACCTCAACTTAGCACCAGCGAGCTTGTTAGCTAGACAGTTAGCATCAGCTAACAATATTGACTTATTTTCAGTATGAATAAACATTTATATCTGTTTAGTCGGCTAGTTGATCCAAACAGTATAAAATTACCGTTGATAAACAATATAAAACCAGACGTCACGTAGGGATAAATGCGCAGCATTTTAATAAAACAGCTAACGTTACAGCAGCGGGGAATATGAGTTATTTTATTTAATCTGTGTTATTTTAATTTTTCGTTTTTTAAAAACATAAGAGACACTAAAACATAGAGACACCGATACTGATGTGTCTGAATTCAAGCATTTGAGTGGGCTTAAAACAGATACCCTTTACAGCAGGTTTAGTTTACAAACAACGGACAGTTTTGACCTAAATATGATTTTCAGTTTTCATTTTTCAGAAACTTACTTTTCGCAGTATCAGTCGCGCGCGTGCGCGCTCATAAGATTCTCCCGGTTTTTAATTGTGAATTCAGTTCACTGGAGACGCGCTCTAAACGGATCATTTGAATCAATGAGTTGTCGACTCGAGAACAGCTGCAATCGGATCATTCAGCTTCATTAAATAGAATCAGGTTCATTAAATAGAATCAGTTTGTTCATGAATCAGACACCCATTCTTCGTCTCGGAACACGTTATGTATTATAAGGAATAGTAATATGTTTTATGAAATTTAGTTAAGTAAAAAGTATGATATTATGCATTGGAATGCAGTGAAGTAAAAGTTAAAGTTAATCCAGTAAAGTACAGATACTTGAACCACTGCAAAACGCCGGCTCCTCTATATATGAGGGTGAGTAATTAATGACAGAATTTTGGGGTGAACTGTCCCTTTAAGTGTATTATTTTTATTTAGTATGTAATCCCTCAAGTGATTTTGTTGTTTGTTGCTTTTACCTTGTTTTAGGATGAATCTATCCTTCTTCTCAAAACCTCTATTGACCACAACCTTACAAAGGCTCTTTCTGAGGTTTTTCTCCAGCGATGTAAGCATCTGAAAACTGTCCACATTGAACACAAAATCCCTGTCAGGGTAAGATCCTATTTGTTTGAGCTCTTCCACATTAGCATCCTTCACCCCAAGGGCATATATGGTGACTCCTGAACGCCTCAGCTCAGCAGCTGGGGTGGTGACATCATCTTGTGACTCTCCATCAGTGATTACAACAGCAATCTGCTTAACACCGAGATTTTTCCTGCTGCCCCTTGTCTTGATAAAGAGATTGTTCTTGGCAAACTTGATGGCATCTCCAGTTGCGGTTCCTCCGCCTCTGTATGGTATGATGTTAATGTAGTCCAGAATATCAGTCTTATTAACAAAAGTGTCAAGGTAGAATTCAGCACTGGGTGTATCACTGTAAAGAACCATTCCCACCCTCACACTGTTAGACCCCACCGTGAGGCCACTAATTGTGCGGTGGAGGAAACGTTTCACGAGATCAAAGTTGCTACTGGTGATACTACCCGATTCGTCCACGATAAAAACAATATCCGACACTTGGGCTGATTTGCAATCTGTTCAAAGACAATAAAAATACATTATTGTAGGTTAACAAGTGGAAAATTCTTGTTTAAAAATATCGACTGTCGACTGCTATGTTCATTTTTACATCCAACAACAAAACACCTCAATCGCTCAAACTGAGACATTCTTGTCTTCCCCTGCACCGGAGTCAAAACAATGGTGGTCGGATTGATTACAGCTCACTCAGGGTGGGTCTAAGGTAAGACGGCCTTGGTCTGTGTGAAGTCGCATCGACAAGATGCTGAGAATGGCTTGATTTGAAAAAGGGGATATTACTTTTAAAGATTTAAAAAATGCCACTGGGTGGATTTTTATCATTATAGGGTGGTTGTGTACACACACTGCCAACACAGATTTATGTTTAAACAACATGTAAAAGTGAGTTTTGGATCCGATGACCCCTTTAAAACTAAATTTTCACAAAACAGTATTACTTATTTAGTTATCCACCTTATTTTTGCTGTAAGAGTGGGAGCGGCTGTTTGTAAATTTAATGTGCTTGGCTTTGGGTCTCATCCGCGTCCAGCTATGTTTATCTGTACAAAACAGCTAGTTTTGCTGCTTGATATTGCAAATGGGTGTGTCTTACCATATTATTTTAATGTATTATCTTAATTATGAACACAATAGTTTGTAGTGCAAACTGTTTTACCGTTTATGGCATTTCAATATTCTTCTCGTTATTTCTCTATGGCAGATTATGAACAGGAAGTCTAACACATTACCAGAAAACAGCTTACTTCCGCATCGACAAATAAGGTGGATAGTGGATTTGATAGTCCGCCATGACGCTGTGAGGAATACCATAAGCAGAGTGCTACAAACGGTGAAACGGTTGGAGTTCTGATATCAGTAGAATATCACACTCCTCTCAGCCAATCAGATTCAAGGACCAGAAAGAATTGTTGTATAAACTTAATGCGCCTTAAACAAAATATAATTCATAATATGGTGGTATGTCTGTATTGTTTGTAGTTCAAATAAAGGCACACTAACCTCCTGTAACATTGAAAATTTCTTTTTCCTGAATTCTTTTTGTGATGTCTATAACAATATCATCAATGATATTCTGTTGAAATTGCAAACTGTGTATCGTAGGATGCAGGTATCTTAAATTTTCTTTCAATCTGATATCAATAACGGTCACATCCTCATTCTCCATTGTTCGCATGGTCCTCAGAGTGCGGTCGGAAGAGTCCCCTGCTCTCAGCACCAGAAGATACTGCTTGTAGCCTTTAGCAATTCTGCTGCCAGATGCCGTGTTGAGAAAGTTTGTCTGAACATAATCTATGGCCTTTCCTAATTTTCGCTCTCCATTGGGCCTGAGCTCGAACCGCTTTATGAACTCTGTGGCTTCTGCTGTTATTTTGTAGTCTTTGAAAAGGAACTCTTCGACGACGTTCTCGCCAAATTGAGCCAGTGCAATCTTATAAGATCCATCGCCCACATTGAGTTGCACAGCCAGTTGGTTGAGAAGTTCCGTTATCTGCTCTGTTATATCCGTTATCTCCCCCTTGGCCGAACTATCCACCAGTATAAATACATCAGCAAACTTTTGGGCAATGGCTGTAACAGACAATAAAAAATTGACAATTATTTGACATATTTGCGCATTTAAATATATGAATATTCACAAAACAGCACAAAATGACTAAAACTTTCAATAAAATCAAAATAAAAACTTCAAATTATAAGCTAATTCAAAATATTAACTAGATGAATAAAGTTTGAGAACAAACTTTGAGTTGGCTTAAGAAAGCCTAACGTGAAAGTTTGAAGCAGTTGTAAAAGTATTAAAGTTGATGTTGCTCTCATGATTTAGCACATTGCTTACATTATTTAACATGTTGTTAGCATGTTTTAACATGATTAGCTTGTTGCTTGCATTTTTATAGGCAATGTTGTTAGCATGATTAGCATGTTAATAGCATGATTATAGTATGATAAGCAAGTTATTAGCATGTTGTTAACATAATTAGCAAGTTACTAGCATGTTTATAGCCTGATTAGCATGTTATCAGCATATTTCTAGCATGATTAACGTTACTAGCATTTTGCTTGCATGACTAGCATGTTGCTAGCATATTTTTAACATGATTAACATGTTACTAGCATGTTTAACATGATTAGCATGTTACTGGGTTGTTGCTAGCATGTTGTTACCATGATTAACATGTTGCTAGCATGATTACCCAGTTACTACCATAATTAGCAAGTTACTAGCATTTGCTAGCATGACTAGCATGTTTCTAACATGATTAACATGTTACTAGCATTTTTAACATGATTAGCATGTTACTAGCATGATTCTAATATAATTAGCAAGTTACTAGCATGTTTATTACTAGCATGTCTAGCATGATTAGCCAGTTACTACCATGATTAACACGTTACTAGAATGTTGCTAACATGATTAGCATATTACTAGCATGTTGTTAGCATGATTAACGTGTTACCAGCATGATTCTAGCATGATTAGCCAGTTCCTACCATGATTAGCAAGTTACTAGCATGGTTAAAAAGTTACTAGAATGTTGTTAACATGATTACCATGTTACTAGCATGTTGTTAGCCTGATTAGCATATTTCTAGCATGTTTCTAACATGATTAACATGTTGCTAGCACGTGTTTAACATGATAACCATTTTACAAGCATGTTGCTAACATGATTAGCATGTTGCTAGCATGTTCCTAACATGATTAACATGTTACTAGCATGTTTTTAACATGATTAGCATGTTACTAGCTTGTTGCTAGCATGATTAGCCAGTTACTACCATGGATTAGCAAGTTACTAGCATGATTAGCATGTTGTTAGCATGTTGTTAGCATGATTAGCAAGTTAATAGACTGTTGCTAGCATGATTAGCATATTAGTAGCATGTTGTTAACATGATTGACATGTTACTAGCATGTTGTTAACATGATTAGCAAGTTACTGGCATGCTGCTAGCATGTTTCTAACATGGTTAGCATGTTACTAGCATGACTGGCTTGTTAGTAGCAGTTGTAAGCATGATTAGCAAGTTACTAGCATGTTGCTAACGTGTTTTTTTTTAGCATAATTACCATGTTGCTGGCATGATTAACATGCTTAAACCAACTAAAACTGAATGAAAAACAGCAAAAAAAAAAGCAGCTAAAACCAACCTAGGCTGGTTTGTCTAGTCTTAGCTGGTTTAAGCTGAAAATAGCTGGTTTAACCTTGGCTGGTCTTTTATGCAGGTCTCCCAGCTTGGCCAGCTAAGACCAGCCTGACCAGCTAAAAAGTGGCCAAAACCACTTTAAACCACTTTAAAACCAGCCTGGGAGACCAGCCAAGGCTGGTTTTAGCTGTTTTTTAAGTAGCTAGTTGTTAAGTTTTGCTATAGCAATAAACAGTTTAGATGCACCATAGGTCTCTTTGTGTAAAAGTTTTCACCCCCTCAATGAAAGTCTGAGGGGTTTTAGGTGGTTTTGGTAGTCTGGTTTTCGAAAACCTGATCAGTAAGCTGGATCAGTTAGAAAAGACATAGCTTAATAACTTCATAACTTCAGACCAGTCTGATGGTCTGACCCCAGTTTGGTGGTTGTAGCATTAAAGCTCCAGGAGGAGAACAAATGTAGTTGTTCACAAATAGTACCAAAACAACACTGTACCAAGTGTAAAAATCTCACTTGACTACTTGTGATCGGATCAACAGAGACAGATTCAGATAACAAATATATTAACACTTAATTTACCTTTCCCCTGATCCCTCATCAAGATACACACTGTCTCCGTCATGGTGGTCGTCAGTCCTTGCAGTGCTTGGTAATTGTCAATATTAACCACAAAACGTTCAGGTGGGCTGTTGGCGATGGCCTTTAACTCCGTCATATTGGTTGGACCGACACCAATGGCAAAGATGATAATACCCTTTTTTCGCAGCTGTCCAGCAGGTTCCTTTATATCGTCGGCTGAGTCTCCATCTGTGACCACCACAACAACCTGAGGCACTTTTTCATCGATACGGCTTCCACCCGCAGTCGTGAAATAGTTGTCCTTAAGGAACTTCATGGCTTTTCCCATGTACGTGCCTCCTGTTCGGTATGGAAGGTCATCGATTTTCTTAAACAGATCTGCTTTGTTTGCATAGTCCCCTATCAGAAACTCTTTGTGGGGATCGGTGCTGAACTGCGCAAGACCAACTTGTACCTTTTTCGTGTTGATATCCAAACCATCCACAAAAGTGCGCATGAACGTTTTAACCTCCCGGAAGTCTCGAGTACCAATGCTGCTAGAACTATCCACAAGGAATACAATGTCATATGGCGGCCTTTCAGCCAGGCATTCTATCAATGAGAGTATAATAGACAACATGTGAGAATCAAGACATATATAAATGACACATATATAAATGAAGTCATCAAGGCTGCATTTATTTGATCAAAAATACACTAAAACAGTAATAATGTGAAATATTATTTTAATGTTAAAATAACTGTACTGTGTAGTACTGTGATGGCAAAGCTGAATTTTCTGCAGCCATTACTCTAGTCTTAGGAGTCACATGATCCTTCAGAAATCACTGTACAACGCTGATTTGAAGTGTTTACCTGTTTGCTGTGCAGTGCTTACAAGGAAACATGATATGATGATTAAAGCAGAAAGAAATGCCCGTGCCTTCCCCATTTTGTCTTAATGCGTCCCGAAGACCTTGACAGAAAAAAAACAGAAATTATTTTTGCATGATAATTCTAATATACTAAACCTAACTTGTCCCCTAACTTGAACAAGAAGCCCCTTACATCAGCGAATATCAGATTTTTATAAAATAATATTTTCATACACTACCAGTCAAAAGTTTTTCATGTTTTTTAAAGAAGTCTTTTCTGCTCACCAAGCCTGCATTTATTTGATTCAAAGTACAGAAAAAAAACTGTAAAAATGTGAAATATTTTTACTTTTTAAAATAACTGTTTTCTATTTGAAAATATTTTAAAATGTAATTTATTCCTGTGGTTTCAAAGCTGATTTTTTTAGCATCATTACTCCAGTCACAAGATTCAGAAATCATTCTAACATTCCAATTTGCTGCTCAAAAACATTTTTTTTATTATTATTATGTTGACATTTTTTCAGGTTTCTTTGATGAATAGAACATTCAGAAGAACAGCATTTATCTAAAATAGAAATCTTTTGTAACATTATAAATGTCTTTATCATCACTTTTGAAAGAAAAAAAGAATCCTGAAAAAATGTACTCAGCTGTTTTAAATATTGTTAATAATAATAATAATTATAATAATAATAATAATAAATGTTTCTTGAGCAGCAAATCAGCATATTAGAATGATTTCTGAAGGATCATGTGACTGGAGTAATGATGCTGAAAATTTAGCTTTGATCACACAAATAAATTACATTTTAAAATATTTTAAAATAGAAAGCACTTATTTTAAAAAGTAAAAATATTTCACAATATTACAGCTTTTGCTGTATTTTGGATCAAATAAATGCAGGCTTGGTGTCCAGAAGAGACTCTTTAAAGAACATTAAAAATCTTACTGACCAAAAACTTTTGACTGGTAGTGGATTTATATAATATTTTTTATTATTTTCTGTAAATACATTATATTTTAAAACAAGGAGCAATACAATAGCATTAATAAAGCATGATTATACTTATAGATTATTATAATATTAAATGTAATTTGATTTATGGGATAGATAGATAGATAAATAAATAAATAATATGTGGTATACACTACTAACATGCTCTATATTGGTATACAATATAGAGCAATTCAGTAAATGTGCTAAAGTCTTCCCATGTGTTTGTCGGCTACCCAAATGAACTATAAACATGAATGTTCTGATAGATTATCTACTACAGCAAAGCAAACAAACATGTTTATTGTTTCCTGTTAAGAAATGTTTGTGTTGGAATGACAGCATAGAGGACGTTTCACCCACAGGCCAGCTGTGAAATTTAAGGTCAATTGAGGGCCTGTCTAAACCCTCAAGCTCTCACAGCCCAAGAGCTGAACTCTTTCATGTGGTAAGAAGAAAGGAATACCAATCAGTTCCTGGCATGAACAACGCTAACCCAACAACCACATAAATATTAGACTTGCCATAGTGTCATGTAATGTTTTCAGTTGCTAAGATTTTGTCCTGTGTTGAAAAATAAATACAAATTGTAATAAATGATTATATTATTCCTATGCTTTCTGTGAAGCTACAGATGAATTGCGCCAACATGTTTTAAACACTGCCCCATGTCTGCCATTAGTCAAATAACACATTTCAAACCTATAAAGGAATACAAAATTATTCAAATTTGCTGAAAATTTACCCTCCCTCAGGCCATCCAAGATGTAAATAAAATTATTTCTTCATCGTAACAGATTTGGAGAAATTTAGCATTTGTCACTTGCTCACCAATGGATCCTTCGCAGTGAATGGGTGCCGTCAGAATGAGTTCAAACAGCTGATAAAAACATCACAACAATCCACAAGTAGTCCACATAACTCCAGTCCATCTTGTTAAGTAAAAAGCTGCATGTTTGCAAGAAATCCATCATTAATATGTTTTTAACTTCAAAGTGTTGCTAAAATATGAGTCCTCTATCAATAATACAACTGTACTATGTATAAATGTTCTAAATCAGGAGAGAAATATATCACACCATTGCTTAACTATGTTGGGCTGGTCAGCATGGGAGAGATTTAAAAGTTACTATATTTGGTTGTTATTTTTCATGAATCAAATTCAGTCACATTCTATTTTACCTTCCATGAGACAATGGAAGGCATCTGTATCTGCTTGCATCGGTCATGTTTTTGAGAGGTACAGATGTCATATGCATGCAAGTTCCACATGTGCCCATCATCCCAAAGTAGGAGCTTAACGGAAATCACATCTAATCTGTATTCTGCTCCTCTGCTCTCATACTTAATAAAATGGTCTTCTATAATAAAATCACACATGAGAGGCACATGGAGCCCATATATGTTTCAGGCACTCTAACTGAACAACTTTTTTTCAACAAGCTCTATTACAAAATTCTTTCTAACACAGCTCTTTCATTAAGATGCTAATCTATTCCAGGCTTTCTAAATACAGACAAGCTTTTGGCTTGTGTGTTTCACAATGCTATTACTTCCTAATACAAGGAGTAGGCAAACTTAGGCACGTGGAGCATGAAAAGCAAGAAAGATTTATATCATGCATACTTTTTTTTTACTTTGTTGTTCGTTTCAGTTGAAGTTATTCGTGCATAGCAAAACACTTCCTTCAGTAATCCTTCAGTGTCACGCTGCCTGTTTAATTAATTTATGAGCTGCACAGTTGAGCCGGACGGTGCAGTTGCTTTGATGTGGTCTGCTGTTTTTTTGAAACACTCTCAGTAAAAAGAATAGAAAAATTAAGAACATTTCCAACAGATTAAGGTTTCTAATAAAGGAAAAGAAGGTTTTTCAAAAGACTGCTGATCCAGTGCTCAAAAAACATTTATCAAAATAGCTGCAACCAGCAATTACCGGGGTTCAAGAGCTTAAGGCATTTCAGCATATAAGGAAAAAGACATTACATATTATTTAGCACAGCTGTACCCACCTAAATCAATTATTAAAAAATAATTTTTGGCAAATTCAGGTAATTTACTATAGAAATATGTTTTTTAATGGTTATGACTATTATAGCGACAGCTGTGGTCCCCTTAAAACTTGTTTAGAATCACCTGTCACATGTGCTCAGCAGGTTTTGGATAGTTTTGAGTTTTCCTTTAGGCTTTATAGGATTTTGGGTAAATTTGGACAGGCCCCTTTGCTAAACGACCCTGTTATAGCTTCCCAAAGGGGAACATTTCAACATTTTTTGATAATTATTGGCCTAGGGAAAACAGAGAATTGTACTGCAGTGTTACTCCAGATTGAACGAAAAACCTAGGACTAGTTAGCAAAAATTTTTTTTTTTACATGTTCTCCATCACTGAACAAACAATTTGATTGACAGCAGTGGTTCTAGAGGCAAATGTTTGTAGGCACGCAAATGTCTTTGTAGACGCTTGTGGCACTTCGGACCAAGACCGTGCACACCGATTTCCATGTTGATAGGACAAATGGCTGTGGACTTATAGCCATTTTTATGTTTCTTTCCTTCTTATAGCTCCACAAAGTGGCTTAGCTCCGCATTTTTTTCCTGTGACCTCAGAGAGAGCTCTTACATAAGTGTTCTGAGTTTGGCGGAGATATCTCATTCCGTTCAGGAGTTTACTAAAAGTGGCCCTGCCCCTTTCGAATGTTTTGGCGTCCCTTTGCGATGGTGAGTCAAAAGTTAAACGTTTTTTTTTTTTTGATAATTATTGATATTCACTCTCTATAGAATCTTTCTGCACCGGTTTGGTTCCGATTAGGTGAAATACCTAGGACGAAAATTTTGTCAGACTCACGACCGAATCTGAGGTGTGCTATTAGCAGTTTAGGAGTTAAGAGCGATTTCGTACTTTTGATCGCTGTAGCGCCCCCATCAGGCCGATTGGGGCAAGCCTCGGTCACGTTGTAGGCGGTGTGAGTACTACCATCCCTCCAAGTTTCCAGTCTCTACGACTTACGGTTTGGTCTGCATGATCAGTTTTACATGGAGGTCGCTGATCCGTGATCATTCTAACAATTACAATTCTAACAACCCCTAATTATCCATGTTGAAAACAGTTGTGCTGCTAATTAGGGGTTCAAGAGTGTAGCGCTAAAATGCTATTGCAATTGTTAAAACCCTATTGTAAAAAGGATTGCGCAGACCAAACCGATTCGCCAAACTTGTCACATTTATGTAAGAGCTCAAGCTGAGGTCACAGGAAAAAATTTGCGGAGACTGGACACTTGGTAGTGCTATAAGAGGGAAAAAACATAAAAATGGCTATAACTGGGCAACCATTTGTCCTATCAACATGAAAATTGCTGTACACAGTCTTGGGTCCAGAACTGCCACATGTGTCTACGTGAACATTTGCTTATCTCAAAAAAACATGGCTTCCATTGGCCTATGAAATTTGAGCACCTATTAGACAAGGTTAACGGAGGCCAATCGGAATGAAACTCAGTGGGCCTGTTTGACTCACAGCCCCAAAGGTCTCTGAGAAATTTGAAAGAAATTGTCCACTGGGGGCGGTATCGCATTTTTTGAGGGCATCAACGATTCTATATTGTGCAGATTTCCGCACATACACGTGATATTCGTATTGTATGATAGACTTCCTCGTTCCAAAGATCTTTGCCTCTAAAACAACTGCAGTCAATCAAACCGTTTTTTTTTATGATTAAGAAGATGTGAAAAACCTACTTTTGCAAACTAGTAAAAAATTATCAAAAATACGTTGAAATTTACCCTTTGGGAAGCTATAACAGGGTCCCTTAGAAATTTTGTTTATTTTGGTAATTTATTATTATTATTAGCATTATTATTTATTTCTTTTCTTTTATTTTAATTAAATCAGCAAAATACGTTTTGTATCTATTTAGATTCCATTATCATTTGGTCATAGAACTGTTTGAATTCCCCGCAAACTGTGTTAACCAGGAATTTATTTTCCCCCACACTAAACTACGCCCCTGTGCATGAAAGAAAATAGGCGGCCCATCTCATTCACTGGTGTTAAAAATGTCAACAATTTTGATAAAAGAGATTTGGACCGAAAAACAAATAATATCCATAATATCCAAACTTAGCAAAGAGAGTTTTAAACCCTTAAACCAGAATCAACTGTGTGAAAAACTGTTGTGGTGCCCATGTGTTTAAGAGTAACAGGAAAGGTGGATCAAATGATTTGCACATGGAAGTAATTTAACTGTGAAGAGAGAGTTGACTGATTGAGAAGACCAAAACCAGAAGCCTTGATGTCACTTTACTGAGGCAAATCTTTGCATGCATGTTTATTTCATCCTTGTTTCCTTCCTTATGATTTTTAGAGGTCAGACAAAGTTTGGCAGAAATATTATTATGACAATGAATAAAATAATCTGCAGAACATCTAATGACCATAACATTTCACTAATCTGAGCAACTCAATGCTTTTGGACACAGCTCTCGTGCTTTTTTTTATTTCTTAATAGTAAATGACTGATTACAGCACAACATTCTAATTTAATTTTAATAATTTACTGATTCTAAGTCAGAAATTGATTTTGGAGATAGATAACATGCTGCTCAGGCATAAGAAATCTTTGGCATGCATGCCACAATCGGAATGTAGAAAATAAACATCAGCACACAAGCGATAAGGGAGAGACGGGAATGTAGTGCTATTATGTTATGGTAGTCAAATATACAGTAAATGGATGACAATATAGAGAACATACCAAGAAAAATTCTCAAATTTCCAACCCCATGCACTAGATCTAACTCCAATCATACAACCAGTTGTTTTCCTACTGATGCAATCTGGACCTCGGCTAAAATTGTATTCCTCATTGGCAAACGTTCAAGTGCTGACAGACACCATGTGGCGATGCACAACACATCTTACAGCATAAGGTAAACAAACGCCTTTGATGCTCTCTTCTAAGTACTGCCATTTATTTTACACGCTGACCATGTCTATAACACAGCTGCATATGCTACATATGATGTCAACAATTTATGGTACCATGTTTTTTGTATGATCAAGTGTGATGACAGCACAGAACATATGGACCTGATTACTTCTAACTGGATCTCCAGATGCGCAATTATGTTGGCTTTTAAAATACCTAAACCGAAGAGCAAATTTTTGGCCTACATACACCAAATTAGCTAACTAATATCTTGGAAAACCGTCTGAACATGTATATTACCAATTCATTCTAGTCACCACTCAAGCTAACAAGCCTTCAAAACAGAGTAGTTACCACATCTCTCTTGAAACTGACAAAACATTCCGGCTAGAAAAGACCTCCGCGACCTTCAGACTTCAAGGCGTTGTCAAACCATTCCGATTTTTTTCTAGATAAGATTTCCGTTCTGTTTACCAGAAATTCTAAAACTGTTCTTTCACAAGTGTTTTATGTACAATTTAAGAGCTTAAGTTATGTGCCTCAGGAACTGTTGCAACAACACTTCATTTCCCCCTCATTTCCAAATCAAACCGGACCCCTATCTGATTGGCGACACTGCTATGCATTTCTTCAGGACTTGAGGAAATGCCTGCTAATGGAATAGTGTATCTCAGATCGCTTCTAAATAAAAAAAAATATATATATTATCATATTCATGCAATCATGAAGAATAAGTGGACGTTCCACATTAAACACTTAGAATATGCATATCCAACCAACCTACTTTTTCAGGAGCTTTCAGTAATATTCTTCAGTCAGTTTGCTCCACTGTTTTATTTCTTATTTCTAAACAGACTAAAGTCTGGTTAGCTCAGTTAACCCCTACTGGTACACGCTCGTAACTACACCATCTGGTTGCAAGAAGCTCTCTTCAGTGATTACCATAGAATGGTTATTGTGTAAACGTAATTTGAATACTTTATTATAAGTATACTTTTACGATTTCAAATTTTAGTAAATATATTATTTTTCCCCTTGTCTATAGCACTTTTCACGTCATAAATCATAAAGCTTTGCAAACTTTTAAGAGACCTCAAAAACCAGCCACCAGTTAAAAAATCTACAACAGGCTAATATAACGAAATATTTGCTACTGATATATGACTTGCAAATTAGAGCAAATTACATTAAATAAAAATAAATAAATAAATGGAAAATGTGCAGAATTATTTGCAGCTATGTGAAAGGAAACATTTAATTGCTAAAAAGATCGTTATAATCTTCATTATTAATAAAATATGTAACCCTAATTCCTGAAAAATAATTTAACACATTTTTGAAAGATCGTTTTAAATAAAATGTAAACAGAGAAAACTTTACTTAGATACAAAAGAGTTTCCAAACTGTTACTTTAAACTCAGATATTTCTAGCAGTGTTCGTGTCTTCTCCAAACACTTCACACCAACAACAACCGCTCAACTCTTACTGTAAACAAAAACAGCAATAATTTTAGCAACGATGCATGCAGTGCCTCTGCATGCAAGAATGAAGCGCATGCACTTACTGTACATCTGTCGGAGCGCGAGAAAACAATCCCACTGCAGGAGCGCGTCTGTGTATAGACGGTGTGACCACTCCTCAGAGCCCCCTCCCCCCGCCGTATCTTCATTCTTTTCATTAATTTCAATGTCTACACCAAGTTTCGGAATATAGTTCAATGCATTTGGAAGAATGTATAAACAATATTCGTTTTTTATGGCTCATTACAGCATTTGCAACCTTAAACTTCGAATATTCACATTACATTTTATCAAACGTATATATTTTAATATATGTAATATATACGCTATAAAATGCTGGGGGGGTTTAACCCAAATGGGTTCAGCCTGTTGGGTCATTTAATTGTGTTATTTTCCATATTTTTACCCAGGTGCTGCTGGGTAGTTTTTCTGCACTCTAAAATGCTGGGTTATTTTTTTAATCTAAATTCTAGGTTCAGCCTCTTGGGATATTTTATTGGATTATTTTTCATATTTTTACCCAGGTGCTGGATAGTTTTTCTTCACTCTAAAAAAATGCTGGGTTATTTTGTTAACCCAAATGCTGGGTTCAGCCTGTTGGGTCATTTTATTTGGTTATTTTTTATATTTTTACCCAGTTGCTGGGTAGTTTTTCTGCACTCTAAAAATGCTGGGTTATTTCTTTTAAACCAAATACTGAGTTTAGTCTGTTGGGTCATTTTATTGGATTATTTTTAACGTTTTTACCCATGTGCTGGATAGTTTTTCTGAACCCTAAAAATGCTGGGTTATTTATCTATTTTTTTACCTAAATGCTGGGTTCAGTCTGTTGGGTCATTTTATTGGATTATTTTTCTTTTAAACCAAATACTGAATTTAGACTGTTGGGTCATTTTATTGGATTATTTTTTAACATTTTTACCCAGGTGCTGGATAGTTTTTCTGAACCCTAAAAATGCTGGGTTATTTATCTTTTTTTTTTTTTTTTTTACCTAAATGCTGGGTTCAGCCTGTTGGGTCATTTTAATGGATTATGTTTTACATTTTTACCCAGGTGCTAGGTAGTTTTTCTGCACTGAAACACGATGCGACTTCGCTGTTATGTGACAAAGTTTCCGTGCACTCCACTGACTAAGATAGAGGGTTTGCACTTACGTCGCGATTTGGTCAGTTACCCGGATGCGCGGCATCGATTGCACAGTTAATTTACTACTGAACATGTTGAATATGTTAATTTTGTCAAAATTAACGGCCTGGAAATCCTGGTTCAGTTTGGCCAACCACAAATGTCTTTTGCACTCTTCTCCATGATTTGTTATAACTTTTGGCAGTCTAATGTTTTTTCCGGTCCGACCGATTAGTACAGCCCAAAATATGGCAATAATTGACCATTTTCAGCAGCAATAATCAGCAAAATATGAGTTTCGTCATTGTTTACATTCAGTGCTGCCAGTATGGCTGACTGATGACAGGTCATGAAAACACTCTGTAGGAGCCACAGATATAGAAGTCTGTTAAGAATATTTAAGATCATTGTTAGTATAACTCTCTTGACCCGTGACAAAATCTTGCCTGGCATGTTACTTGTTTAGAACATTACAATGCAGCTGTGCAGAATTAATATATCTGGTGACACAATAATGAATGGATGATCTTGTCACCAGGGACCACGTCATAGTTAAATGAAAACAGTCTTCGCCTCTCACACTCCTCGACTTAAGCCATATATGTTGGGAACAATCCCAGAAAGCCACACATGGGCCTTCACCTCAAGCTGTGCTGGCTTTAGTCAACTCCCAATCCCAGCCCTGGAAGTTGTTGTGAAGCAATAGTTAAACCCTGGTGTGACCGGATCAAAAAAAAGTGCATGGATGTCAAAGATGTAAAAAGGACCTAACTGATTTTTAAATCATAATTTTGGCCACGCATGAATTTGATATTGCTTTAGCAGTTGATGTAAATATGCTAGAAAACCCAAAGCACTAAATACATGCTCGCATACCCACTTTACTATCCCCTGTGCTAAAACAGCTATCTTAACTAAGAACATGTGCTCTTTCTGTAAGGTGAGAAGAGACATCTCCTACACATAGTCCACATACGATTACAGCTTGCTGTTTCAGGCAGCCCTTTTTTTAAATTAAAGGAATATTTCAATATTTACTCCCCCTCATGCCATCGAAGATGTGGATGAGTTTGTTTTTCCATAACAATTCATAACAATTTAGCATCACATCACTTGTTTGGCAATGGATCCTCTGCAGTGAATGGGTGCCGTCAGAATGAGAGTTCAAACAGCTGATAAAAACATCAAAGTAATCCATAAGTAATCCACTCATTCAGTCTTAATCAGTCAGTTAACATCTAATGAAGCAAAAAGCTTTGAGTTTGTAATAGATAAATCCATCAAGACATTTTTACTTGGTATATTCTGGATAAGGAGAGAAATACACATAAATCATGCATCTTTTAAAAATGAAATCAGTCCAAAACAGTTTTAAACAATAATGCTGGTTAATGTGAGAGGACAACACACAACTTCCTAATCATTTTTTTTCCCCCAAATATGTTCAGATGAATAAACAAACTTATATACATCTTAGATGGCCTGAGGATTAGTACATTTTTATTTTTAGGTGAACTATTCCTAAACTGGCAATAATAATCAATAGTTTCTCCTAAATGCACGAGAAATGTAAATTCTTCAGAAATTCTTAACAGGGTCAGTGTTTAGTAGATGTTCTTTTAAATACCACATCTTGTTTTCTCTGGCATATATTCTTGAATTGTAGCTAATCATACTGATTGCTGAATTTATTCACCATGGACATTCTTGGTGAAGCAAAACACAAATTTTGACTGACTTGTCAGCATCAAGATTTAGGTTCTGTAAATTATCCCAATAGATGTGTCAGACACAGTTAAACAAAATGGGAGACATTATGCAGAATTGGCCAGGCAAGCAGCTGTTCAGATTTGTTTTGGCTCATCCCCTTGTGATTTAGTCTATGGTTTTATTCTTCATATCATTACAAAATCATTATGAAGTCTAGTGCTAATGCAAATGCATGAATTAACATCTTATTCCTGCTTTAAAAAAACAACAACATTTCATGTATTATATACTTCAAAGTATTCCTGTGTGTCCGTGTAAAGAGTTGCTGTTTCAGGAACCAAAAAAGGAGATGAGCCCAGGATCTGTCTTACATAAATCCATTCATGTTAGAGTTTTCCAATAACAGCTGAGCTGCTGAGCTGATGTTTGTCTATGATGGATTTAAAGGAAATTCTAAGGAAGTTCCTCAGAAAACTACCAGGGTCCCTGTTAAACTGCTGTTATTTGGAAAGAAAAAAGTGTGGTTTAATGAGTAAAACATGGCATAACTGCACGAATGTCATTGGCTCAGTGCATACTGAAAACAAAATATAACTTTAAAGCACTGTATATTTGCATGCATTTGTAATCATGAACATACGCAATATTTAGGATCCTCCTCTTCGATGACATTAATACTCATTAAAATATCAGGGAAAATAAGCAAGAGCTCACTGTCAGTTGTAGACCACATGTGAAACATCTTAGGAAGTTCAGCTAGAAATCAAAGTCATACAATTATAAAGCATCAGAAGTATAAATTGAGTGAAATTACCATTTTTCCTCTGAGGCTGAGAAGTCTTCATAAAGGAAAAGTCTTCATTTCCTCATTTCCAGTCTCACAGTGCTTATGGCAATTCATACATATTTTACTAGGTGGCTAATTCGTATGAATTTGTGTGACCTCACTCATACGAATTTGTACGATTTTTGCTAAATCGTACATATTTTACGAGTTCGCCAATTTGTATGAATTATGAACAAGTGACCTACCCCTAACCCTGCCCCTGAATCTACCCATCATTGGAATTTAGACAAATCGTACAAAACCATACGAGTGAGGTCATACAAATTTGTACGGATTAGCCACCTGGTAAAATAGGTACAAATTTGTCGTGAGATTACATTGTTCTGTAAGTAGATAAAACATGTCAGTAAAAACATTTTAACAGATAATGGTCTGCAAAAACGTATGGAATCCCGTTTCCGCCACTGAATAAAAAATTATTGCAACTTTTTATCTCAGAACTCTGACATTTTTCTCGCAATTGCGAGTTTACATCTCGTAATTCAGAGTTACAAATTCAGTTATATAGTTAGAATTGCGAGATATAAACTCATAATTCTGACTTTTTTTCTCAGAATTGCGTGATAGAAATAGAAACTCACAATTACTGCATTTTTTTCTCACAAATGCAAGTTTGTATCTTGCAATTCAGACTTTTGTTACAATTGCGAGTGTATATCTCGCAATTCTGACTCTCTTTTTTCGCAATTCTTACTTTTTTCTCAGAATTGTTAAATATAAACTTGCAATTGCAAGTTATAAAGTCCAATTTTGATGAAGAAAAAAGACTGATATATTCTCAGAATTGTGAGTTTGTATGCAATTTATAAAGCCAGAACTGCGAGATATAAACTCGCAATTCTGCGAAAAAAATAATTGTTTATATCTCGCAATTCTGACTTTATTTCTCAGAATTGCAAGTTTATATCTCGCAAGTCTGACTTTATTTCTCACAATTGTGAGTTTATATTTTGCAGTTCTGACTTTATTTCTCAGAACTGCAAATTTATATCTCTCAAGTCTGACTTTATGTCTTAGATTTGCGACTATTTCTCAGACTTGCGAGTTTATTTCTCACAATTCTGACTTTATTTCTCACAATTGCGAGTTTATATCTTACAGTTCTAAGAAAAAAAATGCAATTCACACAATTATAAGAATAAAAGTCAGAATTGTGAGATACAAAGGCGCAATTACCTTTTTTTATTTTTTTATTCATTAGCGGAAATAGGCTTCCAAAATAAAAGGGTTACTTTGAAATGTTAAAAAATCTTGTGATTCACTAAATGTAATTGTGATTTAAAATGTATCAGGTTTAATGTCTCTCCTTCAGATTTACATTCCCAAAAGCATGCCATTTTTTCTTACATTTATACTCTGGTAATAACTGAAATTTAATATGATATTGTGGTATCTTAAAAGAAAATTGGATTTGATTTCCTTCCCTAGCTGATTTTCCCCCTGTAACGAGACCCCAGGGAAGCATGTAAGATCCAAATGCGAGCTTTATTATAACACAGCGTAGTCAAGACAGGCAGGGTCGATCTCCAAACAAACAGTAACAACCAGGGCAAGACAAAAGCAGAATCCCAAAAGAACAGGCAGAAGGTCAAAATCCAAGTGAGCAGTCCAAAAGTAACAAATGAACAAGGCTAAGAAACTAGGCAAAAACTATGGCAATGTAACAGAACAAAACAATGGCAAAAACAAGGCAAAACTATGACAAGAAACAAAACCGTGGAAAATAACAAAAACAAGGCAATGCAACAGGGAAAATGCTTGGTAGAGTCCACACAGGCAAAACAGTACTTTGCGGAGTAGTGTTTGGTGTAGGCCTCCTTAAATGGCCACCAAACAGGAAGTAACCCATGAAGCAGCAGAGGGAGCGGTAACAGAGAGTCAATGGGTGAGGGCTCCCTCTGCTGGCGTGGCGTTACACCCCCATAGAAATTTTTTTTACTGTGGTTACTGCTTAGTGTCAACCAGGGTCAAAACTCAAGTGTTCATGTCTGTAGTGTGTAGCATGTATACTAACTTCTCTTGTAAATGTGCCATTGGTCATGTGTAAGTCATATAGCTGGCGTTAAAACGATTTGTTTACATCAAGCAGACTGCATATTTCTTTGGGTGTGCACCTGGCTCTCCTTTAACCGCAATGTACATTTACTGCAACGAAAAAAATGTTAGAAACAAGTGTGAGATAAACAACACCCAGACCACCAGCTAATCGTTGCAATATGAACGCTTGTTTACATAAACCCAAACTTGATTGTAAAATGAAGTATTAGTGTGTTGCAAGGACCTCTCTAATTAGTCTCTGATTAGTTTCAGTCTAGTTTAAAGTTCTGAGTTCAGTTTTCTTCAGTGTTGCAAGACTTACATGCATCCCAAAGTCAAGCAGTTATTAATCAACTTTTGAAATGTCTGTCAGTGTTAACCAATCACAATCAAGAAATCTAATAATGTTGTAGTATAATGCAGCAACTATCTAACGATATGCAGAAAATCATTCTACTCACCAAAAGATAACAGTAACATATCTGTAAACAATAAAAATACAGACCCTGTTTTAAATAATAGTGAAAAATCACTTTTTAATACTCCTGTTCCATTATTACCACTTAGCAGATTTTGACTCATTTAGGATTTCCTTTTCAACACATTGGATATTTTTTATATTTATAGTGTTCAATGTACTAAAAATAATAAAAATAAGGATGTATTAATTGGGAATAATTTGTTTTAAAATATACATTCTGTTTATAGGATACATTTTTAAGCTTTAAGCTAGCTGGGACATTCATTGTCTCCATAAACAATTGTTCTCTGATTTATAGTTTTATTTTGTTGCTTTTGTGGCATGAAAAAACCCTCAAATTAAGAAACCAAAAGTGGACAGTTTTCACAGCATGCATTTATTTTAAGATCAGTACACAAAGATGAGGCATTTGATGCAATTATTATTGCTGTTGTTATTAGTTTATTTGTATAGGGACAGCACAAATATCATTTACATGACAAAAACACCAAATGCTAAACCAAATGCTATTTATTAATGAGTTACAATGAGTGGAGCCTTGGTTTCCTTCAAGCCAGATCTGAACCGCTGTTTTAAAAGACTTTATATTATTTATTACTTAATGGTTGTAGCAGTTGTAAAATAGACTTCATGTCATGTCTGAGCGTATTTCCTTGTCTCATAAAACGGAATTGTGGCTCTCACACAGAGATGGAAACATGTGAGGCAGACGATCCTAGAAATGTTTAACCGTAATGTCAGTAACTTAAGTTATTGGCATCAAAAATAAAGATGTCTTCGACAAATGTGCTTAATATCATGCTTTACCAGCTCCCTGCCGTACAGCTCATAAACACATTCTCAAATCAAATGACTTCTGGCTTCCAGAGAAGAGTTTCTCTGTATGGCTTGAGGCCTTGCAAGACTGTAAAGGCCGAAAAGATTAAGATGTCAGAATTAAATGTTGTGAAAACGAACGCACTGCACACTACCCGTTTATCTTACAGAAGTGTTTTTTTTGGTCCTCCCTTGTGTCCTTCCCTTGTCAGTGTAGCTCTGTTGTTCACTATTATTCATGGTCTGTATTTCTTTCTCAGTCATTGCTTGCTTAACAATTCCTGGAAATTCAGTCTTGAACTCCCTTATCAGCTTGCAAAATCCCAAACCCAGGCAAAGCCTGAAATTTGGCATAGTAACTTTTAAACTTTTTTGTTTGTCCTTTTGGCTCTTGCCTAAAATTTATAGAATGACTTCATACTCCAAATGTGCCTGATTGGAGAATCTTAATCACTCAAAGTCTGGCACTGAGCAGTTCTTCCTGTTCAGAGTCTGCTGCCAAAAGTTACTTGGCAGCTGAAGGATAACAGTCCTTTCGAACATCTTTGGCCTAGAATGTGTGGTTATATACTGTACTGTTACAGCACAGTTGATATTACATGTATGTAAGGTTCCTTGGCATAAGATACTACAAATGACTTTTTTCTTCAAAGCTGGTCTTGTTTAAACACTGTTTAAACTTGTGTCATGGCCCAGCTAAGGGATTGCTTATTAGATCACAGATGTTGTATTAACTGGCTGCTGTTGCTATTGCAATTTGTTTTGTATTTGTAGATTCCAGAATTTGGAAGTTTTGTAGAGAATCATTTAAGTTAGTATCTAAAAGGCAAATAATGTTTGTCTAGATTGAGGGCGGCCTATGGACAAAAACAGGTGTGATGCCAGTAAAAGGTGAACAGATGAACTGAATAAACAGTGGCTGCGTCCGAAAGCTCTAAAAAGCTGCCATCGGAGGCAGCATTCCAAGGCAGGAAGGCATCAAAGCACGTCCGAATCCAAATTCTGCTTCATTTCCTGTCTCCGGAGGTATCTTCTTCTGATCGAATTCTGATCGAATTTTGAAGGTGGCATGGATGTATCCTTCCCTGCCTTCAACTTCCCGCAATTCTGTGCGTTTCATTCCGTGCCGGTTGAGCTTAAAAAATAAAGTTGCTTTTGGTGGTCAGTTTGTGTGTAAATGTATATTTCTGACTAATTTTTTGCACTTTTGATGGTATTTCTAGTGAGAAATCAGTATTATAGTAATCAAATGTTTGTTTAGTTATAATCAAAGCTCGTTCTATTTTGTTGTAGATCATAAAAACCATTATGCTGCCTCAGAAGCCTGTCCGAAATCAGTTTCATGAGGTGCCTTCGTGCAAAAACGCTGCCTGCAAAGTCACTGACTGATAAGGTAACTAGGCAGCAAGTCAGCTGTCTAGGTTTTGACTGCAGCTAGTGATTTATTTTGATGGATAAAAATAGCTTTGTACCTAAATCAAAAATTAGATAGAGCTAAGAAGGCAACGGTGAAACAGGAATTAAAATTATTGCAGTGTTGCTTTTTATTTTTGGTGCGGTTCGCTTTCACACGGCAAAGTTTTTATGACCAAATTTGTCATGCGCGAGTAAACTGTCCTCTCGTTGGTCAAACAGTTTATTTTTCGGGATTCCACTCATAGCTGTCATGCATCATTGAATTGAACCACGACAGCTTAGTGGGCTTATTGTTGGGGTTTTTGTATGTGTCATTATATTATTTTAAGCAGGGGTCGGTGCTATAAAATGAAAAGGCACGCTTTGATTTTGAAAGGTGAAGATGTGTTCACCCAAAGACATTCACTGGTTCATTTTAAAGGAGAAGTCCACTTCCAGAACAACAATTTACAAACAATGTACTCACCCCCTTGTCATTCAAGATGTTCATTTCTTTCTTTCTTCAGTCGTAAAGAAATTATGTTTTTTGAGGAAAACATTTCAGCATTTTTCTCCTTACGATATGGTGCCCCGATTTTGAACTTCCGAAATGTAGTTTAAATGCGGCTTCAAACGATCCCAAATGCGGTTGTAAATGATCCCAGCCGAGAAAGAAGGGTCTTATCTAGCAAAACGATCGGTTATTTTAACAAAAATAATACAATTTATATACTTTTTAATGCCAAATTCTTGTCTTGTCTTTCTCTGCCTGGACTGTTTTTGTTCCAGTTCATGACAGTTAGGGTATGTCAAAAAAACTCCCATCTCACGTTCTCCCTCAACTTCAAAATCGTCTTATATCGCTGTTTTACCTTTTTTGTTGAGGGTGTTTGATCTTCTTTGCATGTTCACTTTGCAAACACTGGGTCAGTACTTCTACAGCGATGTAGGATGATTTTGAAATGATTTTTGAAGTTGAGGGAGAAAATACGATTGGAGTTTTTCGACATACCCTAACTGTCTTGAGTCAGAATACACAGAGTTCAGGGAGAGCAAGGCAAGACGAGCGTTTTTAAAAGTATTTAAAATTGTATTTTCTTAATGAAAAGATAAGACCCTTCTTCCTCGGCTGGGATTGTTTACAACCGCATTTGGGATTGTTTGAAGCCGCATTTAAACTGCCTTTTGGAAGTTCAAAATTGGGGCACCATATCAGTCCATTATTTGGAGAAAAATGCAGAAATGTTTTCCTCAAAAAACATAATTTCTTTACAACTGAAGAAAGAAAGACATGAACATCTTGGATGACAAGGGGGTCTTCTCCTTTAAGAGGTATTAGCAAAACAACATAGCTACTGCTTTTCACATAACTTCCATAATTACCCATCATACATTGTGATTCATACATGTTTCGTTGGTCCATTGGATCAGAATGCTTTCTCACTACAACCGCTCCAGAGTTCGTTTTCAGTCGAGCCAAGACCACCTCGTTCAGTGGATCTCGGACCGATCATTTTGGCACGGATCCAAGCGTGACTGGCGTGTTGTACATATGCCCAAACGAACCGAGCTAAGGGGGGAAACGCGCCAAGTTTCGAAAACAACGGGCCAGGTGTGAAAACAAAATTGTTTGTAGATCAGTGGCTCTGTTTTTGCATCAAGACCCAGGTTTTACACAGCCCTAAAATGAGAAGCAAATGACATGGAAAAGTAAACAGTTACTTTATTTTGATGTCCACCAGAATTATAGTTGGAATGTTTCGTTTCTAAATGTTTGTGTTTTTTTTTTTTTTTTTTAGCTTTTGATGTCTTTCTCTTGACTGCCAGTAGTTTGTTGTGTAAAACAAATTGTGAACCATGTTTATTCTTGTCGCAAATGAATCTGTATTTAATCTGCAGCTTCTGAGAAAATGCAGTTTTGATGATGCAATGTGATTAGGACCTAATGAACAGGAAATAATGCATTAAATCAAGAAATTACCTTAAGTCATTTTAGGCCCCATTGAGCAGCCACAGTTGGCTGTGTCAAGAAAAAAAAAGTGTAGTACGGAAACTTTAAAGGGAATCAGACTCACAAGGGGCCCATCCTCCATTGACTCAAAAATCATCTCATGTCATCAAAAATCATCTCAATGTCATTTCACAGGATATGACTGTAATACTAGGATTTAGGATGTGTTATTTGAAAGTATGGGCTAAGAGATGTTTCTTTAATCTAGATTTGATCTCAATTCAGTTTAGGAGCCAAATACAAGAAAGCTCTATACCTGATTTTGTTGACTTTAATAGTCTAAGTACTAGATATTCAAAAGTCCAGAGTTTTATCTGTTATATTTTATTATTAACATTTAGCATTTTTTGCAGACTTACAATATGCCGTTTGAGAACACTGTTCTAGATCATTCGACATGATGTAATGGTTTCTTTGAACCCTGTCTGTAACCAATTAGGGGGGCATCTACAAAACATGCCTGTGAAGTCGCTTAATGACTAAAACACAGCCTTTTATTCCCATGGTGAAGGAACAACATTTTGAATAACTACCAAATCACACAATTTCTTTTCAAACCATCATCTGTTTAAAAACTTAAATGTTCAGAGCACCAAATGGCAAGGGAGATACTGAAATGAACGTCTCTTTAGCCAGTTGAATCTTGTTTCAGTTGCTTCTGGTTATATGCCATCTTTCTTGGGCTCGGATGTCAACTGTACTGCTGCATTTATTTACTTTTTTCACCCAACTGAGACTGCCTTGTATAATAACATCCCTACATAGCCAAAAGAACAGTGAGAGATGAATTGCTGTGGCCAGCAACTCGCTGTGATTCCACAGAATTTTGCTAATGCACCATCTGGCCCTCAAATATGGTTTTGATTTACGCTGTCAAATAAAAGGCAAACAATGCTTTAAATTGATTATAATACCACCAAGCAAGCTTAGCTTTAATTTTCTTTTTCCCTTAGGAACACATAAAATATATTTTGAAAATTCATCAAAAAACAGACATTTCTTGAAAAAATTCCTTATATTCCACAGAAGAAAGAAAGCCATAAAGTCTGGAACAACAACATGAGGGTAATTAAATGATGACAAAATTTTCAATTTTTGGGTGAACCAACCTTTTAACAAATTAAAAATGTAAACATACACTACCACTCAAGAGTTTTTGAAAGATTTTTAATGTTTTTTAAAGAAGTCTCTTCTGCTCACCAAGTCTGCATTTATTTGACCCAAAATATAGCAAAAACAGTAAAACTGAAATATTCGTACAATCTAAAATAACTGTTTTCTATTTGAGTATTTAAAATGTAATTTATTCTTATGATTTCAAAGCTGTATTTTTAGCATCATTACTCCAGTCACATGATCCTTCAGAAATCATTATAATATTCTGATTTGCTGCTCAAAAAAACAGTTATTGTTATTATTATTATATTGAAAACGGCTGAGTAGAATTTTTTCAGGTTTCTTTGATTAATAGAAAGTTCAGAAGAACAGCATTTACCTGAAATAGAAATCTTTTGTAACATTGTAAATGTCTTTATCATCGCTTTTGATCAATTTTAGGCATCCTTGCTATATAAAAGTAATTTCTACATTTTCTTTCCCAAAAAATTTACACTGACTCCAAGCTATTGAATGGTATAGTGTATAATGTTACAAAAGCTTTTTTTTTTTTTTCAGATAAATGCTGATCTTTGGATCCTTCTATTCATTAACGAATCCTGAAAAAAATGTAGTCAATGGAAATCAGCATATTAGAATAATTACTATAGGATCATGTGACACTGAAGACTGGAGTAAAGATGCTGAAAATTTAGCTTTGATCACAGGATATTCAAATAGAAAGCAGTTATTTTTAATAGCAAAAATATTTCACAATATTACTGCTTTTGCTGTATTTTAGATCAAATAAATGCAGACTTGGTGAGCAGAAGAGACTTCTTAAAAAAAAAAACCATTAAAAATCTTACTGTTCAAAAACCTTTATATGGTAGTGTATGTCAGTATTCCCTATGCTCTGTACTTATGAATTAAGACTGCATGTTAACTTAAGTGTGGATCATGGGTCTGTATTTAATTTAATAATGACAATATTTTACTGATATTTTGACACAAAACACTTTCCTCTGGAATTCCTCTGTAATGCCAAGATGATAACACACACCAGTAAAGTTCCGCAGATGTTTCAATATCCTCATTAATCCAAATATGGATAAAGTGAGTTATGATGTTTTAATGGAGAGAAGCAGAACAAAGTTAGTTTTGAACATTTGCAGTTTCTGTTTTCTTAAACATAACTGAAAAAAGTAACGATGAAACCGATGTAGCCAAAACGAAACACTGAAATTATACGGTATATAGTGTTTGATGCACTTGAGAGGAAATATTTTAAAGTAACAAAACGTACAGGCTGCACCTAGTTCTAGTGAGAGATGGCGAGGAAGTGTTTAAGCTCTTTTGATTAAGTTTACTTAACCACAGCAATCATCCACTGCGGAAATGAGTTTCCTTTGTTTATGGCCCAACGTAGGGAATAAACACTGAAAGAGGAAACTTCCCATTATTCGCATTTTCTGTTTATAGTGAATAGACTAAAGACTTTAGTGTTTTCTTTGCAATTCTAATAAAGGATGAAATCCATCACGCTTGAGAGCTTTAATAAAAAAGATTAGGGATAATCTCGAAACCTTACTCCCTTTCTCAAGTCTTGGAACTCAGCTTGGACATATAACCTTATTCAAAGTCGTGTTAAAATCGATATTGCCGCTATAAGAGGAGCAATTCCTTTAGCACTGAATGTTCTCTGCTTGCAGCAGTGGTTGATCTTGGCTTTGGCTTTTAGATAATACAGTAACATTTTGTCAGTGTGAACAAAATAAAATAAAGGTTGGAGATTTTTCTGTACTTGTTTTTCTGTACTTTTTCTGTACTTTACTTTCTTTTTGTATTTCTCATAGTCTTCAAAGGGTTGGCTCAAATACAGTCTTTATTGTAAGGTCTGTCAAAGGAGAATGAACAGGCTTGTATTTCAACATGGAATTCTTTTGTTGTTGTTGTTGTTTATAAAGATTTGTGGCTTTAGTCGCCTCATCTCAAACAAATGATAGTGGTTATAAACTTATATATACCGCAACTACAATCCAAACTAGGCACAGCATAAACAGACCACCAATCTGGAAAGGCACAAAAAAGAAACGTAATTCCAAAAAAGGGTCCGAGAACTAGATTTAGAATTAACAGGTACCAAACCTGGGGCCAGATGTACAATCTGGCAAAAACAGAACAACACAAAGAGTATAAATAGTAGGCCTACAGGTGAAAGATGTATGAGGCCAAAAATGTAAAATAAAATGTAGTTTAGTTGTGCAGTTGTGCTGCTTAAGTTTTTGTTGAAACTCTTCAGGTGTCCACTTTGATTTTCTTTTTTGTTAAACGTATTTTGTGTATTCTGAGTCTTTTTAGCACATCTGATGGCCACCCAGAGAGTGCATGTTACCAGAAACGTTCCAAGATGTCGACCATATGGGGCTGTAAATTGTTCTAGATTAAGGGAGCCACTGACTGGAGTCCTCTCTCAGTCACTCTTGATAACTATTTGCTATCTGTCTGTTTTTACTGAGAAAATCACCCAGTGGATTGCCCAAGTGATTTTCATGCCTAACCAACAAGCTGTGATTTATATGGTGCAAACAAAGTCTAGGGATTTGATGTTTCTCACACTGTTAAATATAGCTTTTTGTTTTGCAGCTATTTTAATTTAGCATACACAGACAAAATGCAGATGAATGCACAGATGAAAAGTCGATTTCATTTTTATTTTAAAGCGAGCAACTTTTTTCTTTTTGGAAATTTTGCTTCGAGTTTAAAAAATGAATGTTTTGACATGTTTAAGCGTCAAATCATTGTTACGTCTGTTTCCTCTTAAGTCAGAGGAAAAATGTAGACAAACCATTTTTTATCAGTGACGTGTTTACAGTTTTAAAAAGTCACTTTTTACAGTCTGCATTTAATGGACTATAGACTTTAATAACTAGCTGACAGATAATGTCTTATCTTAAAGAGACTAAAGGAGATTAAAGACTAAGTGGGTCCGTCTGCTGTGGATATGTGGATATACCGTGCCTTGCAGCAGCTTGACTCAGTCGGTATTTAAAAATCGAGAGATAATCTTTAACAGTTTGTGTTAGAGTTGAAAATATTTTAGTCATTCTTTTTCACCAGAAACAATAAAGTCAAACTGTGTGTTTTCATTGTTTCTTTCTCATTAAATCATTAAAACCACATAGAGAATCAACAACCGGATAACAAAGTCCAGACAGACTTAATTAACATATCTTGTAACTCTAGGGGCCATAGTTTACAAAACCATTACTGCCTTTAAAACAATTTATTGGTCAACACGGCTCTTTCCTATCAAAAGCTTCAGGTTAAAATTACACAGCATGAGCTGTGTTTGTGTGTTTGTAGGAAGTGTCTACTTGTGGAATAGTTCAACAAGTTGAAATCAGGTGTAAGCATGGCCTAAATAACACATTACTACCAGCTTCTGATGCTTCTTAAACACTATCGCTATTACTAGCAACAGCTTTCTGTTGGCCATATTTAACTAGATAGATAGATGGATAGATAGATAGATAGATAGATACATAGATGGATAGATGCAAAAACTATATAAAACTATATTATTTTGTGAACCTAGGCTAGACTGTTTAATTTTGTTTTATATTGTACCAGTTGTTATTGTGGTGTGTTCAAAAATGTTTTCATGTATATTTTGTTGTTTGAAGTTGAGGAATACAGACTGTACACAAATGTTACACATCCTGTTTTATAGGACATAATTAAACTAAATGGTTTACACATGCATGCTTGTGCACAGATGTTTTTGAACAACTGTAACATGAGTGTATTTATAGATGGGGAAGTTTTAAGAATATCACAAAAAATTCCAACACCTTTTATTAATTTCTTTGGGGGGGGGGGGGGGTGATTTCCACAGTCTGCTACACGAATCACTACGATGTCCAATTCGTAAATTCGTAAAATTCAAAATCGGATCTTTTTATAGCAGTGGTTCTCAAACTTTTTACACCACGTACCACCTCAGAAAATATTTTTCTCTTCAGGTAACCCAATAATGACCAACATTAAAATACAGCGTAGTATGCCTAATTATTCAGCTACAGCTATGTACAGTTAAAAAACGAGGCAGTTTTATTCCTAGTAAGAACATTTATTATTGTCGGCCACTTTAAACATTGTAAACACAGTTTGAAGATTAACACTGCACTCAGTCCACTGTGCTTGCATACAGGTAAATAAAAAAACCTGAATGATTAAATTAAACTGTACCTAAAAGTTAAATAAAAACTGCAAAAAAAAAAAAAAAAACTTGTACTGTACTTAAATATAAAGTACAAAAATGTACAGTAGGCCTACTTGATAAAAAAAAAATGAACACAGCCACAGGGGCAATTGTAGGATTTTCATTTTAGAGGGGCTCAGCCCCCAATAAGGGCATAATACTAAAAAATTATAATAAATAAATAAAATAATAAATGTTTGACTGTATTTACTTTTTATTGTATTAACTTATTGCAGTATTCTACGGAGCCCCTTAAGGGACATGGTGGTGAAAAAAAATTCAGGGTGGGAGGAAAAATATTTTTCAGATTTTTTGCGTTCTCTCGCAAAACATTTACGTTCCCTCGAGAAACTTTGCGTTCCCTCGCAAAACTTTTGCGTTCTCTCGCAAAGATTTTTGCGTTCTCTCGCAAATATTTTTGCGTTCTCTCGCAAAACCAGTTGAGTTCGGACAAACACTTCCTGTTAACTTTACAGCTTGTAGTAGTTTCTACAGCTTGTAATGGTAAGCCCCGAACATGAATAGAAAGCTCTAAACTGCATGTTAAGCGTTTTCCTCCCATAAAGAAAACGCGGCTTTATGAAGACGTTGATTAAAAAAGACCAAATATGGAATTATTAAAAATATATTCTATGTACCTGCAAGCAGATGATCCCAGAATATGAGCTCATAGAAAACCGCGCTTAACTTTGGTTAATATAAGAAGACAGTATAAAAAGCCAACATTTTATATTTTATTAAAAATATACTACAGGCAAATAATGAAGTCCATTAAGCCAGTGGTTCGCAAACTTTCTACAGTGGCGTACCCCCTAGATCATTTAACATTCTTCTGAGTACCCCCACCGCAGTCACCTTTTCCGTTACAATATTTGCCCCCTTAAATTGATTTACATGTGCATTTTTTTTTTTTTTACCGTTAGAGAGGTTAGAAGTTGTTCTAGCCTTATCAACTGTATGTCATGCATGTCATATTCTTAACATTTCATTAAGTGTATTAATATAATAAATAAAGCAATAAATAATAGCAAAACGAAGTGATACTTGTAGTTTCAAACTAAATCGCCAGTAGGTGGCGGCATGTCACTGTCTTAATGAGCAAGGCGTCGCATCATTCATTCATTCAGTGACTAAGCAAATGGTTGTAGTATGAATAGGTTATTAATCACGGACTCTCCGAGGGGTTCAAAGATGCAGATTAATTCAGCAACCAAACACTGCTTTTGCTTGGAGACACGCCAGTTCTGTTGCGGATTTCGTTGGCAACTATTATTATTTCTTGTAAAATATAGCAAACATCATTGACAATATTGTGTTTAAAATGTAGGCTACATTTAAAATGTCACTTACAATATTACCCTTTTTGTTGAACTGCTATATAAACTCAGTGTTGCATTTACAGTCGTTTGGATATTGCATTCTCGTATTTTAAACATGAAACACAGGGTATTTTTCTGTATGGAAGAGAGTTTTTATATTTCAGCTATTTGATCGCGCCGGCGCCTCGCAGCCTGTTCATTATTAAAATAATACACAGAATCACCCAAACAGATACAAAGTTACACTAGTCAATTTAAATAGTCTGTATTAGTCTGTGCCGTACAGCATGAGCACCGGTCCAATCCACTGCGGCACATTTTTGTTCACTATGATTTTTTTCATGTCGATATTGGAACGTACAAAGCCCGGTTAATTTAATGGTTTAGCTGCAAATATATTGCGAATATGGAAACATTTGGATTTGTGATGAAGGCGAGCAATAGGTGAGCCCATACTTTCAGTTTCGCTTTAAATTATTTCTTTTGGTTTATTTATAGATAAGCTTTTACCTATTATTATATACTGCATTATATTATATTTATTCATTTGGTCTGTTCTGAATAGGGTTAAATTTAAAGGATTTGTTGGAGTGCGGGGAACTAAAATATGTGTGTTTATAATGTTGGTATTATAACACGCTGTAGGCCTGCTGGTAGTATTATTTCTGAATAAAATGGGACTAATAGGCTACGTGACTTATTTGTTTTATTTTTCCTTTTAAAAAACTTATTATTATTATTTTAAGCAGCAAACAAATTAACCATGGTTATTATACTTAAACCATTGTAACTACAAATACCGTCTTAATTCGTCCATTAGCTTCCCTTAAGCGTTTTCTGTATCCTAAAGATTTTCTGCGGGGAGAAAAGGCATTAGCAAGTTGCATTTATGACTGCTTTATTGAGAGTAATGCTAAGGGTATTAATATTAAAAATTGTATTAGTATGAATAGCATTTATTAATACCGAATTGGGCCTCCGCTGTCACTGTTTTAGTACATTAATCCACATTAAGCGTTTTAGAATGTTCCAAAATCGTGCCTTAAACTAGAAGCAATTAAATGACTGTATTTCTATAATAGACCACTTGAGTTCAAGTTCAGTATAAACTCTTATGAACCGCTGCGTTGTGAACATACTGAGCTGAGTAAACAGGAAGTGTTTGTCCGAACTTTTTTTTTCACTCACTCTGATTTTTTTCACCATCATGTCCCTTAAGGGGCTCCGTAGTATTCCACTCTATTCCCTAGATAGGTATAACATTTGAGTACTGAATTAGCCAAATACAAGTCTTCCTGATCTGCAGTAGATGGGAAACCGATTGCTCCCCCATATTTTGTAAACTGTATTAGCAGATATTATAAAATATTATATTATATTATATTATATTATATTATATTATATTATAGATATTATAAAAATCTATCGACAAACACACACATTGTTCTATGTTTCTGTTTGGATTGAAGAACGTGCTGAAAGACGGGGAGGAGCCGATTGAACTCTGCCGCCGTTTTCATATAAAATTTAAAGGGGACTAAGGTGATCACAAATTTGTGTACAGTTTCTGGAGCTGATCGGAATTTTTTTTAGGGGGCTGAGTAGTCTGTACTGAGTAGGCTATAGCCCCCCAAAAATGTTTAGCCACCGTGCAAACATTTTAAAAGTGCTTTAACATGAATTAATTTATATTTAATTTAGTGATTCCTCTGCGTACCACTACCACACTTTGAGAATCAGTGTTTTAGAGCATTAAAAGTAGTAGTAGAAAGTAGTAAGAGATATTTGTTCTTGAATTGAACATTTTGTTCAAATCGGAGTGAAGTGGTCTTCTCAAAAACTCATTTGAACTAACCATTTTCTGTCAAACAAGTTTTTATAGTTACAACCAAAGAACAGGGTAAACCGGGGGAAATTAAAACGTTTTTAGCCTATGTAAATATTTTTTTGTGTTGTTTATTGTAAGTATTAATTATGTTTAGGTTCAAAATGACTGTTTTTCAAAAAAAAAAAAAAAAGTATAATTTACATATTCTCATTACCTCACGATATAAAACCCTTACATGAAGATAACATACTTCATGTACACAATTAATTAAATGAAGATGACCTAACGACAAAGATTATTCTAATCATGCGCATCATAAAACAACTTGGCATCGGTCTGTTTGCTTAAACAGAAACAGCCGAAAAGGATTCATAAAAAAATCACTATTAATTATGTGATTAATTATCTACACAAATTATCTGATATTGATGTTTGCAACATCAATTAACGACTGAGACGAGAACACGCTAGGCTACTGTGCGTCTATTTATAGAACGCAGAGACGTAAACATTACGCTACCCCCACAGACTTATGGGAAATGTAGTCCCGAACTCATACATCACCCCGTCACATGAGGCAGCCTATATGGCAGCTCTGAGTCACAGATGTTTCAAATTGAAGTGGCTGCCTATCCTGTAAACTGTTTGTGATAGTCTATAGACCTCCGCTATCAAATAGTATGTTTTTAAAATGAATTTTTTAGACTTTGTGGGTGGTGTAGTAATAAAGTTTGATAAAATCCTAATACTGGGTGATTTTAACTTTCATGTTTGTTGCACTAGTAGGACACTTTCCAGGGACTTTTGTAATCTTACTGACTCCCTAAATTTTACACAGTGGGTGCAAGGTCCAACACATATCCAGGGACATTCTTTGGATTCGTGTTTCACTCTTGGTCTTTCTATTTTGGACATCGAAATTTTGCAACACTGTTTTTTCTGACCATAAATCTGTTTCATTTATTTATTTATCTGTTGCACCTGTCATTACAACCTCGCAAATTCGATGGACTCGACATTTATGTTATATATATTGCCTCTGGGTTCAGTCTTTCATAAATATGGAATTTCTTTCCACTTATATGCTGATGATGTAGATGTCAGTTGTACCCTCCACTTAAATCTAATGAAAAAATGCAGTACGAACTTTGTATGCATGTATTTAGGAATTAAAGTCAGTGTAAAGGCAATTCAGAGAACTGTAAACACATTATAAATGTTAGAAATGTATTGCTGAAATAAATTACAAAGACTGTGAACTATGTACTGCATTTTGGAGTTAGACCATTAAATAGTTTTCCCCCACTTTTGTGTTCAGTATTTTTTGGGCGGGCCTGAAATCATGTCTCGGTGACACAAAGGAGCCACTGAGCATGACCCCTCCCCAAGAAGTGTGTTGGACTTGAAGCAGCGATTCTGTTTTTGTTTGGACCTAGTGATGTTTTTAATGCTGCTAGTCATCATGACCTTGGTTATTTAACCAAATGGGTTACCCTTTGTGTAAAAAGTTTAGGTTGCCGGTTTGATACTGGCCTTGAAAAAGTTTGAAAAGCAGATAAATAGAGTGGTTAAATCGTGTTTTTGCCGCTATCCGTCCCTAGGTGCAGACTTAAGCATTGTGTTGACCAAGCTTTTGCTATTGCTGGCCCAACAATCTGTAACACTCTGTAGCCATCCGAAAAGCACCTCTGTTTTTAAATTTATGCTTAAAGAATTAGTTAACTTCTAGTGTCCTGATAATTTACTCACCCTGATGTCATTCAAGATGCTCATTCTTTCTTTAGTCAAAAAGAAATTAAGGTTTTTGAGGAAAACATTCCATGATTTTTCTCCATATAGTGGACTTCAATGGGGCCAGTGGGTTGAAGGTCCAAATTGCAGTTTCAATGCAGCTTCAAAGGGCTCTACATGATTCCAGATAAGGAATAAGGGTCTTATCTAACGAAACGATCAGTCATTTTCTAAAAACAAAAAATAATATGATATAACCACAAATGCTCATCCTGCACTAGCTCTGTGATGCGCATGCTCATTTTATGATGTATTATGTAATCACATTGGAAAGGCCATGCTTGGTTAGTACTTCGTCTGTGTACTTTGGTTCAAAAAGGTAGGGTAGGGCAAAAAACTTATTTTCGCCTCCAGCTTCAAAATCGTCCAACATTGTTGTTTTATCTTTTTTGTAAAGAGCGTTTGACTTTCTTTGCACGTTCACTTTGTAAACACTGGGTTAGTACTTCTGCTTACGGCACACGTGACCTTTCCAACGTGATTATGTAATGCATGAGGTCAAGCTAGTGCAAGACAAGAATTTGCGGTTAAAAAGTATGTAATTTTTCTTTTTTTTTGAGAAACTGAACGATCATTTTGGTAGATAAGGCTCTTATTCCTCAGCTGGGATTGTTTTGAGTCCTTTGAAGCTGCACTGAAACTGCAATTTGGATCTTCTGCCGGCTGACCACCATTAAAGTCCACTATATGGAGAAAAATACTAGAATGTTTTCCTCAAAACTTTAATTTCTTTTTGACTGAAGAAAAAAAGACATGAATATCTTGGATGACATGGGGGTGAGTAAATTATAAAAGTATTTTCATTCTGGAAGTGAACTAATCCTTTAAATCTCATTTGCTTTTACAAATTATGTGGCTTAAAAGTTTCTTCTAATAGTAGACTATTATTGCTTTGTTTTAGTAGATTTTTGTATCTTCTGATTATTTATTTTATGTCTTAACCTTTTGTACAGCACTTTGGTCAACCTGTGGTAGTTTTTAAATGTGGTACAGGATTTTAGACTAGAAGGTGTAATAATACATGTAGAGATGTCGGACACCATGTAATGAATGAAATAAGAACCACTGAGTTGTTTTTGAACCGGTTCTATGAAATGACATATTTGAAGGAGCCGATTCGCGGAAATGACTCGGACGCCATCAGCCCTGTAAGCAATGACGTGTCGTGACAACATCAGTACACGCCCACCGCATCCGGAAGTACTGCGGGCTTGAGGATTTGTTTTGATGTCATCATAGCAAGTTAAAGCGTTGTGTGTTCTTACCTTATTTAGAGTAACTAAGTTTGAAAGCTCCTTGAAATCAATATTTTTCAATCTTGCCTCATTTTATTTCGGAGTTCGAGGTCGGGAAGTTCGCGTAACGAGAACAACTCAAGAAAGAAACGCAAATCCTCGGAGGAGCTGCTGCTTGTGATGAAGAACAGGTTAAAATGATTTGCCATACATCCGTTAAGCTGAACTCAGTTATCAGCCATTAAACGTCGATCATGGATTTTGCGGCTCTTGAACTCGATGCTATTAAATTTGCCAAATCAGCTGTACTTCACGATCAGAAGGGGAAATACAATGAAGCTGTTTTCTTCTATAAGGTAAGATCCTATTTGACATTTAAAGCTAATTTACCTTAAACTGGCTTAAAAGGCTTTATTCTTTAATGGAATTATCAGCTTGTTCCATGTTATGACAATAAAAGCAGCCATTAAACAGCTTTCACTTTTATGTATATTTGAATTAAACCCATATCATATCATATCATATCATATATATATTTCTTTTTGGGTTCTGAACAGGAGGCAGCCCAGGCTCTCATCTATGCAGGCATGGCTGGATCCAAACTGGAGAACATTCAAGACAAGGTGAACGAGTACCTGGACAGAGTACAGACCCTACTCAATGCTGGTCAGTTTACATGAACATATCTATTATGATTAACACCTTCTTTTTAAAGTTTTCTTTAGTGCTGAATTTTTTTCTGACGTTCTCTGTGGTCAACAAAAGTGAAACCTCCTCGTCGTTGTAGATGGTGGAAATTATGCTCATATTTTCCGCGGCCCAACCTTTAGAAAGCTTACATAGGTCATACCTCATTTGAAAGTGGTGTGACTAACACGCCATTTGGGAATCACCAACGAATGCTGTCAGATTTTTTAGTTCAAAGTTAAATGTAATTCTTTTCCTCATTTTTCTTGCATTATGTAATTTGAGAACAGCATTACAGTTGACTAGTCTACATTAATGTTCTCTCATTAATTACTCACCTTTACGTCATTGCAAAATTGTATGACTTTCTCCCTTGGAACACAAAAGAATTGTTTTGGTTGCTCTTTTTAACAATGATTGAATACTGGAGTTTTCAAGCTTCAAAATATATGCAAAAAAGCCATAGAAGTATCATGAAAGTGATTTTTACAATCCATGTGCTGTAATTCAAATACTCTGCAGTATTCTAAATGTGAGGAACAAACTAGAATACACATTTTTTTTTATTCACTTACAATCTGCATTGCAGTGATCTTTATTTATAATGCTAAAAACACAGAAATCAAGATATAAACTGAAATTAAATTTATTTTCTCTCTCAATGACTACTTTTTCTTTGAAGACATTACCAAATGTGACCCTGGACCAGTCATAAGGGTCGATTTTTTTTTAAATATTTATACATAATCTTAAAGATGAATAAATAAGGTTTGTTAAGATATGACAGCATTTGGCCGAGATACAACTATTTGAAATCTGGAATCTGAGGGTGCCAAAAAAAATCTAAATACTGAGAAAATTGCCTTTAAAGTTGTACAAATAAAATTCTTAGCAGTGCATATTTCTAATCAAAAATAAGTTTTGATATATTTATGGTAGGAAATTTACAAAATATCTTCATGGAAGTGGATCATGATCTTTACTTAATATCCTAATGATTTTTGGCATAAAAAAAGATAATTTTGACCCATACAATGTATTTTTGGGTATTGCTACAAATATACCCATGCTACTTACGACTGGTTTTGTGCTCTAGGGTTAGAAATTGATTCACAAAATGAATTGTGATTTAAAGCATTTAGATAAATATATACATTTTTCCAGGTTCTCTTAATGAAAATGTTTAAAAACTTTTTTTTAATAAATTTTTTATAAAAAGATTGGATAACTATTTCAGTGAATAAGAACCTAAATATATTTATTTTCCACACACTAAGCCACCATATGACTTTAGAAGATTTAGAATATAGTACCACTTTTATTGTGCTTTTGCATACTTTTCAAAGCTTAAAAGCCTAAATCTCCATTCATTTTAAATTCTTTTATTTTTTGGGGGTTGAGTAAATAAAAGCTGATTTTTGTGTGTGTGTGTGTGTGTGTGAACTAATGGTTTTGACTGAATCCATGTGATTAGTTCAAGCACAGAGCACTGACCCTCTTAAGAGTAAACATCAGCTGGATCTGGAGAGGGCATACTTCCTCGTGACACAGGCTTTTGAAGAGGATGAGAAGGAAAACGCAGATGAGGCCATTGAGCTCTATACACAGGCTGTCGAGTTGTGTATTCAAGCGGTAAGTCATCACATAAGGGGAAACGCTTTAAGTTTGATGATACTCTTTTGTTCAAATGTCTCAAAAAAGGGTAAATATAGAGTCATTAAGATTTTGTTTGAAAGAATGAATACTTTTTTTAGCAAGAGCACATTAAATTGATCAGAAGTGACAGTAAAGACATATTTGCATTGTTACAAAAATTTTAATTTCATGTACACTACCAGTCAAATGTTTTTGGACAGTAAGATTTTGAATGTTTTTTTTTAAAAGAAATCTCTTTTATTTATCAAGCCTGCATTTATTTGATCCAGAGTACAGCAAAAACAGTAATTCTGTAAAATATTTTTATAATTTAAAATAACTGCTTTTTATTTGAATATATTTTAAAATGTAATTTATTCCTGTGATCAAAGCTAAATTTTCAGCATCCTCACTCCGGTCTTCAGTGACACATGATCCTTCAGAAATCATTCTAATATGCTGATTTGCTGTTCAAGAAATACTTTTTATTATTATTATCAATATGTAAAACAGTTGAGTACATTTTGTTCAGGATTCTTTGATGGATAGAAAGATCCAAAGATCAGCGTTTATCTGAAATAAAAAGCTTTTATAACATTATACACTATACCATTCAAAAGCTTGGAGTAATTAATTTTTTGGGAAAGAAATTATAGAAATTAATATTTTTATGAAGCAAGGATGCTTTAATGCTTTATGGATAAAAAGTGATTATAAAGACATTTATAATGTTACGAAATATTTATATTTCAGATAAATGCTGTTCTTTTGAACTTTCTACTCATCAAAGAAATCTGAAAAAAAAAATCTGTTTTCAACATAATAATAATAAATGTTTTTTGAGCAGCAAATCAGAATATTAGAATGATTTTTAAGGATCGTGTGACTGGAGTAATGATGCTAAAAATTCAGCATTGAAATCACAGGAATAAATGATATCTTAAAATATATTCAAATAGAAAGCAGTTATTTTAAACAATAAAAATATTTCAGATTTTTGCTGTTTTTGCTGTACTTTGGATCAATTAAATGCAGACTTGGTGAGCAGAAGACACTTCTTTAAAAAACATCAACTAAAAAACAAACTGTCCAAAAACTTTTGACTGGTGGTGTAAATGCTATTTATTTATTATTTTTTTGTAATTTTTTTTTTAAATAATGTATAATGGTTCCCACCAAAATAATAAGATCTCACAGTTAACAGTTAATAACTTTTCAGCTTTGCCATAACAGGAAAAAAATTACATTTTAAAATATATTCAAATATCAACATATTGCTGTTTTTACTGTATTTTTGATCAAACAAATGCAGTCTTGGTGAGCATAAAAGACTTCTTTCAAAAACATTAAAAAAAAAATCATACTAACCCCAAACTTTTAAACAGTAGTGTATATAAAGCACTGTATAATTACATCATAACTGTACGTGTGTACTTAGATTCTAGCAGCAGTTCTGAAGGAATAGTTGTCAGTCTCTGGAACAGGTGGTGGTGTTAAGTTGGTTGCTCTGGTTTCATATCTCTCACTGCCGATTATATAGGCTACTCTGTAACCAGAAACTGAGCCAAGCCCTGTAATCTTTGAACTCTTTCTCTCTCCCACGCAGTCCAACGAGACATCAGATCAAGCACTACAGGGGAAACTGAAGCAGCTTGCTCGGCAGGCTCTGGACAGGTGCTTTACTGTTTACTCGAATACTAAAATGCTAATACTCCAGTGCATTATTAATGAAATACCACATAATCAGCAGCACTATCAATGGCAGTTGTGACATATTGACAATTACCACAGAATATTATTAGTCTCACAACTATCCCTCTTTTGAAAAAAGAATAATGCATCAGTGCAATGTACATTTTACCCACAATCCTTTGTTTTCATCTCTTTTTCCTTTTTCAGGGCAGAGGGACTGAAGGACTCTCTTAGTAAACAAGCGAACCAGGACAAGCCCGTCTCCTCAGCATCCAAAGGCCCGGCTCAGGTGAGGCAGTTCCTTCCGCTAGGCCCAGACTTCTCCCTCCAGGACAAAGCGCAGCCGGTTCGAGCAGCGCAGTCCAGTGAGCCTCAGGGTCAACGTTACACAGCAGAGGAGATTGAGGTGCTCAGGTAGGCTCAAAGCAAAGTCTTATACTTAATTTGTGCTTTCTCAGTTACCCTGTGTGCATTTTGATCACTGTTACCTGGCATCTAACATTCACTAAAATAAATTGTACAAAAAAGAGATAATTTTATTAGAGTGTTATCTTTTGTAAAAATCTCAAAAATGAATTTATTTTATTTTATTTTATTTTTTGTGCTGTACATTTATAATGTTGTGATGCCTAAATTGACTTTAAAATAATTGTTTTTTAAATGTAAATTTTATTCAGACAAAATGTTACATAATTTTAATATGGGTTTTATTATTTTTTGTAAATCTCTTTTGTAAATCTCAAAATGAATATCTGTTTTTTTGTGCTGTACAGTTATAATATTATGATTTCTAAATTGACTTGTTGCATATAAAATAATTATTCTTGTAATTTTTTATTTTTTATTTATTTAGACAAAATATTATATAATTTTAATATGGGGCTTGTACATTTTTGTAAATCTCAAAATGAATGTTTTTTTTTGTTTGTTTGTTTTTGTGCTGTACAGTTATAATGTAGTGATGCCTAAATTGACTTGTGGCATTTAAAATAATTATTTTTTAAATTTTTAATTTTAAGACTAAATATTATATAGTTTTAAAATGGGTCTTGTAAATTTTTGTAAATCTCTTTTGCAAATCTCAAAATGAGTATCTTTTTTTTGTGCTGTACAGTTATGCCTAAATGGACTTGTGACATTTAAATAATTATTTTTTCATTTTTAATTATAATTTTGTTTAGACAAAATATTATATAGTTTTAACATGGGTTTTGTTAATTTTTGTAAATCTCTTTTGTAAATCTCAAAATGAATATCTGTTTTTTTTGTTGTTGTTGTTGTTGTTGTTTTTTTATAATTTTGTGATGCCTAAATTGACTTTTATTTTACTTTCATTTATTGGTTGCCATCTATAACCAAAAAAGTGCATAAATAAATAAATACATAATTAAATAAACAGCCACAATTGTATTTTTTATTTTTTTGTCATTTTGAAAATATAATCTTATGAAATTATATTCTTAATTTTTTGTTTTCTTTTGTGTTTTGTAGGAAGACCTCCAAGATAAATGGAATCGAATATGTTCCATTCATGAGCGTTGACCTGAGGGAACGTTTTGCTTTTCCTGTTCCATTCTCGTGAGTATTTAATGTAAGACTGCAATTTATTCAAGTGCAGCTGTTTCACTGACATTTCACTGGTATTTTTGTACCCTGCAACAGCTGTATCTTGCTTTAACTCACACCGCCTTTCAAAAGTTTGTGGTTAGAAAAATGTTATTATTTTTTAAAAGAAATTAATACTTTCATTCAGCAAAGACACATTGATTGATTTCTGAAGGATCATTTGATGTTGAAAACTCAAGTACTACTGTTGAAAATTCAGCTTTGAATCACAGGTATAAATTACATTTAAAAATATATTGAAACAGATTCCAGTTATATTAAATTGTAATAAAATTTCACAATAATACTGTTTTTACAGTATTTCTGATCAAATAAATGCAGCCTTGGTAAGCATAAGAGACTTTCAAATACATAAAAAAAAAAATTATCCATCCCAAACTTTTGTTTAGTAGTGTGTTTAAGAGCAGTAGTCCTATAACACTGTGAAATGTAGCATTTGTGTTACATGATTCTGTTTTTACACAGGGACAAATGTGGTAAACTGGCTTTGTCGCCGAAGCAGAAAGCCGTATTCTCACGCTGGGTTCGACCGGATGACATCTGCAATAACCCCACTATGATCTACACCGTGTCCAGCTTCAGCATCAAGCAGGTCACACTTTATACATCTCTATGCTGTCTTTAGCAACCGGTTAACTGGAAACAACTTAACCAGTAATAGTTTAGACTGTTATTTAAAGCAGTTTTGCCATTCAGAAAGCTCTGTTGTTGCTTCATGTGACTTTTCGCTTATGTAAAATTCTTTGGTTTGTTCATGTTTACAGACGGTTGTGTCAGACTGTTCCTTCGTTGCCTCATTGGCCATCAGCGCAGCATATGAGAGACGCTACAACAAAAAGTTAATCACAAGGTACAGCGGGTGTGCTAGGCCTCACTATTTACACTAATAGTTTGACTCATGTGTGGCCCTTGGATTATGAATCTGCTTTTTGGATGCTTCACAGACTGAATCACGCTTGAGTCAGGTGTCCTCAGGCTGGAATTTAAAAAAATTCCTGCATTTGAGCATCTCTACTATAATTGAAATGAATAATAATTAAATAAGAAGAATTACAGAAGTCAAAGGGAGGTTCCCACAATGATAAATGTTTATTTGCATGTTTGTTTGTAGCATCATCTACCCACAGAACAGGAAAGGAGAGCCAGAGTATAACCCTTGTGGAAAGTACATGGTGAAACTGCACATTAACGGCGTCCCAAGAAAGGTGCTCAACCTCCCTAAGCCCCTCCTTTTCAAATAAACTGCAGGTTTATTCTATTGTTGTCTTCATTGTTTGAAGACGAACAGGTTCAGGACTGTATTGTTATAGTTCAGGTGTGTTTCTCTCTGTCAAGGTCATCATTGATGATTTCCTCCCGGTGGATCGCAATGGCGAGCTGCTTTGCTCCTACTCCAGTAATCGCAACGAACTTTGGGTGTCGCTCATTGAGAAGGCCTACATGAAGGTCATGGGAGGATACGATTTCCCAGGCTCCAATTCTGTGAGTGAGACTCTTCAGACTCTTCAGACTACAGATACTAAACAACATTTCTGTCACCAAAATTAAATGGATAGTTCACCCAAAAATAAACATTATGTTATCAATTACTCATCCGTATGCCGTTCTAAACTCGTAAGACCTTCGTTACTCTTTGTTCAGAGCACAAATTAAGATATTTTGAAGAAATCCGGGAGCCTTCTGACCCTGTCAAGGCACAGAAACGTAGTAAGGAGATCGATTAAAATAGTCCATGTGACATCAGTGGTTCAACCATAATTTTTTGAAGCTATGAGAATACTTTTTGTGCGCGGAGAAAACAAAAAATAACTCTTTATTCAGCGATTTCCTCTCTCCTGAGACAGTCCACTGCCATTATCGAGAGTACCACGGTGCATTGTTTGCTCATAAAAAATATCCTCGTAGCTTCATTAAATTATGGTTTGATCACATGGACTGTTTTAACAACGTTCTTACCGTGCCTTTACCATGGTAGATCTGTCTATCAGAGAGCTCTCGGATTTCATCGAAAATATCTTAAAGGGGTCATCGGATGCTAAGTTCACTTTTTCATGTTGTTTGAACATTAATGTGTGTTGGCAGTGTATGTACAAATCTACCCTATAATGATAAAAATCCATGCAGTGGTTTTTAATTAATCTGTAAAAATAATATCCCCTTTTTCAAATCGAGCCGTTCTCAGATGCCTGTCGGTGTGCCGTCACACCAACAGAGGCCGCTCCCACAATAGTTGATTGACATGAGCCTCTTACCTTAGACCAGCTGTCACAGTCCAGTAACTTTCCATGTTTTGATGCCAGAGCAGGGATGTAAGTTAGACAAGAATATCTCTGATTGAGCGATTGAGGTGTTGTGTTGCTGGATGTAATAATGAACATAGTGGTCGTCATTTACTCCCGACATCTGAGCCGCTGAAGATGCAGTAGATTAGGTTTGTTTGTGAGGGGAATGCGCCTCCCGATCTACATATATCCGTCTATGTTTGCGCGAATCATTCATGATCCATATTCACCTACAGCAGAATTGAGTATAAGCGTTTTTTTAATGAATCTTTGCGATCGCCTTTCCTTATAACGTAGTAGTTAGGAAGTTTAGCGGCTAAACGCGGCTAATGTAAACAAGATCGTCTTTCCACAGAGAGAAGAGAGGGGCGGGGTGAGCAGAGCTCATTTGCATTTAAAGGAACAACCCCTTAGAATGAGATGATTTTTGCAGAGCTGATTTTGGCAAGGTAAAATTTTTACAAAACCATTGAGAATTTTTAATCAAAGTATATTAGAGACTTTTCATTAAGACCCTAAAGAATCATATCAACTTGTGGAAAATGGGCATCCGATGACCCCTTTAATTTGTGTTCGAGGATGAATGAAGGTCTTGCGGTTTGGAATGACATGAGGGTGAGTAATAAATGACAGAATTTTCATTTTTGGGTAAACTATCCCTTTAGTGTCAATTGTACAGAAAAATATGAAGGGATGCACATATATTACAATTCTGGCTAACTTTCATGTTATTGCAGGTGTCGAATAAACATCCCATAAAAATAATGATTCTTTGATGAATACATAGTTCAAGAGAACAGCATTTATTTGAATAGAAATCTTTTGTATCAATGTAAAAGTCTACTGTCACTTTTGAACAATTTGCAACCTTGCTGATTAGAAGTTAATTTTTAAAAAAAATGTACTGACCTCAAACTTTTAAACAGTAGTGTATACTATTTTGTGTATTTAAATAAAAAATGAATTCATTTATCACATTAACGACACTGATTTACACTTAATGATCTAAAATCAATCATTTTAAATGCTAGAAGTGATTTTATGCAGCATCAGTTTGGGATTCTATTCTGCATTATTCTGAATGATAGTGCTTGGTGACACTTTTATGTTTTGTTTTTGTAGAATATTGACTTGCACGCTCTCACTGGCTGGATCCCAGAGCGTATCGCTATGCACTCAGACAATCAGTCCTTTAACAAGGATGACACTTTCCGCATGCTATACCAGAGGTAAGCAGACATTCACAGTGCAAACACAATTCACTGGTATGTATTGATTTCTGACCACTGTAAGGTTACATGTTCCTTTAGATTTGATAGTATGTAGCTACTTCAATACTTTCCACTTTCAACAAAATATTTTTTTTTTAAAGTGCAGCACAGAATGCCTACTCTGCCATGCCATGTTGCCGTCAAATACAAAGTTGCCATGCCAACCTGCTAAAAGCTTGCAACTCTTGCCCTGCCTCCATTGTCTTCTGATTGGTCCACTGTTTTAGAACTGACATTGATGAGCAGCGCTGCGTGTAAAAGTTTAAATTCTGTTAACTTGACACACCTTCTTAAATGTGCTACTCACAAGTGAGACACTGCAAAAGACGTGAGCGCAATGGTCGTACATGTCCATATAATGCCGACTACATGTCCATATAATGCCATATAATGCAGACTAGCATGTTTTTATTGGGAAAGTACTAACTGGATAAAAAAAAAACAATATAGCTGCAAACAGCAATTACTTCAAGCGCGTTAAGGCATTTAAGCACATGAAAAAAGACATTATTTAGCAAGCCTGTAACCGCCTAAATCAATGATTTAAAAAAGCATTTTTGGCAAAACCAGGTAATTTACCATGGAAATATTATGTTTTTTAATGTTTATGACTGTTATAGTGCCAGCTGTGGTTCGATCTCCTTAAACGTTTACATGCTTGTTTAGCATCACCTGTTGGATGTGCTCAGCAGGTTTCATGAAGTTTTGAATTTTCCTTTAGGCTTTATAGGATTTTGGATAAATTCGGACAGGCCCCTTTTCCAAATGACCCCATTATAGCTTCCCAAAGGGTAAATTTCAACTTTTTTTTTTTTTTAAACTATCGACCTGGAGAGTCCAGAGAATTGTACTGTGGTGTTTTTTTTCCAGATTGAGTGAAAAACCTAGGACTAATTTGCAAAAGTAGGTTTTTATATCTTCACAATCATTAAACAAATGATTTGATTGACAGCAGTGGTTCTAAAGGCAAAATTGTCAAGAATGAGGAGTTCTGTCATATGATACGAATATTGCATGCATATGCGAAAAACCATGCAATGTATAATTGTTTATGCCCTTGAAAAATGTGATATCGGCCTCCGTTAATCATGTCTAATAGGTACTCAAATTTCATCTGCCAATGGCGGCCATGTTTTTTTGAGATACGCAAATTTTCTTATAGACACTTGTGGCACTTTAGACCACGACCATGCACAGCGATTTTCATGTTGATAGGACAAATGGTTGTGTAGGTATAGCCATTTTTATGTTTTTTCCCTTTTGTAGCACCACCAAGTACCCAAGCTTCGTGATTTCTGTCCTGCAAACTCAGATTGAGCTCTTACATAAGTGTTCTGAGTTTGGCGGAGATATTTCATTCCTTTCAGGAGTTATAGACATTTTACTAAAAGTGGCCCTGCCCTTTTCAAACATTTTGGCATCCCTTTGCAACAGTGAGTTGAAACAGTGAGTTTTTTATTTATTTTTTTTTGATAATTATTGATATTCACTCCTACCTAGGACTAGTTTCGAAAAATGCAAAAATACCTGAAATTTTTGAAAGTCCCAAGGCATGTGTTTTGTCTGGCGTTTTTTTTTTTTTTAAAGATTTATTTATGGGCTTTTTTATGCCTTTATTTGGACAGGACAGTGTAGATTAGACAGGAGAGCATTGGGTGAAGAGAGAGGGGAGTGGGATCAGCAAAGGACCACAAGCTGGGATTCGAACTCGGGTCGCTACGCACTACACTACACTACACGCTCGAACCCCTGAAAGTAACCGACATGGGAAAATTTAGTCTGTTAGAGGTTCTAAATTTCAGTTTCGATTACTTTTAGATTAATTGTCCAGGCGCAATATAGTATTAGTAATATTTTTAATTAGCTTTTATTCTTATATTTCTAGTTTTCATTTTAATTTTCCTTTTATATTATTTCTGTTTTAGTTTTAGTAATTTTGGTACTTAAAATAAGGCTTATTTTATTTAATTTCTCCTTTTTTAAATTTCTTTTTTAAGTTCAAGTTTTTCATCTAACATTTATATTTTATTTCAGCTTTTTCAGTTTTTTCCTGTTTTATACTGCAGTGACGTTAATAAATCTTAATACATTAGCTCATCCATGAACATAATTTCTGCCCAAGTCTTGTGTGGATGAAGTCCCATGATTCCATACTCAATCATTGCGTCATTAAACTATGTCTTTGTTTGTTTTGAATATGCGCCATCTAGTGGCATAAATTATAAATTGTGCCTCTAACAATATTGTTACTGTGTTGGTGATCTATTCTGGCAGGTTTCATAGAGGAGATGTTCTCATCACCACCGCAACAGGGGTCATGACTGAGGAGGAGGGTGAGAAGTGGGGTTTAGTGCCCACACATGCCTACGCTGTCCTAGACATCAGGGAATACAAGGTGAAACTCACAATCCTTGATCTGTGTTAAAAAGCTTCTGCTTAGTGAAGCCTTATGACTGTAGCATCATCATCATCAGCAACATCTCCTGCTTGTTCTCTCAGGGTAAACGCTTCCTTCAGCTGAAGAACCCGTGGAGCCATCTCAGGTGGAAAGGCCGATATAGCGAGCGTGACGAAAAGAACTGGACACCAGATCTTCTCAAATACCTCAACTTTGACCCCAAAACCGCACAGAAGTTTGACAATGGTAAGTCATTGCTAAATTAACAATGACATAAGACAGATATTGCATAAGAAGTTGATTTTGACTTGTTTGTGTGGTTTTTTTAAGGTGTATTTTGGATCATTTGGGAAGACTTGTGCCAGTATTATGACGTCATCTATTTGAGCTGGAATCCAGCACTATTTAAAGAATCCTCATGTATTCACAGGTCAGTATCCTTGTCATTACGTCTATGTAAATGTCTATAATGTTTGATTATTATAAGATAATTAGAAGATATATGTGAATTTTGCTATTGCAGTAGCTGGGATGGCAAACAGGGACCAGTGAAGGATGTTTACAGCTTGGCTAATAATCCCCAGTACAAGCTGGAGGTGCAGTGTCCTCAAGGGGGCGCTGCAGTATGGGTGCTACTCACCAGGCACATCACTGACAAGGTACTGCAACAGATTACAGCACAATGCATTATAATCATTACAGTGAGTTCTTACGATTTTCTTACTTTCACATTGACTCTTAAGGATGACTTTGCTCAAAACCGGGAGTTTATTACTTTAGTAGTTTACAAGACCAATGGAAAGAAAGTCTATTATCCAGGTAATCACACAATTCAAGAAGTCAAATATATATTCACTTTATTCTTTATAGTTTATAATTTCATTCATGTGCCTGATTTTTTATTTTTTTTTTATTTTTTGAAGCTGAACCTCCTCCCTACATTGATGGCATCAGAATCAACAGTCCTCACTACCTAACCAAGATCAAACTGACTAGTCCTGGAACTCACACCTTCACCCTGGTGGTTTCTCAGTATGAGAAACAAAACACCATCAACTACACACTAAGGGTAAGACACAATGAAGTATGATGGTTTTTATTTTCATAGTAATTTAATTATGTTACCCGTTGTCATAAATATGCCTATTCCAGGTGTACTCAGTATGCAAGTTTAATTTCTCCAAAATCCCAACACCCTTCACCCACACCAAAAGAGTAAGTTCACACATTTACTTTCACTGTTTAAAGTATTCTTAATGGGTGTTTTTGTTGGAAACTATTTCCAGATGTTTTAACATTTCTCTATGTGTAGATAAATGGGCAGTGGAAGGGGGCCAGTGCAGGAGGTTGTGGAAACTACAGAGATACCTACAAGAACAATCCCATATACCAGTTCAACATGGACAAAGCAGGCCCTCTGCTAATCGAACTTCGTGGCTCCAGGTCAGAATGCTTCAGATTTCAAAGGTTACAATAGGAGTACTAAAATGATTGTAGTAAGCCTATACACTACTAGTCAAAAGTTTTTGAACAGTAACATCTTTTCACCCTTCTTCTCACCAAGCCTGCATTTATTTGATCCAAAGTACAGCAAAAACAGTAAAATTTTGAAATATTTTTACTATTTAAAATAATTGTTTTCTATTTTAATATATTTTAAAATGTAATTTATTCTTGTAATTTCAAAGCTGAATTTTTAGCATCATTACTCCAGACACATGATTCTTCAGAAATCATTCTAATATTCTGATTTGCTGATCAAAAACATTTATCATTATTATTATTATTATTATGTGAAAACAGCTGAGTAGATTTTTTTTTTTCAGGTTTCGTTAATTAATAGAAAGTTCAGAAGAACAGCATTTATCTTAAATAGAAATCTTTTGTAACATTATAAATGTCTTTATCATCCATTTTGATCAATTTATAGCATTCTTGCTAAATAAACTAGGGCTGGCAAACGATTAATCACGATTAATCGCATACGAAATAAAAGTTTGAGTTTGCCTAATATATGTGTGTGTACTGTGAGTATTTATTATGTGTATATAAATACACACAAATTAATGTATATATTTAAGAGAAATATGTTATGTACAAAATATTTTTATTTATATATAATATAAATTCTATAAAAATTATAATAAATACATATACTTGTAAATATTTCTTAAATATATACATGAATGTGCTTGTATTTATATATACATAATAATTACACACAGTACACACACATATATTAGGCAGACGATTAATCGTTTGCCATCCCTAAAATAAACATATTAATTTCTCTAATTTCTTCCAAAGAAATTATTCCATTTAGAATAAATTTCATTTTAAAATATATTCAAATAGAAAACTTTTAAATAGTAAAAATATTTCAAAATGTTACTGTTTTTGCTGTACTTTGGAACAAATAAATGCAGGCTTGTTGAGCAGTAGAGATCTGTTTAAAAAACATTTTAAAAAATTACCCTTCCAAAACTTTTGACTGGTAGTGTATATCCTTTGACACCTACATATCAGTCATCTTTTGGCCATTAAAAGAGGGTTGGATTTCATGGGTTGTTGGATTTCCCTTAATATGACGTGGGCAGGGCCACCCTGTGTAACTATTCTGTTACGGAAGAAACACCTACACACATTCAGATCCCTTCTGTCTTTCTCTCTATCTCTTTTTGCTGGAGAGTGTGAGGATGTATGATGTAGCATGATGCCTGTGAATATAAATGAGTTTGGCTTTCTCTCCGCAGACAGTACAGCGTGGGCTTTGAGGTGGTGACCGTTTCTACTGTGGGGGATTCTGGATCATCAGGCTCTCAAAAGAGAGGGAGTGGAGATTATCGGTAAATAAATACTCTCTTTGTGATGAAGAAAACTAGATAGAAGGTGAAGCAGAACCCATTGCATTGGTTCAAAGAAAATCATAGAGTCAGAAACCCTATGTCAACTTCCTTTTCTCCATATGAGACACATGGGGTGTGTTTAGGATGGGATGCTAGTCTACTGCTTATTGCATACTGCACTCAAATGTTGCCTACTACAGTATGCTTTTAAAATTATTATGGAAAGTGCATAATGATTGCACACTGTTACATAATTCCCAATCAGCAGTATGTTGTAAATGTAAATGTTATAATTTACAAAACCTCATTGTTTAATTCTGTTATTAGCACCTAGCTATCTGTAAAATAAAGATGGTTATTTGGCTTTTTTTTTATCAGTTTTTTCGCATGGAAACATTTTCTGTTTTGTGTCTAAAAATTTGTATAAATCATTATTGAAGAAAAAGCAGCACAACTTTTTCCAACATTTATTAAAAAAAGTAATAAATCAGCATATTAGAATGATTTCTGAAAGATCATGTGATACTGAAGACTGGAGTAATAGCTGATGAAAATTCTGCTTTATATCACAGGAATTTTAAAATATATTAAAATAGAAAACCATTATTTTAAACTGTAATAATATTTCACAATATTACATTTTTTCTGTATTTTTGATCAAGTTAACGCAGCCTTGATGAGCATAAGAGAATTCTTTAAAAACGTGAAAAATCGTCTGATCCCAAACTTTTGAACGGCAGTGATTATTTTTTCCCAGACCCATATAAGACTGCAAAAATAGCAAAAGAAATATGGTAGAATCAGCATGCTATTCTGAACATAACCTTATATTTTATTTTGGTTTACTAACAGTCAGCTGGCCTGTGTTCCACTTTAGCATAAGCATGCAAATGTTTGAAATGCACAGCCTTGTCTCACAAAGAAATCTAGGTCAGAGACAACTGATGATTTATACAATAATCATATGACTGCAGAATATGTTTGAGGAAAAATATATTTCATGGTTTATCTATAGTCTCATCCTGATAGTAGCAGCATGGTTGATATCCTTGTTGATGGTCTGCACTAGTTTAAAGTATGGAAGCCCATTTCCACCACTGAATAAAAAAAAATTAAAAAAGTAAAATGCAACTTTTTATCTCATAATTCTGACTTTTGTTTTTTCTTGCAGTTGCGAGTTTTCATCTCGCAGTTCCGACTTTACAAGTAATTGCGAGTTAAGTCAAAATTGTGAGATATAAAATTTGCAATTCTGAGAACATATCAATCTTTTTTTCCCCCTCAAAATTGGATAACTCGCAATTGCTAATTTTTTTTTATCTCAGAATATAAACTCACAATTGCGAGGAAAAAAGTCAGAATTGACCCTTCGCAAGGAGTTTGATTGACAGGCGATCTGACCAGTCATCTGCCAAATCTGCCATTTTTGTCTGACAAACAAAACAGACAGTAGAGTGGATTTACGTTGGTGGACTTGAACTTGAAAAATCTTGCTTGAAAGACATCTTTCCGCGGTTTAAACAAGATACCTTCTGATGTTCATTCATGTTTATTTCATGCTATAACTTGATCGGTTCATGTGCCGCTTGAACTGAGGGACTACAGCGATCTGTCGTGACACATTAAAGAGCCACAAACTGTTTTTTATTGTTTGAACTACTTAAAAATTGACAAAATTTTATACCTAAATTAATCTGCTATCTTGTCTGTCGGTGCATTGTCAGTTTCCTCTTTGCCCTGCAATGTATTTTTCACTGTGTGAGAATATGTTGTGTATGTAGCATGAGAGTGCTATGGCTTGTCAGACATAGCAACAGTATCGAAGGAGGACGGGTCTTTGCAAACGGTCAATTGTGAGTTTTTATCTCGCAATTACGGGTTCATATCTCACAATTCTGACAAAAAAAATCTGAATTGCAAGAAAAAAAGGCAGAAATGCAAGATATACACTCGCAACTGTGAGGGGAAAAAGTCAGAATTGCAATACAAACTTGCATTTGCAAGAAAAATGTCAGAATTGTAAGTTTTTCTCTCTCTCAATATCAAATTGAGTATATCTCGCAATTCTGACTTTATAACTCCCAATTGCAAAGTTTATATCAAGCAAATCTGACTTTATAACTCACAACTGTGCTTGATATAAACTCACAATTGGGAGTTAGAAAGTCAGAATTGCAAGTTTTTTTTCACAATTCTGAGAAAAAAAAGTCAGAACTGCAAGAAAAAACGGCAGAATTGCAAGAAAAAAAGTCAGAATTGCAAGAAAAAATGGCAGAATTGCAAGAAAAAAAGGCAGAATTGAAAGATATAAACTCACAATTGCGAGGAAAAAATTCAGAATTGTAAGTCCCACTCAATATCAACTTATATTGCGAGTTTATACCTCACAATTCTGACTTCATAACTCGCAACTCTGAATTTATTTCAAGCAGTTCTGAGAAAAGAAGAATTGTGAGTTTATATCACAATTTTGACAATTTCTCAGAATTGCAAGTTTGTCACAATTCTGACTTTATTTCTCGCAATTAAGTTTATATCTTGCAATTCTGAATTTATAACTTGCTATTGCAAGTTTATATCTCAGAATTCGGAGAAAAAAGTCAGAATTGCAAGACAAAAATTGTGCAATTTTGACACTTTATCTCGCAATTGTGAGTTTATATCTCGCAGTTCTGACTTTATAACTCGCAATTGTGAGTTTATATCAAGCAGTTCTGAGAAAAAAAGTATTGCGAGTTTATATCTCACAATGCTGACTTAATTTCTCAGAATTGCAAGTTTATATCACACAATTCTGACTTCATAACTCACAATTGTGAGAAAAAAAGTTGCGAGTTTGTATTATAAAACATCACTTTTTTTCTTTTTTTTAGTTCAGTAGCAGAAATGGGCTTCCTTATCAAAGATTTAAGCATGTGTAACATTTTTATGCTAACTTTTGTACTACCATTTTTATATAAACTAATTTGATCTCTTTATCCTCAGATGCGGTTTCTGTTATATGGAGGTGGAGAACATGCCTGCCGGGATTTACAATGTCATCCCCACTACCTTCCTGCCCAAACAGGAAGGTCCGTTCTTCCTGGACTTCAGCAGTGCCACTCCACTGCGGGTTTCTCAGCTGCAATAACCGCCCCAGATCATCAGCCCACCGGATTGTTCTGCAGCTATGAGAAACTGAAAATGCTCTAGACAGCGCTCATTGCCCACTACAGCATGGATACGCTCATTTACCAAAATAAATAAGCACCACCCACAGATGCTATCTGACATAGTGCCATATTTGTCATGTTAGCGTGTGAAAGATAGTGTAAGACTGCTCTGACTCCTCTGCCATCGCAGTGCCATGCTTGGAGGAAGTGTGTTCAATCAGCCAAAAACACACTCCTCTGAGTTTTGCAGTCCAAAGTTGCATTCAGAGACGACAGTGTGTGTGTACACTTGACCTGAAATGACTGTTTTTCCACTCAGGAGACTGCAATAAAACAGGGATGTATATTAATGATGTCTGATGATAGATCAGAGGGATCTATTTCTGTGTCTCTATACTAAGGGCTCTTTCTCTGGTCTGTTCGCTGATGTCTAGGTAGAAAGACTTCCAAGTTGCAGGGCTTCTTTATTCAGCAGGCACAGAATGAGTGCACTTTTATCAAAATGTAAAAAAAAAGAACAATGAAAAGAGATACGCATCTATCTAAAGCATCGTGGGTTTTTATTTTTATTTTTTTGGTTTATTTTTAGCTTTTTTCCCCATCATGTGAATCAAATGTCAACTTGCTTTGTTTGAATCACTATATTACCAGCACAACAGAGTACTGTACGTTTACAGAACATAATGGCGATGACCTGAATGTTCTTGCATCATAAATTCTTACTGAAGGTGATGCTCTGTAATGGGGATTGCTTCAAGTTGATTTTCATTCATCTGCTTTGATGTATTTATTTGCAGAGATTAAAATGGTGTACATGTTATCAGACATTATAACATTTTTTACCTCGCTAACTCTTTTAAAGTAAGATTCTATGAGATAACAAACAATGAATATTACCATTACTTTTTCACCATTTGTTGTTCTTAGTTAATTTCCACATTTACATTTATCCATGTGGCAGGTGCTTGGTTTATATTTTGGCTGTATGTGTATTCCCATTAGCTTTTATTTTTTATTTTTTATTTTTTTTTAAAGAAATTAATGCTTCTATTCAGCAAGGATGCATTAGATTGATCAAACGTGAAAGTAAAAATATTTATAATGTTGCAAAAGATTTCTATTTCAAATAAATTTGAACTTAAGACTGGAAATAAAGGCTGCTGAAAATTCAGCTTTGCCATCAATGGAACAAGTTACATTTTAAAATATATTAAATAAATGTATTAATTAATTAATAAATTAATAACTGTATGTGTATTACCTAAGTCAAACAGGGATGGGTGATACCACTTATTTTGTTTTCGATACGATATCGATACTTTTAAGACCAGTATCATAAAAATATAATATGTAAAATAAAGTAAATAAAGTAAAATACAAAGTAAAATATGTATTTATACCCCCTTGACGTTACATTTGAAATGCATTTTACCATCTAATATGGTCATTTCTACGCGACGCTTATGTTTTGGAAAGCGAGGTAAGATGTACGTGGCTAAATATTAAATGTTTGAAAGCTGTTTTGTGTTATAATGTTAAACGACCAAAATGTTTAAATAGTAGAGTGTATGCAAAATCTCCACAGCATGGCTGGTCGTCTCAGGGAGCGGGAATTTCAACGCCAGGCTTCTGTTTTGTAATATGAAGTAAGATGTATGTCGCTAAATATTTGACAGTTGTTTTGTGTTATAATGTTAAACAACCAAAACGTTTTAATAGTAGAGTATAAAATCTCCACAGCATGGCTGGTCGTCTCAGGGAGCGGGAATTTCGACACGACACTTCTGTCTTGTAATGTGAGGTAAGATGTATATAACCAAATATTAAATATTTCACAGCTGTTTTGTGTCAGAATAGTAAACGACCAACAGTAATTTTCTGTTAACTAGCTTCTCGAAATTTCACAAAAATCGGAAGTGACGTCAGCGCAGGGTAAAGTCAGTTCCGCTACAGGTCTGTGCCTATTATATTAATATGCTCTTGTCTCAAATAATGCCTTTTACCTTTTCTTTTTTGTCTGCTTTCCAAGTTGTTATATAATCAACAAAGAAACAACATTTTACTTGTTTGTAATTTATATGGGCACTCAGTCCGGTACTCGTCAATATAATATATGCGCAACATAGCGCCAGCTATAGTTTCTGTTCTCCATCTCCGGTATATTTAAGCGTATTTACTCAGTCATTTCCCTCGAATCACTACATCATGGTAAATTATGACAGCGTTTATATCCAAATGCACATTTCCCCAAGAATAAATGAAACAATTCTGAGTCCGGATGATGCATAAACTCAAAATAACAACGTAATCCAGATCCAAAAGGAATAAAGCCATTAATCGGAGTCATGTCTTTAGTATTATATTATTTTATTATGTATATCCCTGGGCACATTATGCAACGTACATTTACACCCTAAAGTTAATAATGCAAAGGAGAGCAAGTAGAAAATACAATATTACTTTCATAATAATATTAATAATAATAATAATAATAATAATAATAACAATATTAATCGCGAAAAAAATGTTGTGAAGAGTCATAATGCACAGCCAGCACCAAATAGACAGTACGGCAAAACTTAAAACTGTACTGTATTATAAGTGCTAACATTCATAATTAAATAAACATAGTATTTGTGATGACCAGATGCTGACACAAAGTTTTATATATCATAGTATCATAGTATCTATTTTGTAAAAATAGACTTTGATTCCCGAACTTACTCTTGTTCAGTACGGCCGCTGCTGTCACCGGAAAAACGTTTACCCTGCAAGCGCCAATCCGGAAGCCAGAAACACGGAAGTGTGAAAAAGGCTAATTTGTAATGTAAATTTTATGGGTCTAACTTCCGGTCTCATTAGCGTCCAGCTCTTTAGCTGTAGAAAACAACTAATTTTGCTGCTTGACATTGCAAATTGGTGTGTCTTGACTTATTTTTTAATGTATTGTCTTAATTATGAGCACACTGGTTTGTAGTGCAAACAGTTTTCTTGTTTACTGCACGCCTGCAAAATTAGCCGAAAAAGCATAACGGCTTAAGCGAACACTTCCGGTCTGGAAGTACGTGGGAAAGGAGACCAGAGGCAGTTTTCCTTGAATGGATGGACGAGAGGCTTCACTACGCTGAATAAACAGCTTTTTAGAGGAAACGGCTTATTTAATGAATCGGCAGCCTATCTGCTATCTCCAACAAATTTTACACTAAACAATACTTTTGGATTGAACAATTTTTAGAGTTTACCAAGAAAAAAATTGACGTTTTATATGAGAAGTCACTGACTTAGCTTACGGCACTTCTCATTCATTCCTATGGTATTCGTAGATGGCAATTGACTGTTGCAGGACTTTGACTGAAATTCAATGACGTCAAGGTTATAACGTGATTGGCTATTAAGGAACACGTGATCCAAGTTAGCCGTTATGCTTTGTCCAATATTAAGTAATACAGACACTCTCATCTCCTTATAGTAAGTATATAGTATAGTTATCTCTGGCTCACCTCCACGTTAAAGAATAAGGGTAAGATTTACATTATTCACAACTCAATGTGATGAAATGAACATTTTGCTGTTTTGGGTTGTCAACATTATGTACACGTTTAAGCATTCATATGCTCATTTTAAAATAATGCATGATGTTTCATTTCAGGTATCATTTTATTTCAGTCTGAAAACAATTACACAAGCTTTGTAAACAACAGACTAAACGCCATAAATCACTTAAATACTGCTACAAGGTTTCTTTCCACACCGTTGGTTCTCAAAACTTAAACAACCAAAGAACTATCAAAACAAACGAGAGAAGAATGTTCAAAAAGGCTAAAAAAAGGGAAAAAAAAAGAAAAAAAAAAAGACACAAGGTCACACAAAAACACCACAGCCTACTGTCTAGACCTGAAGCTGTGCCATCTGTCTCAAAACCAGTGGTTGCTGGACTGCAAAAGTGTCCTCTTCATCAGTGCAGCAAGTCCCCCACCGAGACACATCCAATCATTCCCATAAGCCTTCTGCCCTCCTCACAGTGCAAGTACAGTAGATCCAGCTTTTTATGCTACTTCCTGAACCACTGGTTTCCACAAAGACTGTGAATCTGCATCTATTGCTCTTTTTCTATTTATACTGAAAACAATGATTGTTCTTTACATAGAAAGAGTTGGGCAGCATGCGGTGGATTTGGCTTGTGGAGGAAGGTGAAAGTGACCAGTATGGATCAGCCTGTAGCTGTTGCAAGTCTCCGGATGACACTGAGGAGGTGACTTGCAATGCAGGTGGTTGGCTTCACTTCCTTGTGAGTCACAATTACAGCGCAGAAGTTCCTCTGAAGAGTCTTTTTTGAAGATGGAAGTCTTTGTGAAAGACATGCAGGTGAGTGTCGAGCACCAGGCTGAACCAAGATCATGCGCAGATGTCCTAGATATACAAGAACTCAGTAACGGTTGTAACATTATACTGTCACACAAATGACTCTGTATATTTTCCATGACACACTAACAAAGACATTAAAGACAACCAGTGGCATAAATCTAGAGCATAACAAATCTCTTATGCATTTTAGATGTAAAAAGACAAGTGCTCCTTATTAGACAAGTGCTATCACCCTCCTTAAGTGTCTTCAGTCTCTCTAGATCTGGAACGTTAATTGTGTTTTACAGAGGTGTTTGTCTTCAAAGCTTAACTCAGTTCTGTGCCCCTCCAAATGGCAGATTTGTCTCCTCAGCACATTGTGTCACAGGTTGCTTTTCTCACACCTGTGAGATCAAGTGAAAGTTCAGTCTGAAAGTTGGCGGAATTTCTAGACAGTGAGAGAAATGGGCTGGGATGACACACTGGTGAGGTGGAGGACGGGTGACTGCCAGTGCCTCTCGCACAGAATGTGGATGAATGCATCAGATACGTTGGCGTAGGCATTGCGGTCACATCCCATTAAGTAGGATTGTGGCTTGGGAGGGGTGCTGAGCCAGACCCATGTTTTTTCTGCTTTCATTTCGGCTAAGTTTTAGAGACAGCAGACGGAAACGGCTATCCAGGCCAAAGGTTGTTTTGGTGTTGCTCATGCTGTTGTTATTGAGAACATTGTCCAGTACGGCCTCAGCACCTTCTGCTCTGTCACCTTTACACAAAGATTAAACAAATGAATCAACCAGATTAATTACGGAGCAAAACAGAAAAAATAATTATCTTTTCACACTGAGGACAACTGAGGGACTCATATGCAACTATTACAACAAGGTTCAAACACTCACTGATGCTTCAGAAGGAAACATGATGCATTAAGAGCTGGGGGGTGAAAACTTTTGGAATTTGAAGATCAGGTTAAACTGAACTTATATATATTTAGGCAAAATAGAAAAATGCATCCTCATTCGGTTCAAAAGTTTTCACCCCTGGCTCATAATGCATTGTGTTTCTTTCTGGAGCATCAGTGAGTGTTTGAACCTTCTGTAATAGTTGCATATGAGTCCCTCAGTTGTCCTCAGTGTGAAAAGATGGATCTCAAAATCATACAGTCATTGTTGGAAAGCATTCAAAAATGCAAAAGATGCTGGAAAACCAAAGAATCTGTGGGACCTGAAGGATTTTTCTGAAGAACAGCAGGCAGTTTAACTGTTCAGGACAAACAAGGGACTATCACTAAACTATCACTAAACAAACAAAAAAAAGAACAGCTGTGGATCATTCAGGTAGCAACACAGTATTAAGAATCAAGCGTATGTAAACTTTGAACAGGGTCATTTTTATAAATTCAACTATTATTTTCTCTGGTGGACTATATGTAAATGTCTTGTATGTGAAATATCTTAATCAGGTCAGTACTACATTAAAAAAGTAACATGCATTTTGTATGATCCCTCTTATTTAGCTAAAATAATTAACATTTTACAGATTCCGCAAGATGTATGGAAACTTTTGACCTCAACATTTTTAGAATAAATTCTTTTTTTTTGGACATTATGTAGCATTATATAATGTAAATTATTTTTAATAATTGCAGAAAATGCAGTCTTAATGTAATTTAAATTTTAAAATAAATATTATAATGAAAATTTCATAATTATTCTAGATTTATATAAATGTGTTAAATGAACAGCCCTACTTTAAAAACAGCAAATTTTACCAAATAAATGTGTTTGTTTTGCTTTTCGCATTGAAACGCCACCCAGCTATCCATCAGTAAGATGAATGAACCCCTCTAGAGGGCACAGGTGCAAGCAAGCAGGAAACCAAGAAAAATGACATCGTCTCACAGGAGAAACAAGACCAAGCCTAAATACAATCCCTCACGTGCAAGTGCAAGCGTTATTTGGGTCCCATCCGTCAACGCAAACGTATCTAAGAATATCTCACCCCTCTCTAGGTCGCACTCGGGGGAGGAGGCGCCGCTGCATTCGCTGCGTGGGCCGAGAATGGGAGACATCAGGCTGAAGTCAGACAAAGAGACGGTGCTGGGCAGGTCCAGACTGCAGGGGCGAGAGGAAGGGGTGGGGGAGGTGGAGGTTGGAGAGCCAAAGGAAGAGGAGGATGAGGAGGAGAAGGGACAAGGCAAGTCCAGAGGGCTGTTTGGCCCAGAACTGAAGCTACTGTTGGACTGAGTCTCAGAGTCTTCCTCGGACATGGCACTGGTGCTGCAGTTTTCATCCTCATAGGACCCTGATGCCACTGCAGGAAGACAAAGAGGAAAGATCAGACAAGATCACACAAACTCTAAAACGTCCTTATGGGTGGGCAATATTAGAAATGTTTTATTTAATTGATTGAAAAAAACAAACAAAAAAAAAAACAACCTAAAACAAAATCTGTGTCTCCTATATATTGTATTATAGACAGACAGACAGACCATATATGTGAAGTATAGAGTTACTAAATACAGCTGAGGTCAAAAGTTTACATACACCTTGCACAATCTACAAAATGTTAATTATTTTACCAAAATAAGAGCGATCATATGAAATGCATGTTATTTTTATTTTTTTTTAATGACATGAGGTATTTCACATAAAAGACGTTTACATATAGTCCACAAGAGAAAATAATAGTTGAATTTATCAAAAATTACTGTGTTGTTACCCGAATGATCCACAGCTTTTTTTAGTCATTGTTGTTCATGAGTCCCTTGTTTATTCTGAACAGTTAAACTGCCCGCTGTTCTTCAGAAAAATACAACAATGACTGTATATTTTTTCCATCTTTTCACACTGAGGGACTCATGTGCAACTATTACAGAAGTTTTATTTGCTCACTTATGCTCCAGAAAGAAAAACAATGCATTAAGAACCGGGAGTGTGAATTTTTGAACAGAATGAAGATGTGTACATATCATGAGTCCCTCAGTTGTCATTAGTGTGAAAAGATGCATCCCAAAAATCATACAGTCATTGTTGGAAAGGGTTCAAATACACAAAAATGCTGCAAAACCAAAGAATTTGTGGGACCTGATGGATTTTTCTGAAGAACAGCGGGCAGTTTAACTGTTTAGGACAAACAAAGGACTCATGTACAGCTATCACTAAACAACAAAAAAAAAAAAACACAGCTGTGGATCATTCAGGTAACAACACAGTTTTAAGAATCAAGCGTATGTAAACTTTTGAACGGGGTCATTTTTAAAAATTCAACTATTATTTTCTCTTGTAGACTATATGTGAACATCTTTTATGCAAAATACCTTTTTTTTTTTAGGTCAGTACTAAATAAAAAAGAACATGCATTTTGTATGATCCCTCTTATTTTGGTAAAATAATTAACATTTTGCAGATTCCACAAGGTATATGTAAACTTTTGACCTCAACTGTATACAGCTCAGCTTGAATGAAAATTCAAGCACAAGATAACTAGAACTCACTTGAGATTCCATCAGACTCCATTTTGAACCCAGACAAGTCTTCACCAATGACACCATCACCCTCTGCCCCCACGCCTCTCTCCCGTGGGCCTATGCTACAGGAGCGTCTGCGCTCGTGGATCTCATCAGAGATCATCTCCAGGTTTCTCAGGGCTGACTTATATTCCCCTTTAGCATGCGTCAGCTTGGCCTGGAGGTCATCAACATTCTTCTTCAGTTGCTTAAGAGAGAAGCACAGAAAACATTGAGCTGATATTGAAAAAAAGTATATTATGGAAACGTGCCCATATATAGATATATAAATATATAAATAGAAATAGAATAAATATAGATTAAAAATGAAAACATTACATTTTTCATCTTCAAAACACAAATTAAGATATTTTTGATGAAATCCAAGAGCCTTCTGACCCTGCACAGACAGCAAAGCAACTACCAAGGCCCAGAAAGGTAGTAAATATATCGATAAAATAGTCCATATGACATCAGTGCTTCAACCGTAATGTTATAAGCTACAAGAATACTTTTTGTGTGCAAAGACAACAAAAATAACTACTTTATTTAACAATGTCTTCGACACACATTCACGAGAGTACCACAAAATGTATGCATGTGGTGCTGCTGACGCAGGAGTCAGCGTTCTGCCATAGAATTTCCATCTCTCTTAGTTCATCGTCTGTATATTCTGGTTCAAATATACAAGTCATCCTCTCTGTTGAAATCTTCAGACGAGTTTATTAAGTTTTATGTACAGCGTGCGTCTTCCTCTGCTTGTAAACAAAGTGCAGCACATCCAGGTTCTACGTTTGAACACCGGGTCCTCTTGGATTTCATCCAGAATATCTTAATTTGTATTCTGAAGATGAACGAAGGTCTTACAGGTTTGGAACAACATGAAGGGGAGTAATTAAAGGAGTAGTTCACTTCCAGAACAAAAATTTACAGATAATGTACCCACCCCCTTGTCATACAAGATGTTCGTTTCTTTCTTTCTTCAGTCAATAAGAAATTGTGTTTCTTGAGGAAAAACATTCGGTAATTATCTCCACGTAATGGATTTCAATGGTGCCCCCAAGTTTGAACTTCCAAAATGCAGTTTAAATGCAGCTTCAAATGGCTCTAAATGATCCCAGCCGAGGAAAAAGGGTCTTATCCAGCAAAACGATCTGTCATTTTTGAAACACTTTGACAACTTATATACTTTTTAACCTCAAACGCTCGTCTAAGTCTGCGTGAACTTTATTCCGGTTCAATATGGTTAATACAGTTAGGGTATGTCGTGAACATGCAGAGATGATCAAATGCCCTTTACAAAACAAGGTAAAACAGCAATGTAGGATGATTTTGACGCTGAAGAAGAAAACAAGACGGGAGTTTTTTCAACATACCCTAACTGTACTGACCCGGATTACACAGACTGCGAGAGAAGACAAGCATTTGAGGTTAAAAAGTAAATAAATTGTCAATTTGTTCAAAAAAAAAAAAATGATCGATCGTTTTGCTGGATAAGACCCTTCTTCCTCGGCTGGGATCATTAAGAGCCATTTGAAGCTGCATTTAAACAGCATTTTGGAAGTTCAAACTTGGGGGCACCATTGAAGTCCACTATATGAAGAAAAATTTGGGAATGTTTTCCTCAAGAAACATAATTTCTTATCAACTGAAGAAAGAAAGACATGAACATCTTGGACGACAAGGGGGTGAGTAAATTATCTGTAAATTTAATGTAGAATGTCGATGTAATGTAGAATTTACATTTGTGGGTGAACTAACCCTTTAAAATAAGATAAAAACTATTTGCCAACAGGGTCGAGAAACAAACTTAATTCAAGACAAATTCTCAGAAAATATGACTTACTTCAAGCTGCAAGTAATATTTTGCCTTCATTTCAAAGTAGGGCCTGAAAAGGAGAGAGGGAGATTAGAGCTACTGTAAAGACCTATAAATAGCATCGTACATATCACCATGGCAACTGTTCACATATGCTGACACGTTAGGCAAATGCTGAATGAGAAGATAAGTAGGGTTGAGCTCCCCTATGATCCTGCTGAGTCACTATCAGTGGTGAGAAACCCACCCTTAACTAAAGCTCCCCTCAGATATTCACAGTTTTAACATGAGCCTAGTCTCACAGATGCTTGACTCTCAACATAAACTAATTATGGACAAAAACTACCTACTCAAACTGGAAGATGCCATCTAACCAATATGTAAATTGACTAAACCACAGTTAGTTTTTTTCTGAACTCTGAATCTATTAAGTCTGAACTACAAAAAAGAAAAATCTACAGTTGCCATAAACATATAAACGAGCCACCTTACATTTTTGTATGCAAAATGCATTAGACAAGCTTAAATGGTTTGATTATATGCTTGTGTGTTTAACTAAATAATCGGTGCATACTTTGACTTGTTGATGGTGCGTTTAAGCTTCTTCTCCAGCTGTTTCATACGACTCATGGCGGCGGTGTATTTCGCAGCGGTCTCCTTGTGCAGTAGCTCACTGCGTGTTTTTATCTGCTCGGCCTCCATCACCTACAAAGCAAAATGTTTTGAGTATTTTCTGGCACACCTCAATCTATCATCCCACACCTTTGCATTACTCACTCGCTGTGTTGCGTGGTTAAGCATCTCCTGCCAGGCCGAGTCAAATTGCCGCTTATCGTCCTCCAACAGCCTCTGTTCAGCTAGGGCAATGGTCTCTTTGGCTGCACGCAGTACCTCCGTGGCCCTCTGGAAGTCTTGTGTGGATCTCTGTGCTTCCAGCTGAGCCTGTGGAACAGGTAAAGGGCAGGAGCATCAACCTTGCGTGTCTAATGACAAAGACAGCAACCAGCGCTCTGTCATGATTAAACTTTGAGCAGGACAGTGCTGGCAGATTGTAAACCCCCTGCTCAGAGTACCAGCTGGCTGAAGAGCACGAGGCTCAATGCCTGAGCACTTCTATCAAAAACACTGCCAGGATAATGAGAAATCCTTTGCAGCATATTACTTATGAATGCAAACAGTAGTAGCCACCAATGTTTACTAGCTAATTTTTAATAGAATACAAACATATTCAGCTAATAAGTAAACCCCCCCCCCACCCCTACTATTAGTTTCTTAAATTAATTTATTTTAAAACTACAAATAACTGTCCATATACGTTTTAAATAAAATTTAATGAAATGCACCAAGTTATGCGTGTGGTGAATGCACGTCAAAGACTGACATGGAAGAGAAAACAAATTTGAATAAAGTCATTATTTTTGTTTTCCTTGTGCACAAAATGTATTCTCTTAGCTTCATAACATTAAAGTTGAACCACTTATGTCACGTGGACTATTTTATTGATGTCCTTACTACCTTTCTGGGCCTTGAATGTGTCAGTTGCATTCCTATCTATGCAGAGTCAGAAAGCAACTTTTTAAATATCTTAATTTGTGTTCTGAAGATGAACGAAGGTCTTACAAGTAAACAAACACAGTGCAGTGCCTTAGTAATCAACATTGTGGATAATCTATGACGCAATCAGTGCAAGAAATGTAGAAACTGTACTCATGTGCAAAACTTCCTGTATGGTGACATATTAAAGCCACCCTTGAACTTACTTCATGGTGAATTAAAGCCAGCCATGCTAAAGCCTTGCCAAAATAATCCTTTTCTATTCCTTCACTTTTTAACTTTAATCTCCACATTACTCCCACTGACAGAAAAAGCCTGCGGAAACCTCTTACCGACTCAGCCTACTTAGCCAAACAAAACTGGATAAGTTTTCTAACCAGCGGCAAGGAGGCAGTTTTACACTTTGAAATGATTTACAGTGTAGAGAGACCATTAAAAACCAACACAATTTAGAGAAAATCATACTGTAATTCATACAAGGTTGATGTTCTAAATTAAAGCAGAATATTATTATGATATTATCTATCTATCTATCTATCTATCTATCCATCCATCCATCCAATTACTCACTAAAACATGGTCTGGGAATTTTTCCATGCCATTTTAAGTCTTATTTTGACAAAGTGGTTATATCTAACCCTGCATCCCAATGTGCATACTATCCACCCTATCTGCCCTAAATAGTATTGAAAATTACTACCATCACAAAGAATTTAGGATGGATAGTATGCACATTGGGATGCAGGTGTGTTGTTTATTTACTTTTTTTTAAATTAGTCTTCCCACCTCTTTGTATTGTTGATTCAGACTGATTCGTGAAAGCAGAACGTGCACAAACACAAGAGCCGGGATTTATCGCATGAACCAATCACAGCCGAACATAACCAATCCCACCCAATCATTTCACGTTGGAGGCACTGCCTCCTCTAACATGACTTTCTCCCATTCATTCTCAATTACCCCCCGCCAAACTCACCGCACACTTCAGGGTGTCTGTTAAAACTCAATGGGCTCAGGGGGAGGCGAGAGAGACGAAAACTCCCGCTGTAACTTTACCTACTTTAAAGTTTACCTTTTTATACACTTTTAATGTTATTTTGTAATATTGGTGTCGTTTTATTTCTGTACTACAAACTTTGTGACCCTGGACCACAAAACCAGTCATAAGGGTCAAGTTTTTGAAATTGATCATCTGAAAGCTGAATAAATAAGCTGAATATGGTTTGTTAGGACAAAACAGAACAATTGGCTGAGATACAGCTATTTGAAAATCTGGAATCTTAGGGTTCCAAAAAAAAATAAAATATAAAAATGGAGAAAATCGTCTTTAAAGTTGTCCAAATGAAGTTCTTAGCAATGCATATTACTAATCAAAAATTACGTTTTGATACATTTATGGTAAGAAATTTACAAAATATCTTCATGGAACATGATCTTTACTTTAAATCCTAATGATTTTTGGCATAAAAGAAATTTGATAATTTTGACCCATACAATCTTACAAATGCTACAAATATACCCGTGTTACTTATGGCTGGTTTAGTGGTCTAGTGTCACATATATAAAACATTATATGGTGCCTTTTGAAACCAAAATTAAACCAATTATGTTGGAAAAGGGAAAGTAATACAGGGTAGTCATAGCAAACAGGGTGACATTCATGATCAAGCTGAACATTTTGGATATGTATGTGATTCACATATCTACTATAAGACCTAGAATATGGACAGTATCAAACACTGCAAATGGCAGTCCCAGGGATAATCCTCTATTGTTCGTCTTATCTGTCACATCATTGTCTTTCATTCTTCATTTAACACAGCTCAATCCATTTACTTTTTCTTTCCCTCTTTCTCCATTCCTTCTTCACACACACACACAGTCTATATTTAGCTCAGGCTTCAAAGTCGATGTGATGCTGCCGCATTGCCACGGAGAGCTGACAGCAGGGGATCGCTGCAGATGCCAGGACAGACCTCCAATCCAATCAGTAAAGGACACAGATGGACGAAAGTGTTGGTTTGGTAAGTTGTGAAATTAAATGAAAATAAAATAAAATATTGAGGCAAGTGTATTTTTGCAACATAAAACATCGATCAAGTTACTGGGTATGACTTTAAAAATGGCCAGTACATTGTAAAGAATTCAGCAGGTGTCAAAACTTTGGAGCTTTCATGTTTATGCTGGGGAATATTTTACAAATATTAAAAATTATGTTCAGAGGTAGTCTGAGGTCAAAAGTTTCCTGAGGAGTAGCGTGTTAAAATAAAATGCTTCAAATCGGTTCCACTGCACAGTGAGTCACTGAAATTAAGTATATCTAACAAGGGGTGCAAAAATGATTTTAATGAATAATTTTATGTGAATTCAGTTAAGCTTTTACACAGTTCAGCTGATTTTACTGCAAATAAATGGACAGAAAAAGTACTTCTCTTTGTTTCTAAAAAAAAAAAAGTCCCATCGCATCAAAGCTTTATCCTCTTTAAACCCCTGATTTTATTGACTTCAGCTTTAATCAGATTCTGACCAAAAATAATGCAGAGGCGGTCTCAAAATGAGATGTTTTGGGTCGAGGGTGACCCAGTTGACATGCTGCTTTGATGTCTTTAACCAATTGTCTTGGTTTTGACAAAGTCATTTGCAATGTTTTTATGCATCTCATTGCACGCGACATAAAAACAAGGTCATTGTGACTCTTTCTGACCTGGAGATCACCAACTGAAGACTAAAGCTTTTATTGCTTCACCACACATTGGCTACTAGGTCTTCAAGCTTCAAAGTTTATCTTATCAAACGTTTCTGGAGTAGAAAATAAACCTTAGACTGATTTAGGGCTGAAAATACAATACAATGAAACCCCAAATACTGTCATTAAGAAATCAAGTGGAGCTTCATGTTGGGAGAAATATAGCCATTATGAAATTCTCTAACTTGTTGTTTAAAGATTATTGACTAAATGCGGAAGGCGGCGGAGGGGTTACGACTCATAAACTGATTGCGATAAATCTGCTTTGGTGTCATGTGGTCCATCATAACAGGTCATGAGGGCTCCTGCAAACGGACACCAATTTTCACCCTCATTCTTCTGAGTACTCTGGTTTATTAACTTTCTGCCAACATATATGCCATGTGAGGATGGGTACAGGAAAAATAATCATTCAGAAAAAGAGGGAAAGATTATATGTAGCCACAGATGACAAAAAGGCATTTATAACCATCCCTCTTGACCTTACAGACAGAATATTATCTGAGGGGTTTCATTGCACTGCCTCATTATGACTCAATGTCTTGACTGCCAAAATGATGTAATAAAGGAGGCTAACAGATTTTCCCCACATAACAAAGCAAATAGAACTGAATTTAGCACCATTGCCAGCAGATTTCAGAGCTTTAGAAGAGTCTAGAGTTCAAAGAGGCACTGAACGATCCGAGAAAGGCTCATTGTGGTTAGTAGGTGAATAAAAGGTCTGGTTTAAGCCTATTAGATGCTGCATAAGGATTTAGGATCATTAGGATACTAGTAATGCTAGTATTGACACATTCTTTGTGCATATATATATACACACACACTACAAGTCAAAAGTTTTTGAACAGTAAGATTTTTAATGTTTTTAAGGCGGTCTCTTCTGTTCACCAGGCCTGCATTTATTTGATCCAAAATGCAGCAAAGGCAGTAATATTGTGAAATCTTTTTACTATTTAAAATAAATGTTTTCTATTTGAATATTTTTAAAATGTAATTTATTCATGTGATCAATGCTAAATTTTCAGCATCATTACTCCAGTCTTCAGTGTCACATGATCCTTCAGAAATCATTCTAATATGCTGATTTGCGGTTCAAGAAACATTACTATTATTATTATTATCATCGATATTTAAAACAGTTGAGTATATTTTTTCAGGATTCTTCAATGAATAGAAAGATCAATATTTATCGGAAATTAAAAGCTTTTGTAACATTATACACTATACTATTCAAAAGCTTGGAGTCAGTATAGTTTCTTTTTATAGAAATTATAGAAATTAATACTTTTATTTAGCGAGGATGCTTTAAATTGATCAAAAGTGATGATAAAGACATTTATAATGTTACAAAAGATTTCTATTTCTATAAAAGATTCAAAAGATTACTTTCTATTCATCAAAGAAACCTGAAAAAAAATAATCTACTTAGCTGTTTTCAACATCATAATAATAATAATAATAATAATAATAATAATAAATGTTTTTTAAGCAAATCGGAATATTAGAATGATTCTGAAGGATCATGTGACTGGAGTAATGATGCTAAACATTTTACCGCTTTTTGCTGTACTTTGGATCAAATAAATGCAGGCTTAGTGAGCAAAAGGGACTTCTTTAAAAACATTAAAAATCTTACTGTTCAAAAACTTCTGACTTGTACACACACACACACACACACACACACACGCACAACCAAGAAAAGCACAAACACTGCTACAATACTGGCATTGGGAGAACACTAGGTCACATTTAGGGCATCTGAGTTAATCATAAATTTAAGGAATTTATATTAAAACTCATTTTTATGAGAAGGCAGAAGTGCTGCATTGGCACTGAGAGAGTTAGATGACACTCGCACAGAGCTGCAAGTGCCACTTCTTAAACTGAAGTGCTGAGTGAGACCATTGAAATCATTATTGGACATGACAAATCGGCAGCATAAAGGTCCTTCGCTGCATTCAATTGTGCTCTGAGGACACATCACGGCAAAAGGATTTCCCTGGCTCTTCTGAAACAGAAGAGTTCAGTATCATATGTAGACATAGTTTAAAGTTTACAGCATAAGCGTTGGTACTCATTTCCACGCTCCACATTGCGGTTATATAATGATTAGCTAAACACGAGGATAGCAAATCATTATGCAAGTTATTACACACCAAAGTCTCAATGGTACAACAGTAAAAACAGACCATTTAAGAGTTTTGGGGGTAAAAGTATACTTCTATTCAGCGAGGATGCATTAAATGAATCAAAAGTGACTTTACAACATGTTTCAAGGCTTCTGAATAATAATAATGTTAATATCCTTGTAAAATCATAAACAAGCATTCTGGAAGAGCATTAAACAGTAGCTGGAAAACTGATGTACATATGAGTGTATAGGAGAAGGAATATGTGCATTATTCAGATGAGCTCTTAATGAGAAATGCGTTCTGAATTATTAATATGAGAACAGTGCTGAAAAATCTTTCAACCTCGAATCGGCAGACCAGTCATACGCGGTGATGTTACGCTTTCCTGCATTCATTAAACCTCATCACTGATTCCGTCTAAACTCAAGAGCCTTTGACTGCTTTCAAAGCTGAGAGACACTGACAACTGCTGCAGAGGCCTTGTGATCCATGCATTTTCTGATGGACAAAGTGGGCCAATCACATCAAAGCATAGATAAGAAATCCTATTTGTGTGAGAAAATATACTCAGTTCAAGCCGTTTTAACTTCCGAAGGTTACAGTGCAGCTTTATGGTACATCCGACTGACCAGTTAAAAATGAGACAATACCTTTTATTTAGAGAGACACTGGAATGTACCAGATTTACAATATGCTGTAGACTTAAGCAGCCATCTGCTTCTCTGAATATAGCACAGCATAAAATCTGAAAAGGGGAAGTGATAAACCAAGAACAAGCTCAGAAGAAAGCTCTAAATAAGGTATCGTTTGAATTAGGGGGGGGATTTCCACTGATGGTTTTGACAAAAACTGGCAACATAAGTGTCTATTGGAAATTTCTAAATATACTGGAGGAAATTTAAGGGGAGATGGTCAGCGAGAGACAGTGCAGGGGTGGGGGAAACAAAGACACGGCGAAATGCAGAGACAGGCAACAGTTAAAGCTTCACTGCAGTCTAGTTGACTGCAGTCAAGAGAGACTACAGAGAAGAGAAGAGAAGAGAAGAGAGAGACATCTATTTTATACATATGAAAACCATTTAAAATGACCAAATTTCACATTAGGAGAGCTTTTAGTGTGGCTTTTTATGTTTTTTAGCTTTGTGGCTAGGGCTGCACGATAAAGCTGACAGAGCTATTGTTAACTCACAAGCTGTCAATGAACTACAGCTCTGTGTAGTTAATGCTGCTCTATCTGAAAGCACACACGTGGTGGAGATTTACTACTGATTACAGACCAGCTTTACTGACAAGATGCGCATTTGAAATCGCATGCGATTGATATCGTGCACCCCTATTTGTGGCCATCTTTACGGCCATCTTTAATTTATCATTTAAATGTTACTGTCTATTTTTTCAGTGTAGCTTAAATTATTAGTTCACTCCTGAATTCAAATTTCCTGATAATTTACTCACCCCCATGTCATCCAAGATGTTCATTTCTTTCTTTCTTCAGTCGATTTAGAAATTAAATTTTTTTTAAGAAAAACATTCCAGGATTTTTCACCATATATTGGACTTCAATGGGGTCCAACAGGTTGAAGGTCCAAACTGCAGTTTCAGCACAGCTTCAAAGGGCTCTACACGATCCCAGCCAAGGAATTATATATATATATATATATATACACACTTTTTAACCACAAATGTGACCCTGGACCACGAAGCCATTATCTAAAAAAAAAATAAGCTTTCCATTGACGTATGGTTTGTTAGGATAGGACAATATTTGGTTGAGATACAACTGAAAATCTGGGGGTGCAAAGGTTTTACCTTTTTTGGAAAAGGGCGTTTGACTTTTTTTTGCAAAAGTTGTGGACGCAGAGCTAGTGAAAGAGGAGTATTTGTGGTTAAAAAGTATATAAATTTGTACTTTATTTTAGAAAATGACCAATCGTTTCAATAGATAAGACCCTTATTCCTCAGCTGGGATGGTGTAGAGCTCTTTGAAGCTGCATTGAAACTGCAATTTGGACCTTCAACCTGCTGATCCCCATTGAAGTCCACTATAAGGAGAAAAATGTTTACCACAAAAACCTTTTTTGACTGAAGACAGACAGACATGAACATCTTGGATGACATGAGGGTGAGTAAATTATCAAGAAATTTTAATTCAGGAGTGAACTAATAATTTAATGCATGACAAAAAAAAATGTCTCACAAAGAGGAAACCAGTGTATCAAATTAAAACAACCTATCAGTATGAAAGCACATTCTTTAACAGAATGAAGACAGTTTAAACCAGTTCAAATGAATCATCACCACATTTTTCATAATAAAGGACCTTGACAACCCAGACAGGACTGTTTCCGTAAAAACACCAGCGTACGTCCCTGAGGAGAACAATAACTTCTAAGGACACATCGCTCTCTTTCACCACCAAGGAAACTGCCTAAAAAAAAAATCCAGTGCTTTGTCAGTGAAATTAAATGGGCCATTTATAATTCTTCCTTCATGGAGTGAAAAACACAACACTCTAAACTACCTTGCCCCAGTTTTAGAGCAGGTCAGCGCTCACAATGTAACTGATTCAGTCAATTAAAGTTCACAAAGTGTTGTAAAAAAACAAAAAAAACAAAGAACTTTGCTTTTATAGAAGTCAAAGCAAATGTGACATTTTACACCCCTTTCTCGCCACCTTCAACACCCCAGCTGCAAAGGCACTAACCGAGATAAACCGATAATCTGCTTTTAAAATAGCACAGGCCCTTGAATAAAAGAGAACCGAGATCTGAGCATTTAAACATCCACTTTCTCTCCCTCTCAGCAAAGTCTTTTATGCCCTGCTGAACGAAGCCAACCACCTGTGACAAATCTAGAGTTAATGCTACTGTGCCATCCAGCTTATAGCAGATAACAGCAGATGATAGCACAGCAATCTCCAGAGAGGGATAAAAGAAAACAAACCACAGACAAAACGGTGGCACGCCAACTAAAAACAGACGTTGTGTGGGTGAAGTTGGCTTTAGGAAGATGATACCGGGTTCTTGTTTTGATTTTCTTGGCCTCACCTGCCGTGCCACCCGCCGGGCCTCCCAGTATGGTTTCGAATCCTCCACCGCTTTCCCAATCTTCTTCACCAGCTCGTCTAACTTTAGAGTGGCTTCCACCAGCACAGAGCGAAACTTTTGCCTGGCATCCTAGAGACAGACCAAATAAAAACAATAGTTTTGTTTTCTTTGCACACAAAACGTATTCTCATAGCTTCATAACATTACGATTGAACCACTGATGAACTATTTTAACAATATTCTTACTACCTTTCTGGGCCCTGAACGTGACAGTTGAGTTGCTGTCTATGCAGAGTTAGAAAGCTCTTGGATTTCATCAAAAATATCTTAATTTGTGTTCTCAAGATGAATGAATGTCTTACAAGTTTGGAACAACATGAGTAATGACTGAATTTTCATCTTGGGGTAAACTTTCTCTTTAATTTGACCAAACATCATGTCTACTGAAGCTGAGATGGCACAAACAAACTTGGAAACTACTGTATTGATTTATGCCGACTGAAATCAACAGAGTTATTAGAAACAAGGAATGTTATGCAGCTACATTAATATTAAACACTAAAAAATTATGAAAAGAATCAATTCTTTTGGAAATCTGGAAAAGTTTCCATTTATCATGGTATTCGGGTCAACTGCTTTGCACATAAAAGTGCAAAAGGGAGTAAAATTCGTTTATCTGTAATCCGATTTCCAAGAAGATCTGTGAAAATGTCTAAAGCACACAGAAAATGCTTTTCACTTGTGTTGTAAACAAGTTTATTCATGAAGGTAATTCAATCATTAGTTTATATTTATTCCCCAAGGCAAAGTAATTAGATTAAATTCCATTCGTCAGAAACACAGATTGATTATTTACAACGGACATACATTCCAGGAATAAATAAAACACCAGGAGGTAAATCTTTGAAGCGCAATTTGGCCACTGACGCAAATGCAACACTAATTTGGTTGACAGCCAAATAGCTCAATTATGGGATTCTCAGAATAATCAGAAAAGTTGGATTCATGAAACTCTGCATAAACAGAGCTAATATATTTCTACAGCATGAACTACTGGCATTTGTGTGTAAAACAACCTAGAAGCTTACATTGATGTCTTAAAGGAGAAGTTCACTTCCAGAACAAAAATTTACATATAATTTACTCAAAGATGGTTCATGTCTTTCTTTCTTCAGTCGTGAAGAAATTATGTTTTTTTAAGGACAACATTTCAGGATTTCTCTCCATATACTGGACTTCTATGGTGCCCGAACTTCCAAAATACAGTTTAAATGCAGCTTCAAATGGCTCTAAACGATCCCAGTCGAGGAAGAAGGGTCTTATCTAGTAAAACGATTGGTTATTTTCTTTAAAAAAAAAAAAAAATTACAATTAATATATTTTTTTTTAACCTCAAATGCTCGTCTTGTCTAGCTCTGCATGAACTCTGTGTATTCTGGTTTATGACAGTTAGGGTATGTCGAAAAACTCCCATCTCATTTTCTTCTCCAACTTCAAAATCATCCTACATCGCCGTTTTACCTTTTTTTGTAAAGGGTGTTTGATCTTATTTGCACGATCATTTTGTAAACACTGGGTCGGTACTTCTGCAGCGATGAAGAACGACTGTGAAGATGAGATGGGAGTTTTTGGACATACCCTAACTGTCTTGAACCAGAATACACAGAGTTCAGGCAGAGCTAGACAAGAAGAGCATTTGAGGTTATAAAGTATATAAATCGTACATTTTTTGTAGAAAATGACTGATCGTTTTGCTAGATAAGACCCTTCAACCTTGCCTGGGATCGTTTAGAGCCCATTTAAACTGCATTTTGGAAATTCAAACTCACGGGCACCATAGAAGTCCACTATATGGAGAGAAATCCTGAAATGTTTTCCACAAAAAACAATTTCTTTGCGACTGAAGAAAGAAAGACGTGAACATCCTGGGTGACAAGGGGGTGAGTAAATTATCTGTATATTTTTGTTTTGGAAGTGAACTTCTCCTTTAAGATGGTTAAAGAAGTCTTGGGCAATAAAAACTGTCTACAAGTCCCTTGTATTTCCTCACTAAATTTTACATACAATTAACATATACCCTACTTTATTTATTTAATCTACAAGAAACAACTTGCTCATATGTTCAGTGTGGAAAACCGTGCTTTTGCTTATGTTACAATATGAAGGACACAGTTTTGTTTAAGCCAAGTAAACAAAGCTGGACTGCAAGCAGCAAACAGTTGAGTATTTCTCCTTCAGCCTCTGTTTTTGACTCATAATCAGACTAGCCAAATCATCTTATTAAATTATTACATTAGGACATGCCCAAACAATGAACTCAGTGGCATTGGGACAATTCAGTGCGACCAAAGTGACCACATGACTGAGCCTGAACAGCTGAGTGTGTTTTTGTCTTAACATGTCCTTGTTTACTGTGTGCAGACAGTGTGTCTAAAAATGCTCTGCATGGGAAAAAATGAAAAGGATATGACAGCAGATAACAACACGTCATATGTGACCCTGAAGCACAAAACCAATCTTGAGTAGCATAGGTATATTTGTAGCAATAGCCAACAATACATTGTATAGGTCAAAAGTATCGATTTTTCTTTTATGCCAAAAATCATTAGGATATCAAGTAAAGATCATATTCCATTAAGATATTTTGTAAATTTCCTACCGTAAATATCAAAACTTAATTTTTGATTATTAATATGCATTGCTAAGAACTTCATTTGAACAACTTAAAAGGCGATTTTCTCAATATTTCTAAATTTTTTGCACCCTCAGATTTAAGATATTCAAATAGTTTTATCTCAGGCAAATATTGCCCTAGCCTAACAAACCATACATCAATGGAAAGCTTCTTTATTCAGCTTTTATATGTATAAATCTCAATTTCAAAACAATTTAACCTTATGACTGGTTTTGTGGTCCAGGGTCACATATTTCTTGTCACTTGATTTCACTTGAAACCTTCTAACTATAAATTATTTTAATCAAGTTTACTTTTTACAGTGTGTGAAGCACGAAATTCTCTTTTCACTGGATACAAGTTCCAGTCATTTATGCTCAAAGAACACTTCATCTATTGCATAAGCCGGACATAATAACACATTCTGTTCTTTGGTGTGCCATGGTACAAAATCCAAACATAAAATGGGTGACAGATTAACAATTTACCAAATTATATTATATTTTAAACATTTAGAATATGGTATTTTCCTATCATAAAAAGACTAGTTAAAATTGCAAACACTCTTGTTTTTAGGAAAAAACAAAAAAAAACTTTTGGATATTGTGTGCCATCATACCTCAAGCTCAGTTTCACATCTGTTGATGTCATCTGTGGACTGATTTAGCTTCTCAAGCTCTCCCTACAAAGAAAACTCAGAGTCAGAAATATGAAATATCCCAGTGAGGAATCAATTTCAGTTGCTCATAGACTGCAGAAGAGAGAGACAATGCTACATATATTTAAATACGGGGGACTCGTGGAGAACTCCAAGCAGAAAGGCTCTAAAAGGCGACAATTGATGCAGTTGCCCGCTTATTATAATCAGATATAAATCATAAAGTCGCTAAATGGAGAGTCTCAATTTGTATTTTTGAAGTGGGAATTGCTAGTTCTTTACATCCATAGTAGCCTATAATGAAGCATGATCAACCAGTAATAATAGTTCTTACTATATGCTATTAGCTATAATTTGTTTCGCCGTTTTATTCATGTTTCTTGCTTTTCTCAGTTCTTATCTGAATTATGCATTTTATAGTAAGTTTATTCAACAAAACTGAATAAGGATATTTTCGCTACGAAAAACTGAATAAGGTCGCTTCTTTCAGACTTATTGTTTGTTTTGTCAGAGCAGGTGGCTCGTTTTTCCACTGAGATCTGGCAACACTGAATTGGGGCACCAGTGCACTCAGTGCCGCAGATGATCCGTCAATAAAAAGCAAGTTGCGGCGAATTAATCAATAATTCCCCTCAGGATCAAGGAGTCAATATAGGGATTAACATGAAATGTCGCCGATAAGCAAAATGTGATATTAACTAACCAAATAAATCAATGTGTAAATGTAATGAGTGCGTTTGAAACGATCTCTCATTTCATCTCATTCGATAAATTGACATGCCTTTAAGCACAAACATAAATGCCAGTCTACCTGAATTCTCGGGTCCACCTCTTCTTCCTCGGGTGATTCAAATTCTTCATCCGACCTGTTCTCCTTGTCTGAGCTGTCCATTTTATTTTATTATCTTGCCACAGAAATTAAAGGAATGCTTTCCTGTGAGGTGAATGCTAAGTGTATGCGTCCGTTAGAGACTAGCTATTACACATGAATCGCCGAGATCATTCCTTCAAACAGTCTGGATTTCTCTTTTATAGAGATAAATGCAGAGAAGCACACGCGTGTCCGAAACCCCGCACGCACAGCTGTGCGTTATGGGAGCCGTGAAGACAAGGTGAAGTCTGTCCCCGCCCCCTTTGCTTTTCACACTGACTCTCTCCAGCTCAACACTTACAGGCAGTGAATGTCAAATTGTTGACAATGACAAAAACGCTTTGTCTGAAGAGAGAGCCCTGGGCTTCCAATGTTGGTACAGGTGTCATTCCACACAAAATGTTGCCTGTTGTGAATATCATGAATATCACGAAACAACATAAAAATGAATAGCTCACGCAAACTTTTACAATTATAGGCGTTATTACTAATATGTGACCCTGGACCACAAAACCAGTCGTAGCACGGGTATTGTAGGAATAGTCAAAAATACATTGTATGGGTCAAAATTATCGATTTTTCTTTTATGCCAAAAATCACTAAGTAAGTAAAGATCATGTTCCATTAAGATATATATATAAAATATATCAAAACGTAATTTTTGATTAGTAATATGCATTGATAACTTAATTTGGACAACTTTACAGGCGATTTTCTCAATATTTTGATTTTTTTGCACCCTCAGATTCCAGATTTTAAAATAGTTTTATCTCGGCCAAATATTGTTCTATCCTAACAAATCATACATAAATGGAAAGCTTATTTATTCAGCTTTCAGATGATGTATAAATCTCAATTTCAGAAAACAGACCCTTATGACTGGTCCAGGGTCACATATAGCAACTGCAATATAAGGACTAAGTGAATATTTCCTTTTTTTTTTATAACATTATCTTTTACATTTGTCAGTTGGGGGATCTCAAAATGTTACAATTACCATGATTTTTAAACAAGTGATTACCAAAAACTGTATATTAATAGAAATATCAGCAATAAAATTTTACCATATAGGCCCAGCATAACATCTGAAGTCATCTTGTTTTTAACAATCTTGTTAAACAGCATAGCTAAATCACAACCATTTTACTGTTTCAAAGGAGAAGTTCACTTACAGAATAAAAATTCCCTGATGATTTACTCACCCTTATGTTATCAGAGATGTTCATGTCTTTCTTTCTTTAGTTGCAAAGAAATAAAGGTTTTTAAGGAAAAACATTCTAGGATTTTTCTTTATATAGTGGACTTCAGTGGTGGGCAGCGGGTTGAAGATCCAAACTGCAGCTTCAAAGGACTTTACACAATCCCAGCCGAGGAATAAGGGTCTTTTCTAGCAAAACGGTAATTTCTTTTTTTTTTTTAATTATATTTATAAACTTTTTAGCCACAAATGCTCATCTTGCATAGCTCTGCGATGCGCAAACGTGTCTTCATGCATCACGTAATCATGCTGGAAAGGTCACTCGCAGTTATTTCTTTGTCTGTGTACTGTTAAAAAACAGGGTAGGGCAGAAAACTGCCATCTCATTTTCTCCTCCAACTTAAAAATCGTCCAACATCGTTGTTTTACCTTTTTTTTTTTTTGTAAAGGGCATTTGACTTTCTTTGCACGTTTGCTTTGTAAACACTGGGTTGGTACTTCCACTGCCAAATTAAAACTCTTTCGTTGCACGTTTCGCTAGATAAGACTCTTATTTCTCAGCTGGTATCGTTTTGAACCCTTTGAAGCTGGATCGAAGCTGCAGTTTGGACCTTCAACCCGCTGGCCACCACTGAAGTCCACTCTATGGAAAAAAATGTTTTCCTCAAAAACCTCCATTTCTTTGCAACTGAAGAATGAAAGTGAACTTCTCCTTTAAGGCAGCTATGTCCCAATGAATATTTATTAGCAACTGAAGGCCTTAGGGCCTTTAAAAATTATCTTTTCAAAATAAAAGAGGCACTCATTGCATGGAATGACCCTTTTGGAAAGTTTTCCTAAAACATTCATCATTAATATCTTCATTAAGTAATCATATCTCTAATGCCAAAATGTTCTCAAACATATAAGATTAGATATGCCAGACAGTTTTGTTAACCTTCCTAAGACGCATGATATTAAAATCAATCACAGGGTGATTAAAGGCCAACTGAACTTCACGTACAGGTTTGCAGAACAACACAAGTCTTGATATTAATATTGCAAAATTTTACACCACAAGAGGGCATCTTATGATGATATGCCCCCATTTAAGTAAATAATTAAAAAATTACACTTGTGTTAGTTTGCATATATTGATTTTTTTCACTAAGGGAATCACTAGTTCTTTTTCCTGTCTCGTGTCTGCTGTCCATGAAGTGTAGTCTCTTCTGCACCTCTGATCTCAGATAAACAGAAGTGCATTAATAATCTCATGTTTTTTTACGCTCTAGACACATTAACTATTGGTCTCTTGAAAAAGATGCACCATCCTCTGCTTACACGAGTTGCTTTAAGTGCAATCCTTTATTCGGTTTTTCTTAGTAAACACTGTATTTTCAGATCCTGTGTGTTCACAACAAACATGTTTTTGAAAGAACTGCATGTGCTGTTTTAGGACTGAGAAGCCCCAGGGCCCTTTTAATAGCTCAAAAAACATACTTGACACTTAAGTGTTTCTTTGATTGTTCTTAATCTTGTCAAGTGATTGTAAACGCCTTTTTGATTCACGTTTGAATACATATCAAAACATCCTCCATTAAAAATTCAACATCCTTCTTTCAGAGGCTCCACAAAACATAAATGCAATGCATTCAAACGTTCAATTATTTTATTTTATTTTAATTTACTATTTTAATAATGTCCTTACTGCCTTCCTCGGATTTCATCAAAGATATCTTAATTTGTGTTCCAAAAAAGGTGTTATGGGTTTGTAACGACATGAGGGTGAGTAATTAATGACATAGTTTTCATTTTTGGGTAAACTATCCCTTTAAGACAAAAAAATTTATGACACTAATTATCTGCTTTTAAAAAAAAAAAAATCTCTGAAAGGACAAGTGTGGAGTGTTTTGACCTTAAAATGACGAAAGGCCAGATAAAAGTAAAAGATAATGACAGAACTGTACAGTCATTGTTCTGTTCATTTTCTAGGTCATAAAACGAAAAACAAGGCGTATCTACATGAACACAAATCTTCACAAAGCAAGGCTACATCGATTCAATCGTCACTCGATTGTTTGAATTTACATAGCATTTTCTGGGCCGATTACTAATGTCTGTTTAAAGATGGCGACTTACATGAACTGAAGGGGCAAATGCGTTCTGCAAGCCTATATACAAATTAAAGGCGATTCATATATATAATCACAATGGTTTTTAAAAACGTTTTTCGATCTACAGTATGGGGTTTCCGGACATGGAGTGTATTTTCAGGCGCGAGGCAGGGCAATTCTGTCTTGCCTGTCTCTCAATGCAGATTTTATGCAAACTGGACGTTAACCAGTAACGTTATTTGTAAACGTAAGTATTAATTTTTTGACATTCAAGCTCTGACTCAACGACTTATCGACTGCTTTATATACACATATTCACAGACACACGAGACTGTTACGGCCATTGTGATATTGACGTGTATCTCAACGCTTATACGTTTTTATTTTTAATTCGCAGACATGATTAAGCATTTTCTCTCATTTAAAGGTTGAGTTTTCATTATATTAGTCAAGATGAAGTTTTTATTATGGCTGTGTGTTTAATTTGAATTTGTTTAGTGACGTATTATAGACAGCGTGTGCAGTTACAGTATTAACCCCTAGTGGGCTCCAAAAGCCCAGCATTTCCTGACTGAAAAGGCATCAAATCATCAATGTTTTGTCATGTATGACCTTTATATTTTGTCTTGTCCACATACTTTTACGCTCTAGAGCTTGTCCTTTATGATCCTATAATACCTGTCTATTTTCAAATTGTGCCCTTCACCTGTTTTGTGCAAATCATCTTTTTATATGCACTTTGTGGCAACAGTCATATCCAGTTCATTTCTATATCAAATAAAAAAAACATTATATATATATATATATATATATATATATATATATATATATATATATATATATATATATATAATATTTTTTTTTTTTTTTAATTAATGCAGCATTTAAATAAAAAAATCGAGCAAAGATATCTCAAATTCAATGAATGGAGGCAGATTAGTGCCATCTGGTGGAAAGAAAGAAATTATAATTTATTTATTCAATTATAATTTATTAAATTTATATTAGCTTTTTTATCATTTATAATATAAATAAATGTATTTTATTTATTAAAATGTAATACATTTATTACTAAATAAATTTATTATTAAATAAATACATCATATTTAATGCCACTAGATGTCTGTATGCCTCTGTCTATATATTTAGAGACTGTCAAAGTTTAGATTTTGTTTGTTTTGTTTTTGCTCTGTCTTGTGTGTTCTTAATAATACAGTTTCTTAATATCTTTAGGTCTAAATTGATCAAACACCACTAGTGGGTTAAAACAAAGTGGCTAAGACAAGTTGAGGGAAGCAAAAGCAAAAGATGGTTGTCACCTATGTGTGAGTGAGTGAGCGATATGACTAAGTGTGAGTTATCATTGCAGAATGTGAGAAAATGAACAATTGTGGGTTTAATTTGATGTTGCAGACTTGTTAGGGGGGCTTGTGCACATTTTCTATTTGAGTTATTTGGTTTGAATCCCCCCACAGTAATATAACAATATGATCATTACCTGCTACTAATGCTTTAAGAATTAATAATTTTACGCTTTGGAAAAGCACATTTTGGTTTACCTGTAATATTTAACTCCAAATTATTGTTATCAATTCACTAGTTGTATTAGTGTATTTATGGGAATATTGTTTTAGTTTGGTTCTAGTATTTGTGTTCTTTATCGCCTTTTTAGGTAGTTGCTGTCGCTAAAAGATTACAAGCACTTCACAGTACGGCCTTCGCTAGACAGCATGTATTGTGTAGGATGATAGACAGGGTTATGAAATAACCATTCTCTTTATAGGTCGTGGTCTAAGTTTCTGTTGTGGGTTTTTACTATTGGCTGTCCTTTTACGGATTATTTCTTATTCAAAGCGACTGTACACGTATTCAAAGTGTACTGTATACTTACTAAAGGGAAAGTCCCTCTGGATTAAACTGGGGTCGCTGCGAAGTGATGGCTCATGAATTATTCTTCCCTTTTTTTGTGATTTGAAACATGGGTTATCGACCTAGCTGTTTAATCACGAGCTACACACCACAGTTATAAAAGTTACTAGTAGTAAACTAACGTTTAAAAGTTTGGGGTTAGTACGATTTTTATAAATATATATTTTAAGCATATTTAAATGTATTAAAAATATTATGCAGCACAACTGTTTAGAAAGGAATATAAGGATAATTTCTATTCTAACAATTTCTATTATATGTAAGAAATATTAGAATAAGTTTTGAAGGATCATGTGACACTGAAGGCTTGAGTAGGAATAAAATACCTTAAAAAAAGTAAACATTAGAATGAATTAAATAGTCTCGGTGAGCATAAAAGGCCTTACTCAAAAACATTAATAAATCTAACCGACCCCAGATATTCAAATGGTTTCGAATGATTAGCAGATGATTTTATCAAAGCATCTTGCAGTATCTTTATCACAGGGACAGTCCCGCAGAATATTGTGGTGTGTTGTTCACGCTGGCATTTTTTTTTTTTGTGGCACTTAATCTGGCAACCCAGTTACAAGTCCTGAGCTTTGCAAGAGAGGTTGGCACCAGTATATTTCGCTAGGGTTTCATCTCTGTTTCCCGCACATGTTTTCTTGTTATTGGGGCAAAAACTAAATGTGTGGGGGGAAATGTGTTGAATTACCAATTCCCGCAAGACTTATGAACTATGAAGGAGTGGGTGTATAGGTTATTTAACCCCCTAAAACGTTTTGTGAAACCAAACTTTGGAGATTTTCCCAAGAATTGAATTTGTAACTCGCTCACATTTGCATAAAAATACAGCAGCAGATGTCTTAGGCATCAGCAGAAACCCATTTTTTAGTGCCTGAAAGTCTTTTTCTTAGTAATCATAGCTAAGTAGGTCACTGGTTAAGCCTTCAATGACGCTGTACATTTTAAGGAGTACAAGTCCACCCCAAAATTAAAATTCTGTCATCATTTATTCACTCTCATGTTGTTGTTCCAAACCTCTATGACTTTCTTTCCTCTGTGGAACAAAGAAATGTTTTTTTCTTTCCTCCGTCTCTAGCGTGGAAGTCAGTGGTAAGCTAAACTGCTTGATTACGCAAGAAAGTCATTCAGGTCAGGTTTGCAGGTTTTGAATGACATGAGTATGAGTAAATGATGACAGTTAGATTTTTAGGTAAACTATAAACCCAAGTTTTTTTTATTCAGTATTAACATAGCCAATGTATATTGCACTTATCTGAGAAAGGAAAAAATCTGTTTAGAAAATATTTATAATAATTACATCATGAAAACATTTTAGTAGTGATATTAAAAATAAAATTGATGACAATACCTATAAAAATGCCATTTACAAGTGTTAAAGAGAGTGATGAGAGTGAGTGAGTACAAAAATGAAAATTCTGTCATTAATTACTCACCCTCATGTCATTCCAAGCCCAAAAGACCTTCGTTAATCTTCAGAATACAAATTAAGATATTTTTTTTATGAAATCAGAGATCATTCTGACCCTGCACAGACAGCAACGCAACTACCACATTCAAGGCCCAGAAAGGTAGTAAGGATATTGTTAAAGGGGTCATCGGATGCTAAGTTCACTTTTTCATGCTGTTTGAACATTAATGTGTGTTGGCAGTGCATGTACAAATCTACCCTATAATGATAAAAATCCATGCAGTGGTTTTTAATTAATCTGTAAAAATAATATCCCCTTTTTCAAATCGAGCCGTTCTCAGATGCCTGTCGGTGTGGCGTCACACCAACAGAGGCTGCTCCCACAATAGTTGATTGACATGAGCTCTTACCTTAGACTAGCTGTCACAGTCCAGTAACTTTCCATGTTTTGATGCCAGAGCAGGGATGTAAGTTAGACAAGAATATCTCCGATTGAGCGATTGAGGTGTTGTGTTGCTGGATGTAATAATGAACACAGTGGTGGTCATTTACTCCCGACATCTGAGCCGCTGAAGATGCAGTAGATTAGGTTTGTTTGTGAGGGGAATGCGCCTCCCGATCTACATATATCCGTCTATGTTCGCGCGAATCGTTCATGATCCAGCTTCACTTACAGAAGAAGTGAGTATAAGCGTTTTTTTTATGAATCTTTGCGATCGCCTTTCCTTATAAAGTGGTAGTTAACAAGTTTAGCGGCTAAACGCGGCTAATGTAAACAACACCATCTTTCCACAGAAAGAAGAGAGGGGTGGGGTGAGCAGAGCTCATTTGCATTTAAAGGAACAACCCCTTAGAATGAGATGATTTTTGCAGAGCTGATTTTGGCAAGGTAAAAAGGGTGTTGTTTTACAACACCATTGAGAATTTTTAATCAAAGTATATTAGAGACTTTTCATTAAGACCCGAAAGAATCATATCAACTTGTGGAAAATGGGCATCCGATTACCCCTAGTTTAAAATAGCCCATGTGACATCAGAGGTTCAACGAGAATACTTTTGTTTGCAACTGCAAAAGAAAACAAAAGCTCTTGGATTTCATCCAAAATATCTTAATTTGTGTTCTGAAGATGAACAAAGGTCTTATGGGTTTGGAACGACACGAGGGTGAATAATTAATGACAGAATTTTAATTTTTTTGTTGAACTATCCCTTTAATGTACGTGACTGGATTAGGGTTGTGCCGATAGACCATAGTATCCTGTATCGAGGATAGTCAGAGATATGGCCTGTTGTTGATGCCTTTGACGATAGCAAGACTAGATTAAAGCATGGCCTTCGCTAGACAGCATGTATTGTGTAGGATGATAGACGGGGTTATGAAATAACCATTCTCTTTATAGGCCGTGATCTAAATTTCTGTTGTGGGTTTTTTTGAGATTGAGATTATTATCCGTCAGAAATAGACTAGGCGCCTAACTTTAGCAATGATGCAGTGCAGAGCCACTTCTGGGGCGCTTTGGAAACCTGGTATAAACACAAAGGCACAAATCAGGATGGGTGGGAAACGTGCAATCTGTAATTGCGTGCAGTTGCTGATGCTCACGAAATCTCTTTCTTATGCGTGCTGATTTTCCGGTCTTTAAACTTTTTAAATCGATCCCGTTCAGCAAGCAGGGGGAGGATGGAAAAGGAGGGCACAGTAACTTGTTTTGGGGGAAAGGCCCCTCTTCGCGCCGTAGACGTGTGCAGAGTAAATAAGGGGTAAGAAATTTATTCATCATACAGTAATGTAGTTAACTATAGACCAGTTATCTGTTTGTAAACATTCTGAATGTGCGCGCAGCATGGTTGCAGAAAACCCGGGAGATCGAGATAGCCTTTACGGCTGGAGAATTACAAGGATATGGAGCCATGGAATAAAAGAGTAAAAAAGGTCAACTTGGTTTTATATTTCAAAATCCTGACTTTATTTTCGCAATTCCGAGATTATATCCCACAAATCTAGAGGAAAAACAACTCGTCATTCTCTCTTTTCCCCTCGGCTTATATCCCACACTTCTGGCTTTTTTCCCCTCAGAATTGACAAACTCATTCGTTTTGTTAAACCGAGTTATAAAGTCCGAATTAGTAGATATAAACTTGCATTTGTGAGGAAAAAAAATCTGAATTGTGAGATAAAATAATAAAAAAAAATGTTCGGTAAAATGTTAATAGTAATCGGTTTAAATAATGTCATGCTGTGACGGTAGGGCTAATGCAGTACATCCCCTATGAACAGCGTATGTAAATATTATGTAGACCTATTGTTTAAATCAAATTAATGCTTTAAAAGTAGAGTAATCATAGCAGTTTTCATCCATAGTATGTTCGTTTAAACGTCTGCGTTTAACTTCAAATGGCGTCTTTGACTACAGTATTGTACAAAAATTATTTGCATATATTTATTTTTAATTTTTTCTCTTTTTCCATGGAGTTTACCCATTTACCTCCACTTGCTACCAGTGTTTTTCTGCAACCACTATGCGCGCGCATATTCACTTATGGAACCGGGAGTGTTTTTTAAAGTGCGTAAACCTGGGCTAGACTGCTAGGCTAGTCAGTGATGATGTTTTTTGATAAGGTAGGCTAAATGTTGTTTGCTCGTTTTGTGTAGCAGCTTTTTGAATAACTAAGGAAATGTAAGCATTAGTAACTTACAATGTTTCTATTAAATTGTTATCATGTTAAACATAAATTAAGTCATATTGAAAACATTTTGCTGCTTTTAGCTTATGCTGGTGTTGGTTCATTTGCTGGTAATGAAACTAAGTAAATAGTTAAATAAATTAGCACGATAATATCGTGTATCGGCGATCTCACAGGCTGACAACATCGCCCAACACTAGACTGGATAGAGTCACATATTAAGTTTAACATGTAAAATCCAAAGAAAAGCACATGAAAAGGTTTTCAGTACATATTCATATTCATCTATGCTAAGAAAACTTGTTTGGTGGTACATGACATCATTTCATATGCTAAATGCATCTCTGGCTGCAATACTATTATTTAACCATTAGGGGGTAAAGAGGCTGAAATCAACTACAGATACAGTTTACTTGCAAACCACTAAACCTGATAAACTCTAAATAGAGCTGTTTTTCTTCATGGTTTGGTAATAATTGTCTAAACCAGATGCATTTAAGGCATTTGAGGAACTCTTTAAAATATATAGTAAATGTAACTGTGTAAGTTAGAACTGCTGTTTAAATTGCTGTTTTGTGTAATTCTGTCAGTCCAAAAGGAATAAATAATGTAAGAACATTTTTAAGACAAGAGATTTGTCTTATTTTACCTTCTCATGATGATGACACTTTTTTTTTTAAATTTTTTTTTAATTTTTTTTTTTTGACGAGGTATCATGACAGTCTCACAGACGTGTCTTTTCCTTGAGTGGGTGTGCGGGAAGGATGTGGCCAACCAGATCACCCCCACCCTTGGTGACACTTTGTCACCATTGACGTGTGTTAAATACTCTTGAGCTGCAGAGACTTTAAAGCTTTTTGACCATCAAATACACGTTTAAACACGTCCTAGTTGAAGGGTTCTGCATTATTAATAATTATAATTATTAAAGCAGACCTGCAATGATACTACATACACTAAATAAAAACAAAGTTTTCCTTCATTCTTGGAGCTCAAGAAATGTGGTTTCTGCACTTATGCATTATAATTTGTTTTATTAAGCAATATTAAAGTACCTCAGGCTATACATACATTAACTGTACTGTTCATTTCAGGTGATGAAACCCTTCTAAACCAACCGGTGAGGCAGTATGCTCGACCCCCTAGAAAGAAACAAGGTAAGAGGAAAAATAACGAGATAATTTGATAGCCTGCCAATTTCATGTCAATTTTTGATAGGACTCATTGGTTCTTTGCTTATTTTCTTCCCAGAATTCCCAAGTCAGCTTCAGGACCTGCATCCATCCATGCTGAAACATGAATACGCATCTGTCCCACTTGCACAATCGTATGTGTTTTATTTTTTGTTGTTGTTCTGTACTCTCCGTTCTTGCAATGACCTACTCATCCATGGGATTAGGAAGTACATGATTTCTTCAGACTTCCTTTATACGCTTGAATGCAGAACAGTAGCAGTATTATGTCATATCTTTGCAGGGTTGACGATGTGGTGAAGAAACTGCTTACACTGGAGCTTGCAAATCATGTATGGGGTTTCCTTTTGATTCTTTATTTAATATTTTCATAATTCAAAATAAGGTAGAAAAAAATCCTGCAGTGCATTTGTGGCTTTTTATTTTCCAAGCCATGATTGACTTAGGAGCTATAAAAAAATCAATGTAATTGTCTGTCATAATGTTTTCTTTAGAGTGAAAAACTGCGATTGAAAGAGGAACAGCTTATTGCCAAGGTTCGGAGGGATGAGAACGACCACAGCTCAACTGAAGTCAAGGGCAAGTTCTCTTTTTTTTTTTTAACAGTTGACAAAGTCACTGCTTTAACCATACTAGAATCTCAGAACATGACTCAATCACGTTTGCAATCCTTGTTTGCGTTACAGTGGCAATTTTGACAGCGCGTATTCGCAACTTCCAGGAGCACTTGCACAAGCACCCTAAGGTAAACACAACTTTTCAATAGCGTGACTTTTTTGGGCCTTTAGTAAAGGTGTCAGAACATTTGTTCCCACTCTACTTGATTAACGCCCACAGAGGCAAACAGGATATCCTGTGCATAAGCTTATGTGTTTAATAGTAATTATAAAGCATATACAGTACACTACCATTCAAAAGTATGGAAAAGTGTGGTACTTTTTTTTTTTTAAAGAAATTAATAGTTTTATAGTTATAAACTTCTAGGAAGGACACATTAAATTGTTCAACATTGACAGTAAAGTCTAATATTGCTAAATTCTGTTCTTTTGAGTTTTATATTCATCAAAGAATTCTAAAAAAGTGTATCACAGCTTCCATAAAAATATTACCAGCACAACAGTTTCTAACACTGATAATGCAGTAGTCAACATTTGACGTGGGTCAAAAAAGTTGTCCTAAGACAAGAACGGGTATTGTTTTGGTTTTAGGACAGCTTTGACAAAAGGTTTTGATCCACTTCAAATGTTGACTGCTGTAATAATAATAAAAGATGTTTCTTGAGCACCAAATCAGCATATTAGAATGATTTCTGGAGGAAAATGTGACGGTGAAGACTGGAGTAATGACTCCTGAATAAAGTACATTTTAAAATATATTAAAATAGATCAATTATTTTAAATTGTAATAATATTTCACAATATTAGTTTTTACTATATTTTTGATCAAATAAATGCAGCCTTGTTGAGCATACTGAAATACTTCTTTAAAATTAATTTTACAGTTTTATTGATAGTGTACAGTAAGCCTGAAAGTATTTCGACACTAATCACACACACACACAAACACTTAACATTTCAGAAAAAAGAAGCATGTTATATATTGTTTAAAATGAAGACATCTATTCTAGTCGTCTCTTTCTGGTCATCTTTCATGACCGAAAATGTTCATAATTATTGTGATAAACTACCCCTGTGATTGCTCTTCTTGAAAAACTGAACTTGAGAGGAAATTACTTAATACCTCGTCCAAATAATAACCTTAGAGCGGTTGGTAAAACGTTATTGCAAAAACAACTGAAATAAGGAAGTTAGTTGTGGGAAAAGCTTCAGAAACACTTGTTTGCAGATGTCACTTTATTTCATCTGTAAGTGTATAAATAATTGTATATGCTAGTTTATATGAATAATTGTAAATATCATGTCATAAAGCATAGTTTTCAGTTCAAAAAGTGAGGAATACAATTCCTCACTTTTTACCTAGTCAAAAACAACTGTTTACAGCGACCTGTTTGGTGCATGGCTCTTTAAATGATAATGAGCTACTGCTCACCCTGCCCCTCTCTTCCTGTTTTTGTGTATTCGGTGACATGTTGCCATCAAAAACAAAACCAATCCACTGCGTCCTCAGTGACTCTGATGTCAGGAGAAAATTAAGACACTTACGTTCAGTTTTACGTCCAACTACAAAACACCTGCATCGCTTACAAGATGTAGTTGCTACACCTGCTTGAGCACATAGAAAATGATGGACAGCGTACACATGGCTGAGAGTGGAAATATGCTAATACGGGACAGTCCATCAGTGGTCGTGGGTGGGGCCTGAGTAATATGACATCATACTGCTCAGAAAATCAAACTTGGCTTGATAATCGAGACTGTTTAGGTTTTTGGGGGTTAAAAAAAAAGAAGTAAATGGATTTTTATTACAAATAAAAAATACTGCTTTCATAGCCTCAAAAATTATTGCACAAATAGCTGAAATAGGGAAGTTAGTCGTGGGAAAAGTTTCAGAAGTATTTGTTTGCAGATGCCACTTTATTTCATCTTTAAGTGTATATATACATGTATATGCTAGTTTATATGAATAATTGTAAACACGTTCATGTCATAAAGTTTTCAGTTCTTAGTCCTGTTATTTAAAGGGATAGTTCACCCTAAAATGATTTACTCACCCTCATGTCGTTCCAAACACCTTTTGTTCATCTTCGGAATACAAATAAAGAGATTTTTAATATTCTCTCATTAAATACATCCATCCATTAAAAGTCGGTGCAAAAGCAATCATGTCTTTTCAGAAGACTTGCACTAAGACTTGCTTGACTTTTACAGTGGATTACTTTTTGGATTACTTTTTTTAATGCGTCGAGATTTTGGTTGTGTCGATATTCAATGCCTGGATGAAAAGGATGAGAGAATACTACAAATATTTTCACTTGTGTTCCTGAAGATGAACAAAAAACTCTTATAGGGAGCATCAGATGCCCATTTTCCACAAGTTGGTATGATTCTTTAGGATCTTCATGAAATGTCTGCAACATACTTTGATTAAAATTCCTCACTGGTTGTGTAAAACAACACCTTTTTACCTTTTAAAAACAGCTGTTCACAGCGACCTGCTTCGGTGCATGTCTCTTTAAATAATAATGAGCTACTGCTCTGCCCCCTCAGTCATTTTTTCTGTATTCGGTGGTATTACCATCAAAAACTAAATGAATCCGCTGCATCCTCAGTGCTGCTTGAGCGCAGAGAAAATGATGGACAGCTTACAACTGGTTGAGGGCTTGAATATGCTAATAAGGGGCAGTCCGTCAGCAGTTGTGGGTGGGGCCTGAGCAGTATGACATCATATTGCTCAGAAAATCAAAACGCTTGATAATTGAGACTGTTTAGGTAAGAAGTGAACAGATTTTTATCACTGTAGGGTGGTTGTGTCCACACACTGCTAAAACACATTTATATGCAAACATTTTGTTCCAATCATTTTTGGAACAAAATAATGACAGAATTTCCAACAGCATCAAAACTAGAGCTGTCAAACAATTAACCGTGATTATTCACATCCAAAATAAAGATTTTTGTTTACATAAAAAAAATATATTATGTGTATATTTTGAAAATATTTACATGTATATATTTATATTCATTTAATATTAATATATACATTCAAGTGTGTGTATTTATGGATACATAATAAATAGACACAGTATGCACATATGTATTTGTAAACAAAAACTTTTATTTTGGATTTGATTAATTGTTTGACAGCATTGATTAAAACCTCTTTCGTTTCATTACATCAGGACAAAGCCAACAAAAGATGGATGCTCATGGCCATCGACAGCAGGAAGAAAAAGCTGAAGCTTCTGAGAAGGACCCGTTATGATTCCTTCGAGAAGGTGTGTCAGGAGCTCGGAATCACATACACGTTCCCTCCTGAATACTATCGGCGGGTCACCCGACGCTGGTTGGCCAAAAAGGCCTTCTGCAACAAGGTAATGTTCTCACCTCTCAATGTTTTTGTAGGGTTTGTGTGTCACTGTTGTTTACATAGTATTTTCTTCCTCTCAGGTCTTTCAAGAAGTCCAGAAACAAAAAGCAGAGCAGAAAGAGAAACAGAGAGCAGCAGAGGCTAAAGGAAAGGAGGCAACATCCTCTAAAGAACCACAAGGAGCTGTGGCATAGTGAGGTTCAGACAGCTGACAAGACTCGTGTGCCGACAAGTCCAGAAGAAAAATCTGATACACATCCTCTTTTGATGTTACTGTCAAGAAAAACTAAACAGAAACCTCAAACTCCACATCAAATTATCTGCATGTCACTTAGTTTCTCTGAATTTTTTTTTTGTAGCTGCTCAAAATAAAAAATCCTAAAATTCTTTCTTGGGTCATCGTTTCTCAAAATACTGATAATTATGTCAGAATTACTTCACAGAAATACTTTGATGACATTGGTTTCACATACTCTGGAGTTTTGGATTGGCAGCTGATGAAGACCTTTGTCATATGCAAGACTGCTGCGTTGTGGTTGTGCGGCGTGTGCAAATAGTTAGGCTGCTCTCAGTTCCCTGAACTCTGTAATTTTACAAGAAATGCATGACAATCAGGTGAACAATCTGAGGTCAACTATCAATTCTTTACTCGTGAGATTGTATATTGATTGTTAAGAATTCTAGTAGGTCGCATTTCCTATTACAACGCAGACCGCCCCCTTTTGCAATGAGCTTTGTGTGAAGCCTTATGTGCGTAAATTGGAAACGTTGCATACGAGAGTAGCAAACGCGGTGTGTTGGCGTGTGTCAACTTCCTTTTCAGCTGCCAAGCCCCAGATCAAGAGGCTCAAAAGAACACAAGGTACTTTTTCGGAGTCTACTCTGTTGTATTGTTGAACTTTTTAAAGATAAAAATACCACTTTCATAGCCTTAATCTCAAAACCGTTTCTTATGTTAAAATCAGCAAAAATTATTTATTTTGATATTACACATTGGTGGGATATAGACTATAAAAAATCAGTTAAGGTAGGTAGATCTGGTCTAGATTTGTTTGTTTCCTATAGACAGAAACACTTTTTACATACCAAAATGTATATGGGAACGTAGAATTTTCTGTGCTGTAAGAATTTTTTTTCAAGATACAGTTCACCCAAAAATGTAATTTTTTACTAACCTTTACGATGCTCCAAATCTGTATGATTTTCTTTGTAAAGTGGTACACAAAAGAAGATATTTTAAGTGTTTCAACTGTTTTAAGTGTTTTTTTTGCACAAAAAAAGGCAGTGGGGTTGGAAACGATATTGGATGCCTTTGACTTTCATTTTATGTATAAGAAAACACTGAAAAGATCTTTTGTTGAAAACGAAATGTGACAATTATGACAATTTTCATTTTGGGGTGAACTCTTCCTTTATTAGCACAAAGTACTCAAAAAGTAGAATGAAAAAAATGATTAAATAAGTGTTTTTCTTTTTAAAGTGGTGATTGAATGGCAATACGTAAGTGTTATTTGTGTGTAACAACTGATAGATATGCATTTGTCACTCTTCTTACAAACCATCTAGGAAGGAAACCTCTCGAGCCATTTTCTCATTTTCTTTGCTGGACTGCTTATTCTGACTAACATGTCAAACCCAGTCATCACTCAGCCCGGTGCCGGATCTTATGGTACAAATGTGCAGACTGGAGAGTGGAGCACCGGTCTTTGTTCTTGCTGCAGTGACCTACTTGTCTGTAAGTTCTGAGAGGAGTCAGCAAATCATCTTAAGTATATGAAACGTGAACTTCAAAGATACCATATTTTAGATGTGGTTTAATATTTAGCCAAGAAGGACTCGTAATGTTAGTCAGTTTACTGCTTTTTATCAGTGGCAGAGGCACATGGTCCACATAAAATGCATGATTTTTAAGCAATTTTCTGTATTTTTCTGCTGTCTAGGTGGACTTGGGTTCATCTGTCCAATAGCTCTCAGCTGTTACGCAGCAAACAAGTATGGTGAGAATGTATGTCTAGCATGTGTACCTGGAGGAATGGCCGCAATGAGGACACACATGCGACTGACCTATGGAATACAGGTAATTTATGCTACAAATTAAGGATATTTAAGAATTATTATACATGCATTTATTGCTCTTTTCACTTGGTTTGTACGTATTAGACGCCACCATTCATTTTGTTTCCCTGCAGGGCACTATATGCAACGATGCTTTGATGACCTGTTGCTGTGGAATATTTGAAACATGTCGAATGACCAGAGAAATTCGTATCAGGAATGGAGAGACCTAGTTCCTGTCTTTACTAATAACCACTGAAGATTTTTTTAAAAAAGTTTAGTGCTGTCAAACAATTAATCAAGATTAATCGTAATTTAATCGCATCCAAAATATAAAGGTTTTTGTTGAGATACAGTCAAATAAAAAATTATTCAGACACCAGATATCATTTATATATATATATATATATATATATATATATATATATATATATATATATATATATATATATATATAATAATTATTATTATTATTATTATTATTATTATTATTATTTATTTTTTTTTTTTTTTACTAGTGGGTGAAGGACACTATAGTTCATTTATCTAAGCGAGGAGTAAACTGTGACATATTACACCCAAATATTCCTCACACAATGGACCACCAGTAAAAAATTTTGGACCAAAAATTATCACTTTGACCGACCAAGTATTTTTTCTTTAATTGCTAATGTGAACTTTTTACACCACAGGCTGAACAAAATTAAGCATTGCTTGGTAATTGGTTAACAAAGCATTGATAGTTGTGTAAATATTGTCATATTAACACTTGTCTGAATTTTTGGTTAATTGTAATCCATTACATACCTTTCTATCAATGTTATCTAACATTATCAAGATGAATTTGTTCCGACACAGTGTAACTCTGAGATCTTGTCATATTTTATTACCATTTTCTAAACTAGAGTGAAAAAAACTGATAATGTGAAGGTGTCTGAATAAATTTTGGTTTGACTGTACATAATATATATAAACCGTGCACACGCAAACATTATGTAAACAAAAACTTTTATTTTGGATGCGAATAATCGCGATTAATCGTTTGACAGCACTATTTTACAAGCATTCAAATTCATTGAAATCAACTCATGGCATTTGTTAATATTCTCTTAATTACTAAATGATTAAAACGAGGATTGAATTCACAAACATACATTCTTTGGAAATAAAAAAATTGTGACCAATACTGTTTACTTAGTCAACAAGTAAAGAGTGTTACATTATTGCATTTATATTCAGTATTCATTAACACATTGTATGTGCTGACAATATTGCTGTGATGCTTAAATGTGCCAATCTGCAGCATTAATACGTTACTGTACAGGAGCTGTGTGTCATATCTAATAATCAGCCAAACACAGTACAGCGGAATCAATGATACACCTAATCATATTAAATAAAACTATAAAAACATTTTTGTACGCTGTTTAGTGTTTTGACTGGCTTATTGTTGATTTTAATACTTCTTTTTTGTTTGTTTTGTTTACAAACGACCATAAAAATACATACAATTCATAAACGTACAACAATTTTGATTGTGTTACCTATTTTCATGGCGAGACGTATTACGTCACCGTCGCGCAGCAGTACGAGCGCCTCTGATTGGCTGTTGTTGGCGGTGACCTGGCAACCGAGAGAGGGCTTACAGACGCTTATTTATTCTGCAGGATCTTCAGAGAGCGCAGATCGCGGCTTTTTATTGACAACCTGTGATTGTTTACCTATACTAGCTGCTCTTCATCCATCTCCTGAGAGGATGTCAACGCGAACGCTGCCTCTGCTCTTCATTAATCTGGGTGGAGAAATGCTCTACATCCTGGATCAGCGCCTGCGGGCTCAGAATATCCCAGCAGATAAAGCGAAGAAAGGTAGATGGCAGCTAATATAACAGGGACTTGATGAAGCAAGTCATATAAAAACGTTGTATTTATGATCGTGGTTTAGGATCTTTCTAAAGAAGTTGTTGGGTTTTCTGCTATTGCTGTACATGATTAGCCAGTTAGCCTGTGTATTTGAATACAGTGATCCAGTGGCCCAGTTTAGTCACAGGCTTATGCAGGAAACATGTCATTTTTGCAGTGTTATGTCATTCTGTGTAGATAACAGACACTAGACACACAGACGGAAACACTGTTTTTTCAAGCTCTGGCCAATTCTGAGATTTTGGGCTATTTGGCTTCATAATGTGTCGTTTCAGATTAGGGGAATTAAGCGTCCAAATACACCTTTATGTGTTTATTTCTACTGAACTTTATCTATTTCTGTAGATTACAATACACATTTTAAAGGTCGTTTTTTCAAATTGAGGTTTTTGTCATGCACGGAGCCAGAAATATCTGTAGTTACATACTTAGAATGCAGAGTGCATTTTGAATTAAATAATACCTTATTTTCACATTCATATATAACACACACATAAATATAAAAATATGGCACAAGCACAAACAAAAGATTTCACAAAAAATAAATATATAAAATAAAATAATTTCTAAATATATATATTTTTTATTTTATGTATTTTATTTAGAAAATAAATATATAAATTAATTAATATATAAATAACTTATTTTATGTATTATTTATCAAAATATTATATACACACACAAATATAGCACAAGCACAAACAAAATATTTAAAAAAATATTTATATAAAATAAATACATTTTATATATTTTATTTTAAAATAAATATGTAAATTAATTAATATATAAAATAAATTATTTATGTATTATTTATCAAAAAATATGTATACACACACACACACAAATATAGCACAAACAAAAGATTTCACAAAAAAATATTTATTGTATATACATATATAAATAATCAAAATAATTTATAAATATAAATATTTTTTATATATTAAAAATAAATATATCAATTAATATATAAATAAATTATTTATGTATTATTTATCAAAATATTATATATACACACACATACAAATATAGCACAAGCACAAACTTTAAAATTAAATATAGAAATTAATTAATATATAAAATTATTCTATGTATTATTTATCAACACAGAATGTTGTATATATTTATATATATATATAACACAGAATGCACAGAGACAAAAGAAAAAAAAAAATGTTCCGGTAATTTTCTGCCAGGAAATTATCCGTTAATTTTAGGTTAACCCTAAAATACAACCCAATGCAGTGCAAACTTAAGTATACAGGTAAAACATCTATCAACAAAAAACAAACAAACAAAACAATATGTAATATTTTTGTAGATTTCTTAGTGTACTGTCAAAATACAACAGATGTGAACTACAGTATGTCCAAATTATTATATTAACATCTAAATGTCAAGAATGTTCCCAAGACGTTTTGACCATGGAGATTGTCAGTACATGCATACCTTGTAGTTTATAAAAACTTTGATGTCAGATGGACTGTGCATGTGTTTGCGTTAATTCTGTTGCAGGCAACACTGTGGCTCAATTACTTTTGCTCAACAGCTTGTCAGTATCATGGTTTCCTGTTTAATATACGTTCCTGTATCAGGGTTTCCTGTGTTTTTTCTGCATTCTGAAATGTTCTTAATTAACTTAACTTTGCAGTTAACCTCGTATCAGATGCCACAGAGGTCAAAAAAACAGAATAAGTTGCTTAATGCTTGTAGATGTGATGTATACACATGTAGCTTAGGCTGTAGCTGCTATTTAGTTAACTTCCTCCGAGGAACATTTTAAATATGTCCTTTTTGATTTGCAATCTTTGTAGCCACTGTAGCAGATTGGCTAGAGGAGGACAGAAAAAGAGGTATTGTTAATATTCTGCTTGCTTTGCTGCTGGCCGTAGAGCGAAGTAGTGTGCGTGTGTGCACATGCCAGCTCTCATAGGCACTCGCTATGTAGAGGGAGATGGGGTTTCTGTGCTACTTTAATTATAATTTAACATTTTTGTGTGAGCAAAGCACTACTGTAGAATAAGAACCCCAAAGATACAGGAAGTAAATAACAATCCTCCATATGGCAGTATGTTTATAGCACTTGTGTTTTCCTCAGTCGACATTTGATGACAGTTTCCAGCCCGCTTCTCTGTGAAAACATCTGCCAAGACAATAAAGCTTGGTTTTTAACTACATTTTGATTTATGTTATTTTTGTCTATCTTTTTTTCCTGGCAAACCAGCTTTTTACAGTACAGAATGCATTTTGCTTGCTTGGTTTTCAGCTTCATGTTTGCTCAGAATTGCTTTTGACTCATTGCAACTCTCTCTGTGTTTGTGTTGTGGTAGTTATGAATGATATCATTACAACCATGTTCAATAAGAAGTTCCTGGAGGAGCTGTTCAAACCACAAGAGCTGTACTCCAAGAAGGCCCTGAGGACGGTGTTCGACCGACTGGCTCATGCCTCCATCATGAGACTCAACCAAGCTAGTATGGACAAGGTGAAGACTAAAGTCAAGGATTGCATTGTCATTTTCTTCAACGAACTGAAATCTTTAAACATCTTAGTGCAACCCTTTCTACAAATTTCTCATTCTACAAGTATTCTTAGTAAACATATCACTTCTTGTCAATCAGTTTTCTTTTTCACTTTTCAAATACACCAAGGTTAGACAGTAACTTCCGTTAAACGATTATTGTATTTTGATTTTACTTTAAAATTCTCTTTAAATACTATTGTGTTATAATAAGCAAAATAGTGTTGAATGGCTCCCTCTGGTGTGTAATATGATAAAATATGTAATGGCAACTGTATCAACTCATATTATGCTTTTCCTGTACACAGCTCTATGATTTGATGACCATGGCATTCAAGTATCAAGTCCTACTATGTCCTCGCCCTAAAGACATCCTCCTTGTGTCCTTCAACCATATGGATGCCATCAGGGACTTTGTGAAAGACACTCCCAGCATCCTCAGCCAAGTGGATGAAACAAACAAACAACTCATAGAGGTAGCAAAGTCTCTTTAAGTCCACTTCCAGAACAAAAATTTACAGATAAATTACTCACCCCCTTGTCATCCAAGATATTCATGTCTCTTGAGGAAAACATTTCAAGAATTTTCTCCAAATAGTGGACTTCAGTGGTGCCCCCAAGTTTGAACTTCCAAAATGCAGTTTGAATGCAGTTTCAAATGGCTCTAAACAATCCCTGCCAAGGAAGAAGTGTCTTATCTAGCAAAACGATCTGTCATTTTCGAAACAAATTGACAATTGATATACTTTTTAACCTCAAATGCTTGTCTTGTCTCGTGTCTGCGATGCACATGCATAGTCTGTGTAATCCGGGTCAATACAGTTAGGGTATGTCGAAAAACTCCCGTCTCGTTTTCTTCTTCAACGTCAAAATTGTCCTACATTGCTGTTTTACCATTTTTTTTGAGGGCCAAGGGCATTTGATCTTCTTTGCATGCTCACTTTGTAAACACTGGGTCGGTACTTCTGCAGTGATGTAGGACGATTTTTATGTTGGGGAAGAAAGCGAGATGGGAGTTTTTCGACATACTCTAAATGTCTTGACCGTATTGAACCAGAAAAATACTGAGTTCATGCAGACTTAGACAAGACGAGCGTTTAAGGTTAAAATATAAATTGTCAATTTGTTTTGAAAACTACTAGATAAGACCCTTCTTCCTCAGCTGGAATCGTTTAGAGCCATTTGAAGCTGCATTTAAACGGCATATTGGAAGTTCAAACTAATTCCTGAATATTTTTTCCTCAAGAAACGTAATTTCTTATCGACTGAAGAAAGAAAGACACGAACATCTTGTATGGCAAGGGGGTGAGTAAATTATCTATAAATTTTTGTTCTGGAAGTTCTCCTTTAATCTGCTACTGCTCAGAATTATTTATTTTCAGGTTATTTTTAATTACTTACATATAATTGTTAGCTCTACTCTGATTTTGGTGTTGAAAGTGTCTTTTGCTTGTAACTCCTAGATATATACCCCTTTATCTGGTGGAGAGTTTCAACTAATTAGACAAACACTTCTCATCTTCTTTCAAGATATGCATATAAGAGTAAGTCTTTTCTCTATTTTGATACATGCGCATTAAAGCGATAGTTCACCCAAAAATGTTGTCATTAATGACTCACCCTCATGTTGCTACAAATCCATAAGACCTTCCTTCTTCTTTGGAACACAAATTAAGATATTTTTGATGAAATCTGAAGGGCTTACGGGTTGGGAACTGCATGAAGATGAGTAATTAATGTAATAACAGAATTTTCATCTTTAATATAGAATACTCAAAAACCCAGTATGTGACCCTGGACCACAAAACCAGTCATAAGGGTAAATTTCTGAAATTGAGATTTATATATCATCCGAAAACTGAATAAATAAGCTTTTTGTATGTATTTATGGTTTGCGAGGATAGGACGATATTTGGCGAGGTCCAACTATTTTAAAATCTGGAATCTGAGGGTGCAAAAAAAACAAAATATTGAGAAAATCACCAAGTTGTTCAAATTAAGTTCTTAGCAATGCATTTTATTAATTAAAAATTAAGTTTTGATATATTTACTGTAGAAAATGTACAAAATATCTTTATGGAATATGATCTTTACTTAACATCCTAATTATATTTGGCACAAAAGAAAATTATATAATTTTGACCCATACAATATATTTTTGACTATTTCTACAAATATACCCATGCTGCTTAAGACTGGTTTTGTGCTCCAGGGTCACATATGTAAATTTAAAGTCCAAAAGTATTGGTCATGTTTTTGAAGTTGCAAAAAAGCCATATATTTAAATATGATGTGAAACTTGTTTTTTTAGGTATCAATTTTCCTGAAGGACAAAGTACAGAACTCCAATGGGAGATTTGTTCTCCCCACATCGGGCCCTGTTCCGTATGGTACACACACCCCAGGACTCATAAGGTTAGCAGTATAGGATTCTGCTAGTGTTCCTAGAGTTAATGCAACAAAACCAGATTTTTCAAGTATTGACGTAACTAGAGCATTTAAAAAGGCTGAAAATGTCAGGATTTGATTTGAACATTATGAATAAATAGCCTCTAAATTCATAGCTGAAACTGTGCATATGTTTGCTCTGAAATCACGTCCTTCATTTAGAACTGACAGAGTCTGCCGGTAAGGGTTTATAGTTAATTGCATTATCAAGAGACTGGGACATTTTCTAAATATAGCAGGGTCTGTGCTTAGACTGTGACAGAAAGCAGTTATTTCAGTAGAGGTTAGTGGTAGTTGGCGAATAAGATGTCCATGAACTGTTTTTTATCAACTTTTATCAGCTTTTCATTGATATATGGTTTGTTAGGATAGGACAATATTTGGCCGAGATACAACTATTTGAAAATCTGCAATCTGATGGTAGGAAATTTACAAAATATTTTCATGGAACATGATTTTTACTTAATATCCCAATGATTTTTGGCACAAAAGAAAAATCGATAATTTTGACCTATACTTTGTATTAATGGCTATTGCTACAAATATACCCATGCTACGTATGACGTTGATATATTCATGATTTATTAAATATTTTTTCATCACTGTATTTAATTTCCAGGCTGTTTAGCTGTAGTGGTGAGGAGTTGAGAAGGATGCAGTTTCGCGACTGTGGCAATTACAGCTCCGCTCTCCGTGAAGGTTCTTTTGAAACGTATGGTGATCGAGTCATCAAACTGGGCACAAACATGTGAGCATCATCCACCTTCTAACAACACTCACATCTACTAATATTCAATAGTGGAATCATATGACTCACACCTGTGGATCTTCAGACACAAATTCATCACGTGTTACGTTTTATTTGCCGCAAAGCGTCATCTCTAATTGATATGTGAATAATTTAGCTGTAAACCTGAGCCAGGCAGCCTTTCACTGGAGCATCATCTGTGCAATTGTCCTGTTTGTTCTTTCAGGTACAGTGTGAGCCGCCCTGTTGAGACACACATGTCTGGAACCTCCAAAAACTCCTCACAGCACACCAAGGTACGATTATGAATTGATTATACTTTGTTTAAAAATCTAGTTGACAATGATGAATTGTATCTTTTTCATATATGCATGTATTTTGGAATGTTGGTTCATTAAATAGATCACAAATACATATGGTTAAAAAACTACTGAAAATGTGTAATGCTAATATAATTAGCATGCATATTTGACATGATTCATGTTCTTCTGAAGGTCAACACAACTCCAAATCCTTTGGCAAAAGAAGAGCTGAACCTGCTTGCTAGACTAATGGGAGGTCTGGAGGTGCAGAAATCAGCTAACACTGACTCTGGCTTCCGTGTGAACCTTTTTGCTACTGATGAGGAGGAAGAGTGAGTCTTTACTTGTGTTTTGATACTTTTTTCCAAAATCAAAATAGAATCTGGCTGTCAGTAATAGATTTAAGGCTGGTATTTCACCCTAAAAATAAAAGCAAAATATGAAAGCAAAATTATTTTTAATTATTATTATCAGTAATTATTCTCTTTAAATGGTTTTTAGCTGTATATGTTTGAGGAAGATTTCTTTTTAAAATAAATTTAAAATATATTTTTTTTAATTGTCAACAAGAATGCATTTAATTGGTAAAAAGACATTTATACTGATTAAATATTTATATTCAAATAAATTACAATACCAGTCAAAAGTTTTTGAACGGTAAGATTTTTCATGTTTTTTTTTTTAAAGAAGTCACTTCTGCTGATCAAGCCTGCATTTATTTGATCCAAAATACAGCAAAAGCAGTAATATTGTGAAATATTTTTACTATTTAAATATGTTCAAATATGTCTATTTATACATATTTTAAAATGTAATTTATTGCTGTGATCAAAGCTAAATTTTCAGCATCATTACTCAAGTCTTTAGTGTCACATGATCCTTCAGAAATCATTCATATATGCTGATTTGCTGTTCAAGAAACATTTTTTATTATCATTATTATATATTATATTATATTATTAATATTTTAAACAGTTAAGTACATTTTTTTCAGGATTCTTTGATGAATAGAAAGATCCAAAGATCAGCATTTATCTGAAATAAAAAGCTTTTGTAACATTAAACACTATACTATTTAAAAGCTTGGAGTCAGTATAATTTTCTTCTTCTTTTATTTAGCAAGGATGCTTTAAATTGATCAAAAGTGATGATAAAGACATTTATAATGTTACAAAAGATTTCTATTTCAGATAAATGCTGTTCTTATGAACTTTCTAGTCATCAAAGAAACGTAAAAAAAAAAATCTACTCAGCTTTTTTCAACATAATAATAATAATAATAAATGTTTTCTGAGCAGCAAATCAGAATATTAGAATAATTTCTGAAGGATCATGGAGTAATGATGCTAAAAATTCAGCTTTGAAATCACAGGAATAAATTACATTTTAAAATATAATCAGATACAAAACAGTTATTTTAAATAGTAAAAATATTTCAAAATGTTACTGTTTTTGCTGAACTTTGGATCAAATAAATGCAGGCTTGGTGAGAAGAAGAGACTTATTTAAAAAAAATATTCAAAATCTTACTGTTCAAAAACTTTTGACTGGTAGTGTATATCAAAAAATAGATTTTTAAAACATTTTATTTATGCAAAATATAATGAATTACTTTCTATTGTGGAGTAAAATGTGACCCTGCCAGGTTTTGTGAGTCAGACATCACTGCATGAAGAAAGTGCAGCTAGACATGCTGTTTGTTTTGCACTCGATTTCATACAAATATTGAAATACAGATTATCCCCACAGGGAAGCTTTAATATCAAGACCGGATGAGCTATCCTATGAAGTTATTAATATCCAGGCAACAAAGGTAAGGCTTTATGTTTGTATGCTTGTACAGTAATACACTTTTGATCCTTGGCCTCAGAAAACATTGTAATGCCTGATTACCAGTGATCCACCCACACTGAGACCAAGCTCTCAGCTTGTCTAATTGGTTTTGACAGGCTAAAGATTTTCAGTCTTAGGTTAACTTTAAACTACCAGAGGACCATGAGAGTAACAACACACCTCTGACTGGTTCATTTCAGGACAAACAGACCAATGCAGAGCTGGCTAAGATCATGGGGGAGTTTGGAGAAACGGGAGAACCCGCCCCCAGTTCCAGCAGTAAGGGTGACGACCTCCTGGCCATGATGGATGGACTGTGACTTAGACTTGATGTTCCCTTTGACTGAGCAGAGTGACTGAGCTGTTAAGCAGGATAAAGTGCTACAATGTCTTACTCAGCAAAGAGGCCTTTTGTCTGGAGCTACAGTGACAACCGTATATATTTAGAACGACAGCTAAGCTCAACAAGAAATTCTCTCTTTGAGAATTTCACGCAACACAATTTATGTCTCTTGCCACCCACCGAATGTGAGAAATGCAAATAGCAGGTGTAGAAATGTAATATGCGTCTTGCTGTTCCATTAAAGTAAGTTTGGACCTACTGAGGCGGCACAGTCCATATCATCACGTTCTTCAGCGAATGGTTTAATATCGGGCTGCACAGAAGCGTCTGCGAGGCTTTGATGTCACAGACACTTCTGTGACATTTAGATCAGTGGACAGAATAAATGCCTTTTCTGGACTGTCTCAGTTGTCGGAGAAGACAATCTGTGCACATGGAATTCATTTAAATCAGTTTGATGTGCAACCAAGAAATGCAGGATATGCATCCACACAACATGCGCTGATTAAGACAGGGTAATGGAGGAAACCGAAGTGCACTTGCGGTAAATATTTTCGTGCAGATCCCTCAACTGGTTTACAGGAAGCCCCAGGACAATTGGTGTGTTTGTTTGTGTCTTTATTTAAAGGGAGTGCAACAAAGTCAGGTTTTCAAGCTTAAGAATTTAAAATGTCTTAAGACTGTGCAATTGTTGCATCATGTAAAAAGGGAAAATGTAAACATGAAACCACCTTCCATGGAAAAAAAAGCAATGCAATATGTATGGTGGATAAATTTGTCTATTTTTCATAACCATAGTAGAGCTTATTTATTGAGGTTAACGTACTGAATGTTCATTTGTGTCTGTTTACTGTTTCATTATATTGAAATAGATTTGAATGTGAAATAAAGTAGATCTTTTTGCAAATACTGCATAGAGGTTCATGTTTGTTTTAAAATAATACTTTCTAGTTTAAGTAAAAGTTCACAGGCAAAAAAAATGAAAATTTGCTCGCCCTCAGGCCATCCAACATCCCTGGTGAAAAACAAAACAAAAGTAACCCTCACAGAATTATTTAATGGTTTTACTGGTTATAATGGGATTGTATTGGTTTTACTGGAAAGTGTAATGGTCCCTGTGGGTCTCTACTGATAATTTGTCACCGTCTATAGGTGGCTTGTTAATCCTAATGGAATATGTCCCATAACACACTATAGGAACCAATTTTTAATGGTTTTAATAGTTAGTAGTTGGTGGCTTGTAATGTTTGAATTGTTATTTGTAGTGGAAACCATTAGAATAGAATGTTCTGCTAATTTATCCTGTCTAAACCACGGAAAAAATGTGTGGAAGCTGCTAAATCATATAGAGAAGGACTTAGTAAGCAGGAAAGGGCAAAATATTTTGAGAAACTAAAGTTAATAGGTGGTAAAGATATATATGAGCAGTATTAATTAAGATATTAGAATAATATTTCACCTACCTGACTGGAAATGATAATAACAAACAGGAATGTTGTCAGGATTCTTGCCCAGAAAATCCTGGTTCAGTTTGGCCAACCACAAATATCTTTTGTTCCTCAGACAGTTTTTTGCTCTCTTCTCCTTCTCCTTCTCCTAGGTTTTGGCAGTCTATAGTACTTCAAATGTTTTTCTTGGTCCAACCGATTAGTACAGCCCAAAACAAGACAATAAGTGACCACTTTAAGCAGCAAAATTTGCGAGTTCCGTTCGGTTCCGTCGCATTGTTTACATTTAGTGCCGCCGATATGGGCGATTGATGACGCGTCGTGAAAACACTCTATTGATGGATGAAGAAGAAGTTGCGAATTATTATGATGTTTGTGTTTCGACGTTTTAAGTCTGTTTCAAAGAAGAAACAAACTCATCTACATCTTGGATAGCCTGAGGTAATTTGAAGGTAATTTTAATGTTTGCCTAAACTCTTCCTTTAAGGTGAACATAAATATGAAAAGCATTAAACTGCGTTCATACATTCCAAGCAGAAATCACACAAAATGAAATAGGTTAGTGCTTCTTTGTGAACACTAGATGGCGCAATGGAATAATGCAGCATTGTTGACATCTTGGGGAACATAAAGATTACCTTGGTTATCACAAATGCAGTGTTTTATTAACAGAAATGATTGTAGAAATAGTCACTAAGAGAGAGTCACTTCAATGTAAGCTTGTGTCGTCTGATACGGTAGAGTTTTAGTGTGTAGGCCTACATTTAAACATGTTTAACACCCACCAGAATTTTGTAATTAGTCTTAATGTGGTTTTATGTGAAGGGAATGTAAACTTTATGAAAAGAAGCTCCTGTTGTTGCATTTTCCCCCTAACCCTCCAAGTCTCTATGGCACATGCTGTATAAGCACTTGAACTGTTATGACTTTTCCAGGCGAGCAATACTGAAAACCCCTGTGTTCATTTGAATAGTCGTGGGAGACGAATCTCGCACCCACACAGTTATGAATGAATCGCTGTCACATTTGTTCCTCCATGGGAACGAGCTTCTGATTTTAATTACCTGTGCTTTTTTTGACTCCCACAGCACAAAATATTTTGACACGATGCGACTGTGCATTGCTGCATTTGTGGGACACTTGATCTTCCAGAACATCATGATATTATTTTCACATATACTCAGAAAATAAAAAATATTGGAAACCATGCACTCAGACACTGCATGATAAATCTGTTAATGATATTAAAATAAAACAAATAATACAATTATAGATTATATTAATATATAAATTAATTATAAATTATGTATTTAATTAACAAAAAAGTGGCAATTAACATATTTATTGACATGAGTACATGAACACATCTCAAACCTCAGTACACTTTAACTTCTGAGACAGAGTAAAGCTTTAAAAGTGAGTGACTTAAATTACATCATCCTATTTTGGGAACCCATCAGAAGGTTCACACAAAGCCACCATGTTATACAAAACTGCAAAACATGCACATTGAATTTTATTCATAATTTATGATTTTGCAGGATAAAACTACAGTAATATTTTAATAGTGACACAAATAACCTCATTTTTAAATTTTAAATATATTATTTTTCCAGTAAAACACTAATTCCAAGAACAAGAGATGGTTATTTTAAGAAAAGTAAAGAAAGGTAACGAGGCAGAATATAAAAGCTAAGTCCAGACATTATAGTAAGGTGTGCACTCATGAAATTTTCCTTGCAGTCTTTTTCAATTCCACTGCTTCTTTATCAGACATGGGCACTAGTAAAGTATGATTCACAGTTTCCACCCCACACACCGTGGGTTGGCCAATGTTTAGCCACAGGCTTATAAAAGTGTTTCATGTGGTTTAAGGCAAAGGCCATGCTGAGTCAAGACAGGAAGACAGCACAGCCTTAAATCAGTTACTGCCCTTTAAAACACTCTCTGTTTGACATGCAGCTCTGCACCAGCCCACTGAATTGAAACTTGCTGTTGTGGGTGAAGCTGGTTAGTTTTGGGGGATCTAAAATTGGATACGATCTCAAGGGTCTTGTGCATGCAAGAAACCCCAGAGGTGTGCTGTACTCGCATGAACAGAGGTAGATTATTATTTATCTGTTTACCCTTTAGTCTTGAATGTAATCAATGTGTCATGTTTATTTCACCTGGCACTGATTCTTGAGATACATCCAGCAGCTTTATCTGCAGCTTCTTAAAGTAACATTTCCACTATTAAATTAATTAACTTTATTTCTAGAATGTTTTAACACAAATGCAACATGTATTTATTAATTCCCTCTGTTGTAGCAAAATTCTGACATATATGATAACCTTTAGAACATGTCCTCAGTGTCCTCATATGTCAAAACTTTGATATTATATTAATAGCTACATGCATCTTTTAAAGAAATATTACCTTGATGGAGCTTAAACTATCCTACACTGGAAAAAAAAAAAAAAAAAAAAAAAAAAAATTGGTGTCGAAAGAATTTTCACTCATAAATTTCTAGTAAATTTCACAAAGAAGCAGCAGGTAATATATTGAATTATATAATACTCCAACAATCTTTGTTTTATTTATGTTGAAAAAAAAATCATTTTAATGCATTAATTCAGTGAGTGAATATTACATTTCTAAATATTTAGAATAAATATTTGACACATTATTTTGTTTCTGACAGCTGTTGAACCATATTGTACCATAATGTGTGATTATAGGCAAAAACAAACGTGAGGAATGTACGTTTTTGTTAGTCTTGCTTATTAAGAGTCAGTTTTCTCCGTCGTAAAGCATTAAAAAAACTGCACATTTATCAAAACTTGACTGAAGTTATGCAGTAGTACTCTACTGCTCATTTACATAGTGCGTACGTTTGTCATTCCACACTAGGCGAAGAATGCCAATCTCAAGAACGCACGTAAAGGGGTGGGAACACCAAACAGCGTTTTCTATTGGCCGCGGCGCTCCGTCACTCACAGCATGTGCGTCATTTCCGTTGTCAGGTGGTGCTGCTATGGAAAGATGTGATCAGTTGTCCTAAGAAGGCTTTTCCCTCAAAACCCCTGTCGGTAATCGTGAAATTTCTCCAGTTCGCTTGAAACAAACCAGGTTGTGGTGGAGTGTTAATGTCGGTGCACCCCTGCTGAACATTTAATCGGCACGAAATGAGTGGGAATTAATGTACGACAGAGGATTCCCTCGGCGGTTTTGGTAAGTTGTTAAATGGCCCGTCGGTCGGCTGAGGAGATTTTCACAGTCCGTTAAAGGGACACGGTGAACTCTTTAGCTTTCTGGGCTTTCATTTCGTCTTGAAATTCGTACAGACACGCTTTTGCAACGATTAAGTTGTCGTCTTTTTAAATATGTTGTGATGTAGACTATGTAAGCACGAATACAAAGTAAAATTAGCAAGTTTCGCTTGCAAATACTAACGTTAGACGACTCGAGTAGGCTCGTTGCTTTGTTTTCTTACACACGCTTGTTCAAGTCATTGATATTAGTGATTATTGTTGTAATTTTACTTGTAAGTTGGTTGTCAGCGTACGCCGTGTACTCGGTTGTGATCACATTGCAACGCTCCTGTCTCTATTCCCTCCGCTGTCGTTTTAGCTATAAATGGAAACATTAGTCACTTGTTTTTACACATCACAAATCCTAGACATCCAAATATCAAACAAAACGTGTGCAAAAACGCGCATCTGATACGGGTTGCATCAAGCTGCCAGCCGGTGCATCGGAGGTTGCCAGGTTCTCAAGTTTGCATGCAGTGACAGCTAGTATATTTAGATCTAATAAAATATTAAATATTCTGCTACTGTGTGTATCAGAGCGTTTAAATCATGCAGGGATGATATTTCACATCCCTGATGACTGCGATGTGTGTGTATAATGCCATAAGATGACCACACTGCATCCATTCAGTCAGATGAATGCAAAGCAGTATGAGTAATCCTTCATATATAGCATGATTTCATCATCAGCATGTTGATGTTTCATGGGTGGTTCACCAAAAATCGTAGGTTTGTTCATTATTTCATTATTATGTTTAGTGTGATTTTTATTAGTTCAGTCAAACTCAAAAGATGCTAGTATAGAAGAACAGCCCTGGTGAGACGTCTAGCATCTCTTTTTGTGTTCCACAGAAAAACGTCATGTTTGAAACAACAGGAGGGTGAGTGAGTAACTGATGTGTGCTTCCTGAGAATTCCATTTATTAGCTTTGAATTGGATTCAAGCTTGTATGCATATGTACATCTTAGGGTTGGTGAGAGAATTTAAACTGCATTCAGATCTGGCATGACCTGAAATGATTACAGATGGTTTATTACCAACCATGGAGTCTTTCGTTTTCCTTTGAGGTTGCAGGTCACATTCTCAGTCTTGGTTGTGCCAATGCAAAGACACGGTCTTCGCAGCGAGCCGTGGTGCTTTAAAGATGTCAGATCTCCAATAATGCATGTCAAAAGGGTTGATGAGAAAGCAATCACGTCTCTCACCCCCGTCTGTCACATTGTCAACAGTCTGGGTCCAGAAAGACAAAAAGCTGCAAACGTGTGAAATGATCTGCGATAACTGCCAACTGTACCCCCTCCTACGTCCTCGAGACAAGCTGTGTGATCTGTTGCAGAATTACATTTCAATATCTCTTTCATTCAAAATTACAATATGACCAAGCTCATAGCTTAAATGTGAATCACACTTCAAAATTCACATGCATTTTATGCCTCTGCAAGTATTTGCTATTAGAGCACACTGATTTTTCCCATTTTATCAATGGGAATTCATGCCTAGTCTCTGTATTGTGCCTTAATTTAAACAGAGTTGAGATTGATTTTGAACAGCCCAAGGGGTGCAGAACTGTCCTCAATGCTAAATGCGCTCTCCCACCCCCCGCTCTCATCGTGATACGATGTCTGGAGGCTGCGTGTGTCACGCTACCATTGGTGTCAAACAGCAGCATTTCATATTTCTGACAAATTGCTACCAGTGCAAACCCAAGGGCTTGTGTGAATCACGCTGTATCCGTCCGTAGCTCCACTTGCCTTTCTGTAGAACCGCAGAAGTGATCATCAGATTATACAAGAAGGCGTTATTCTGAAAGAAGTCTTTCATCCTGAATGTTTGACCATAATTAATGCACTTCTTGTGATATCTAAATGTTTTTCTTTCGAAATGCACCGGTCAGTATTGCAGCCTTGTAATATGCAGATTATGCCACAGAGATTTGCAGATAAACCCATGCAGATTAAGGAACGGAAGGATTACAAATAGTGAAAGTGGAAAAACATGAATTGCACCAGCAGAGGTTGAGATACATGGGCTATTTTAGTCAATTTGAGAGGTGACTGTGCTGAACGTTTGCCTTTCTCGAGCGACTTGTGATCAACGGCACCATTTGTGAATGGGCTTCTATTGTCTATCATGGAAGTCACATCAACAGTTCACACCTGCTGCTAATCTTTGCTCATGCAAATGCATATGGATCTGATGGGTTGTCATTCATACAGGGACAGAGTTGTTAATGGCACCTGACTGTTTTGAGGTGTTGGGAGGGCATGACTTTTGCTAGATCTCCTTCCCCCACCTGTTATTTGCCCTCTTTATAACTTACACTTTCGTGGCGGTGTACTGAAAGACCTCATTGGATTGGCTATTGAATGGAATGCATGTATGAATCTGGTTGCATGTATGAATTGAGTATTGACGATTTCCCAAACCCTTTTTTACAGATCTGCAGAATGTCTAAACGCCGTGCTTCGGAACGAGGGGCCGGAGAGTCATCCGGCAGACCCAGCAAGCTCCTTTGTCCTGGGATATCTGGCAACAATGCTAAGAGAGCCGGTCCCTTTGTTTTAGGTAAGCCGCCTAGGGTAATGCAAGTGAATCTTTAACCCTAGCCCTATCTTTTTGTGTTTCTATGCAAGTGAGAGGAGCCCTATGTTTGGCAAAGAATTGCAGGAATGTTTTAGATTGATGGCTTCACTTTTGAATCCGCAGGACTTTCCCTGTATGCCGCTATCACACTGCCATCTTGCCTTTGAAATGCACCCGTCACACTGCTATTTGGCGGGTGCTGGTGGTCTAGGGTGCTGTGATAAGAGTGTTTATGATGGGCCTCGAGGGGAATTGCTGTGCTCTGTACTGACTATACATTTTGCATTTATTTATTTATTTTAAACTCCTCCCCATCTCAACAGGCCCACGGCTGGGAAACTCTCCCGTGCAGAGTATAGTGCAGTGTCTAGCCAGAAAGGATGGGACGGATGATTTCTACCAGCTAAAAGTGAGTACTTTTTTTAGGCCTTGTTTACATGAGTGTTAACATCCAGCACAAGTGGTCAGGCGAGACAGATCACCATTTATATCTGGCCCCAAATTCATGTCTTGTGACTATTTGTGATCAGATTGCATTGAGGGGGGATGTTGTTGAGTGATACTATCACAAAATATTGGTGCTGGATATTGATACAGAGGTCCTGGCTTATTCTTAAGGCTGCATTTATTTGATCAAAAATACATTTAAAAACCGTTTTAATAACTGTTTTCTGTTATTGTGGAAACTGAAATACAATTTCAAGATTCTAAGAATAGAAAGTTCAAAAGAACAGCATTTTTATGCATTTTATTAAAAATGTTCTGTTTGCCTTTTTCTTTAACGCGGAAGTAAGCTTGTGGGTGAGACTTCGGGTTCATTATCCACTATAGTGAAATAACACAAAGAACAACAGCGTGCAGTAAACAGTGAAACTGTTTGCACTACAAACCAGTGTGCTTATAATTAAGATAATACATTAAAATAATATAGTAAGACATGCCTATTTGCAATATCAAGCAGCAAAATGAACTGTTTTGTACAGCTAAAAATGGCTGGACGCTGATGACACTGGAAGCCAAGTCCATAAAATTTAGAAATGACTGTGCCCACTCTTAGGGGAAGAAAGGTGGATAAATGTTGACATGTTGATGTTTATTTAGTAGCTGCTATGATGGATTCAGTGAAAGATCAATCACAATCTAAAGATCTTGATTAACTGAAAAAAATCTGTTTTTAACCCAGGCCTACAAAATTTTTGTCTCTGTTTACATCTTTATTGGTTATTGGATCAGTCAAAATGGCTTTTAAAAACAGATGTGAGGTGATACAGAAAGACACAGTTTACAAAACCCCCCCCATGTGATTCAAACGTGTCCTGACCAGGGAATTGAGACTGCTTCTGCACACAAAAGCCCCTGTGTGTGTCACTGTTTGCATGAACCTTTGACCTGCGTCAACAAATCTCCACAATACTGTCCAATTCATGACCAACTTTGGTTAGGAGATGACCATCAAACCTCTTTGTTTATGGACCAGAATGTTTGACTGAAAGGTGCTTGTCAACCTGGAGTCTAACCTTTTGACCCAGCTCTTCCATGCCCCTGAGTCTAGTGTTCCTTTAGATGTGTTGAAGGACATGTGAGGGACTTATCTTTGTCCTCTCTGTAGATAAAGCCTTTAATGGACCCTCTGTATTGCCTCAAGATCATTGATAGCTTAGTATGCCATCACAGTGAAGATAAGAGACTCCCAGGAAGGTTTAGAACAGGATCTAGTGGTGTGGTGTCTTCTTACCTTCGACCTTTGTTGTAGATTCTCACCCTGGAAGAACGTGGGGACACAGCAGGAGAGACGCAGGAAGAAAGGCAAGGGAAAATGCTCCTGCATACGGAGTATTCCTTACTGTCACTGCTCTCCAACCAAGAAGGAGTGGTGCACCATCATGGCCTCTTCCAGGTAAGACCAATGCTTCAGTTCTGGTTTGAGCCACAGTTTTTTTTTGTGTGTGTGTTCAACTTATACAGGCTTGGAAAAAAACACGAGAGTTTCGCATCTTATATCCATTAATTCTGTTTTTATTAGCCGATCAGAGTACACATCTGTCCACAATCCGTCTTTCGAAATTGCACCAAGACTTGTTTTGGAATCTGTCTGTGCTTCTTTGAATCAAAATTGAATCGATTTGTGAGATGCCTAAAGATTTCCTCCCGTACTGTATGTTCTCAGTCCCACCACTTAATTTGTTTCTTCATTGTTCCTTCAGTTGTTTTCATTTTCATCACAAAGTGTTCACAGTGACTCACCACTTACTTTCTGTTTGAGCAAGATGGTTTCTTTTTTCTCTCGCTCTCTTGTGGCTGTTTTTCAACTATATCTAGACCTCTCCTTTCTTCCCCGGTGGAAATCGGCGGCAGAACAAGCCGTACTGAGCTGTCAGGGCCATTCATTGAAGCTCATGGTATTGATTGGTTTATTATAGCTTCTCTCTAGAGTGGGCCAGTTAATTATGGATCACCTCTTGTGTTCGAAGGCGCAGTCATTGCAAACACAAACCACACTGCCGATCGATCCGTGGCCCTCGTTTGACCCCGGTCTCAGGTGACCGAAAGAGGGCTTTCATCATTCAAGCTATTGCACATAGCGAGGCATACAGGAGAATCGCTGCTGTGCTTTTTGTAACACTAGTCCATTAGCGTCATCTTGTTCTTTAAACCCCGTATTTTCTTCTTTCGCTCCATTCAGAAGCTTAATGGTGCGGTTATGTGTTCGTTTGCTTTGTTACACATTGTTAAATGCACTGCTGGGTTGTATGAGGTAAGGTCATTTATGCCCTCCCTGCAATTATTCTCTGCACACAACTTTTCTAACGCATTATCTCTTTCACTTCTCCGTCTCAGGACCGCTCCTGTGAGATTGTCGAGGACATGGAGGCCAACAAAGTGCGGAAGATGAAGAGACGAATCTGTCTGGTGCTCGACTGCCTCTGTGCCCACGACTTCAGCGACAAGACGGCCGACCTCATCAACCTGCAGCATTATGTCATCAAAGAGAAGCGACTGAGCGAGCGAGAGGCCATCGTTATTTTCTATGATGTAGTGAGGGTGGTGGAGGCATTGCATAAGGTGAGCTGCCAACTGGTTTGAAAGTCATTGTGAAATCAAAATTGACTTTTTCTTGACAACTTTCTTAATGCCGCTAGCAATCCCAAATGAAGGAATTTGTTTTCCAGGGAATGCAGGAACTGATAAAATATCAGTTAATATATAGAAATTGTTTAAAGCATTATTTAATCATTGTTTATTATATTTAGATTTTTTTTTAAATATATATTTTAAGTTCTATTTTAAATTTTAGTCATTTTGTGTTATTTTCTAATTTTCATTTGTTTTTCATGTAATATTTACACTAGCAGTCAAAAGTTTTTGAACAGTAAAATTTTAATGTTTTTTAGAGAATTCTTTTCTGCTCAACAAGCCTGCATTTATTTGATCCAAAGTACAGCAAAAACTGTACAATTGTAAAATATTTGTACTATTTAAAATAACTTTTTTCTATTTGAATGTATTTTTGAAATGCAATTTATTCCTGTGATTTCAAAGCTGAATTTGTAGCATTGTTACACCAGTCACATGATCCTTTAGAAATCATTCTAAATATTCTAATTTGCTGCTCAAAAAACAGCCGTTGAATATATTTTTTTTTTTTTCCCCAGGCTTCTTTGAATAGAAAGTTCAGAAGAACAGTGTTTATCTGAAATAGAAATCTTTTGTAACATTATAAATGTCTTTATCACTTTTGATCAATTTAAAGCATCATTGCTAAATAAAAGTATTAAATTCTATCATTAGATAAATTATCAATATTTAAATGATATATGCTGATATTTGGATCTTTCTATTCATCAAGGAATTTCTAAAAAAAAAAAAAAAAAACAGTAATAAATAATAAAATGTTTCTTAAACAGCAAATCAGCATGTTTTCTGAAGGATCACGTGAAAGATTATGACACTGAAGACTGGAGTAATGATGCTGAAAATGTAGTTTTGATCACATGAATAAATTACATTTTAAAATGTATTCAAATAGAAAACAGTTATTTTAAATGGTAAAAATATTTCAACATTTTACGTTTTAGCTGTACTTTGGATCAAATAAATGCAGAAGAGAATTCTTTAAAAAAAACATTAAATATCTTACTGTTCAAAAACCTTTGAGTGGTAGTGTAGGTTTTATTGCAGCTTTATTTTATTCACCAAAAACTTTTTAGTAGTTTTATTTTTGAATGCAATGTCAGTCATGTCGGATGGATATTTACATAATTTTTTTAAGTTTCATTTTTGGCTGATTGTTACCAAAGTCCTTCACTTCCAACTACCTGCTGTGGCTTCCCATTGATAAAATGAAGTCCTGCAGTTTTTTTTTTTGCTCATTGTAAATTGTTTTATATGGAACTTTGTCATATTACTGAAGTAAAATGGTTGACATTTTATGTTTACTGTGTGACTCACCCTGAATTAAGTTGGATGACTGTACATGGCGTTTTTCTGTAGTACACTGTAATGGTGACTTTTAGGTTGCATGCTCTTCAAAGTTTAAAAATATAGTAACTGGTCACTGTTTTTGCCTTCGTAGAAGAACATCGTGCACAGAGACTTAAAGCTTGGAAACATGGTGCTTAATAAAAGGTAAGACTCCTCTCTTCCTTTCTCTTTTACCTGCTGTGCTGGTGGGGTTTTCTGTGCGCTTAGCCCTCTGTAGGGGTTTCATGGAGCACTGTCTGGCCTCATTGACCTCCCTCCTCTTGAGCTCTTAGCGAGAGTGTGATTCATCCCCACAGGCTGAAAAGGGAGGGGGAGGGAGCAGTGGGAAACTATCCCAGTTAAAACAAGTAGGCATGGAACGTGCCCCTGGTTCATTCCCTGGAAAAAAGGAGAGGATGATGGAGCCAGGGAAGGGGGGCAGACGGGCGGGTGGGTGATGAAACCGCACATGCTGGCTCGAAGGCAGCTGAGGTCGGCAAGCATAGTGGATCGGATAGGCCTAGCGGAATTCCCAATCCCTCATCCATAAAGACTCTTCAAACACCATATGCGCCGCGTGCGTTTGTGTGTGTTTTTTGCCGCGTGTGTGGAACGGGTACGCTTCTAACCACAGTTCTGTTGTCTCTGCCATTTCAAATGTCCCCAGGAACGAGAGACTCACTGACTAATTGAAAATCTTCAGTTCTGCCTGTCACATTTGCCAGCATGTGCTGCTCGCTGCTGAGTTCTCGCATATTGTAGTTCGGTCACATAAGTGCACAGCTTGTCTAATTATGAAACCCGTCACACCATATAAGCTCAGTGGCATGTGTAGTGAGAGGAGGAGCGGAGCTTGTTTCTTTCATCTTCTCGTTTTTCCTTGTCTCTTCACGGGCAGCTGTACTTCTTGCGTCCTGGCTGGTTGCATTGAAGGTATGCATTATGCACCTTTTTTTGCCATTAACCCCTTATCAAGCTAACATGAAGCGAAGCCTGAAGTTTTCCAGTCAGTAAATAATTTTTAGAGCAATTTTTCTTTCTTTTTTGAGCAACTACCATGCTTTTGACAACACTACCATTAAAATAAATGTAGCTTTTTGAACTTTTTCAAAAATTCCTGAAAAAAGATTCAGTTTCAGTTTCTGTAAAAATATTAAGCAGCATGCCTTCAACATTGATATTGAATCAGCATATTAGAATTATTTCTGTATGATCATATGATACAGAATACAGAAGTAATGGCTGTTGAGTATTCTGGTTTCTAGCTTTGAATTTTTGGCAGTGTATCTCTAAAATAAGTATTTCATATTTTATTTAGCACATATATTTTCACACAAAATTCACACAGTTCAAATAAACGTTTTCCGCTTATTTCATTTAATATCATAAAACTACTGAGCTATGTCAGTAGTAGTACTGTCATGTAAACATGGCAAGACGCGACAAGAGGAACAGATGAACCATCTGCTCCAATTGATTCAAACTCGTGACTTTGATCATTCATTTTAAGCAATTCACTAGCAGCAGCCAGATTAAATTAAAAGAGCCTTCATTTTTTAATTTCGATATTGCTATAATGATTTTAAAAAGCATGTATAGTGATATACGTGAAACAGAGCCTTTCGGAACTCTAAATCAGTTAAACCAATGCGTTGCAAAAAGATTCACTCAAAATGATTCAGAATGTTTCAAAGTGCTCTAATCCGATCGTGAATCACTTCTTTCAGATTGGGACATCGGAGCGCATATCACAAATCATTTGATTTAGATCGGAACAGGTTCGTGAATCATTTTGCAAATTGAATGATTCAAATCAAATGATACGTAATTTGAAGTCCCGATCGAAATCAAGTTATTTGCGATACGAGAAATTCCAAACTAAGTCAAATGATTCGTGATCCAGCACTACGAGTCCTGATCTAAATTGATTGATCGTGAATCACTATTCAGATTTGGACTTCGGAGTGTTGATCGCAAATCATTTGCTTTAGATCGGAACCTAGGAGCGCGGTCATGAATCATTTGATTCATATCAGGACTTTGGTAGGGGTCGCGAATCATTTGATTCACTTTGGGACTTCGGAGTGCATAAGTCGAATCATTTGTGTCAGATCAGTGGTTTCGCGAGTATTTTTTTTTTCTTAAACCGTAGAAAACTGTTAAGGCAGTACAGTTATAAAAACAGAACAAAGAAAAAAGAAAGTACACAAATACAACACACAAATACAAATTCTTTAAGAAAATTAACTGGTTTTACTCTAGTAACTATACATAGTGTTATATATATATATATATATATATATATATATATATTAGTATACTTTTTAATACTTTAGTAGTAATACTTTGCATGTGCTTCACTTTATTTTTGCCATTTTTGTTTTATTAGTATATTTTTATTTATCTTATCTTTTTTTTTTTTTCTTTTAAATTTAAAAGATGTTGTTTGAATGTGAAGTGAGATCTTTTTGAAGAAAAAAAAAAAGTAGTGCTTAAAGTCCTTGAAAGTCCTGGAATTTCTTTTTACAGTATCTATATGAGCACTGATTTAAAATAGAAATAGTTTTTCTGCAGTTTTGATAAAATAAATGCATCCTTGGTGAGCATAAGCAAAATCTTAAATTAAAAAAAAAAAGAAAAACATAAAAAAAAAACCACACCTTGCAGACCCCAATTTTTTGAATGGTAGTTTACAAGTAGACTTTCAAAGAAAGTGTATGTGTCTTGGTGGTTGTTTTTGTGGTGGTGTTGTTGTTTTTTTTTTTTTTTGTTTTTTTTCCCCCTCCTCCTCTTTCAGCAATGCACCTGGCAACTTGGTGGGCAACACTTTGCAGTTTATTTATAGACATATGCCCACAAATTACTAAAGCTGTTTTTTTGCAGTAGAATTCTAATTTGTAAATGTCAGAGCTGTGGCAGTGCAGTCTTGGGTGAGGAGAGATTGTGTCACTTCCCGTCCCACTTCCTCTCTCTTCTAGTCCTGTTAATTTAAAAAGTGACAGGAAAGCAAAAACAAAATACACTGGGTAGATTCAAATTCAAAATATAGCTGGGCCAAAAATAAAACAGCTTGGCAAAGTTTTCTCCGAAAGGAGTTGGGAAATTATGAAATATGAAAATTGAGTAACACGTGAGTTTCAGTGCATTTATGCCTGGGGTTTTTTTCTACTTCAATTTTTTTTTTTCCATCTTAATGTCTTGCATGTGCCGTTGTTGAGTCAAGCATTTTATGCCTGTTTCACGGGAGTTAATTAAAAGGATGGGCATGGACCGGTATATCATTGCTGAAAAAAGAAAATATCCACACATACTCACACTCGTCATTGGACCCTATGGTGATGAAACCGAGCAGTCTGGTCTGTCTGCTTCAGTTCAGCAAGAAAGCAGAACACTGTGTCCCAGCTGGAGATAATACAACCCTCTGCCAAAGGATCCATAGCTCAGAGCTGAGTCACACTCACGTAACGCTGGCAGAGCTCTCTCTTTCTCTTTTTCACTCTCCAAATACCCCTCTGATCCTACTGTCTGTGTGACCCTGCCCAGCCGGCAGACTGTTGGCTTTGGGTGGAATGGAAAGTACTTGGTATTAGTCATAAGTGGTCCATGACATGTACACTCTTTATTTTATTTTATTTATTTTTTTGGGTCTTCAAAAACCACTGCTGAATCTGGTGGTCCTAATCAACCTGTGCAAGTTGTTTTGTCAGGCGTTTGTTGCCATTACTTCATACCTCTTTTCCCTCCTTCACTGCGTACACACTCCACTCTTTAGAGAGCACCATATGGCTGTCACCTCTACAAAAGTGAACAAATTGCCTGATCTGCACATTTGCTTTCACTATTAGCTTTGTTCCTCTTACAACATTGCTTGCCCAAGCAAAGGAACTCCAGTACCAAACAATTGCATCAAAATCCCACATTAACCTCACCCAGCAGAGGCAGTTCTGACCGGATTTCAGTATCAAGACTTCCTCTTGCGTTTAAACCATTTAACTTTTCCCATCAACAGGGGCTAATTTTAGCAGCACTGAGAGACCGGGAGGCTTCTGGTCTCTTCACATGAGCAGGAAGAAGAGAGTGAGCAATAAGAATGTCCTGAGGAGAAACGCTCGCTGACTGTTGTGCGCGGGGAGCCAAGGCACATGGTCATGATGAAGCCAGACAAAAGTTTATATTAAGGCTAAAACTAATAAGAAGATAAAAAGTAGCGGGAGTTAGGTGCAGCTTGTCAAAAACAAAACACTTAAGCCCTTTTTTTTTTTTTTTTTAAATGAAAACTATCCTCATCTACACTGGCGTTTTCACTGCATTTTAGAAACGATCTACACAACCGAAAACGCATGTCACGTGATCATTCATAATGAGCATGATGTTATCGTTTACACAGATACACCAAGCACGCATCGTTTTCAAAAGTCTCTGTTTTGGTCCGTTTTCACTGAAACACAACCCCAGAATTTTCAAACTAAAACGTGTCTGTAGTGTTTTCGAAAGTCTACAATTTGAGGTTCGAAAACGCCGGAGTAGTGTAAACAACAGGCGAAACAATAGCAAAAGGTATGTGTAAACGTAGCATTGAAACATTTGAAATTGTTGACACCACAAGAAACTGCCTTGCAAAAAAGGCACAGTTATGCCATACAAGATGGCACAAATGCATATAGTTAAGAGTAGTTCACTTCCAGAAGAAAAAAAAATGTACAGATAATGTGCTCACCCCTTTGTCATCCAAGATGTTCATGTCTTTCTTCAGTCGTAAAGAAATAGTTTTTTGAGGCAAGCATTTCAGGATTTCTCTCCATATAATGGATATCTATGGTGCCCCCGAGTTTGAATTTCCAAAGTGTAGTTTAAAACCAGCTTGAAAGGGCTTAAACGATCCCAGCCGAGGAAGAAGGGCCTTATCTAGTGAAGCGATCGGTTAATTTAAAAAAAAAAAAAAAGTAACATTTATATACTTTTTAACCTTAAACGCGAGTCTTCGTCTTGCTATGCGTGAACTGTTTATTCATGTTTATGATAGTTAGGGTATGTTGAAAAACTCCCATCTCATTTTCTCCTCCAACTTCAAAATCATCCTACATTGCTGCAGAAGTACCGACTCAGTGTTTTACAAAGTGAACATGCAAGGTAAAACAGCGATGTAGGGTGATTTTTGAAGTTGGAGGAGAAAATAAGATGGGAGTTTTTGACCTACCCTAACTGTCATAAACAGAAATACACACCGTTCACGCAAAGCTAGACCAAGACGAGTGTTTGCAGTTAAAAAGTGTATAAATTTGTATTTTTTATTTTTTTATTTTTTTATTTTTTTTTCTCAGAAAATAACCAATCGTTTCGCTAGATAAGACCCTTCTTCCTTGGCTGGGATCGTTTAGAGCCCTTTGAAGCTGCATTTAAACTACATTTTGGAAGTTCGAATTTGTGGACACCATTGAAGTCCACTATAAGGAGAGAAATCCTGAAATATTTTACAACTATAATTTCTTTACGACTGAAGAAAGAGACATCTTGGATGATAAGGGTCATATTATCTGTAATTTTTTGTTCTGGAAGTGAACTACTCCTTAAGTTTGCTTCATCTAATCATCATTTAAAAAAACCTTTTGAATTTATTATAATCCACATAAACTTTTAACAAATCATCGACAGTTTGTCCTCTAGTGTGAGCCATCTGAAGCTTAGCAGATCTGGTTTATGCATGAAAATATTTGTCGTATTGGCTATTAATGCCGCATTAAAAATAAACTGAAATTGAAAACTTGAACCATTTATAACTGATACAGATGCAACGTAGGATGGAAAGCCTAAACGTGTTTTCCACATAGTGAATTGTGACTAATCTCTTTTCTCTGTTAATCTAATTTAATCATGACCCTCCTTTTTAAATGAAGATGGTAATCAGCCGTAAATCAGTAAAGAAACTCTGCTGGGAAAAATCAAGCTTCAGGAACGGGCCTGTTTGTAGCTGTTAGGCGTAAGTGTGACAGTCACTTTCAGGGTGTGAAAGTGAGAGCGTAACTGGGGAAGCATGGGAAAAGAGGATGTAGCTGTAGTGGTAGAGGGTTTTTTTTTTAGTGGAGGGAGATTACAGCTGTGACTGTGTGAAATCTCACATTGGAGGTCCCCCAGTTCATCTCTGTCAGCTGACGTGTTGGTTTTGCTCATTGTAAATGTGAATGCATTTTTGTACGTGAAAGCATTTCTGTGTGCATGTTAGAGTGCTTGTTTTCATTGCATGCCTGTCTCTGAAAAAAAAAAAAAGTGTCGTTCTTTCCTTTCTGAAGTGCAAAGATTAGTCATCCCTGAGCTTGTGAGAAGCCACAGGTGACTCACTTGTTTGTCAAGTGCAGTCACGGTGTGTTCTGTCATGTTGGGTTCTGCTTTCTGGAAAGGCAGAATGGCTCCCTGCCACAGATTAGATTTAATGACATGGACAAAAATATCAGAGGCATGTTTGCGCAGATACAAACACGAATCGCCTAACAACAGTTAGAGTTTTGTTTTGATATGCATGTGTAGTGTAAAAAAAAAAAAAAAGAAGTGTTTTTGTGTATAGACCCACATTGTATTCCACTAATCCAAACAGCAGGACTGAATTTAATGTTGGCATCTGGAGTGATTATTTGAGGGTGAAACTCAAACATGCACATGTCTATCACAGTCATATTGAAGTCAAACAACACCATAGAATTCAAGGAGGAAAAAAAAAAAAAAATATTTTGGCTAATATTACCAAACTCATTCCCCTCTAACCTTTTATTTTTGTAAGGACAAGCTAAGTTGTCATACCCTAAAAGTAATGTCCCAACTAAATTCTTTTTATTTCCAAAATATAGTTTTTTCCCTTTTAATTTTATTAAAATTTGACCTGAACATTTTTACTAAGATGCACATCATGGACTTCACAAGCTATCTTTTTAATCTAAACAGTGTGACTTTATGCGAGAATTCATGCTCGTTCTTTGACGTCATTGATGTTTTGTGTACTGCAGGACCCATCGGATCACCATCACAAACTTTTGCCTTGGCAAGCATTTGGTGAGTGAGGAAGATCTGTTAAAGGACCAGCGAGGGAGTCCAGCCTACATCAGCCCAGATGTCCTGAGCGGTGAGAATTAAGCTTCTCTGTATGTGTGTGTGTGTATGTTTATGTGTGTGATTCACATGACTCACCCTCCATGTCACCACTGTAATCAAAGCTCATAAACCCAACCACCTACACGGCCCTAATCAGGACAGCAGTCACAAACCGTCAGCATGGGTGAGCAATAGTTAGGTTTATTGAAGTCATTATTTTTGTTGTGCGCCGCAAGACTTGACCTGTTAGCTCATCAACGACTCGATACCAAAACTCTTCCCTTAAGCTCGTTGTCATGGCCTCGAGCAGATCTCAGCAGTGAGGCGGATCAAATTAACAGAGGTTGTATCACGAGGTGTATCTTTCCAAACAATCTCTCTCTGTGCGGAATTGAAGTGATGTAATTTCAGTACATGGGACTCGCTGTTTATCTTACGTGTCAAACGTTTATGTAGCACAGTCCAGTTAGCCCTACTCAATAGTTAACACGCAAAAAATATTTTGACCTTTTTTGGTTTCACAAATTTAAAAGTGGCTACTCAGTATTGTTTTTCAGAGATGTAAAAAAAACCCAAGCCTGCTACAGATACTGTTAGTAGAGCTTAGCTTGTATTAATTAAAAAAAAAAATAGTCCCTTATCCTCTCTCTCTATATATATATATATATATATATATATATATATATATATATATATATATATAATATACTTTTTTTTTTTTTTTTTCATTATTTTTTAAGTTTTTATTTTAAAGTTTTTATTTTTTGCGTTTATTAGGATAGGGCAGTACGTAGACACATAATATGTAAGCTAACATTTATTTTGGATGGGATTATTTGATTTGACAGCACTTTTTAAAATTATTTTTGGTGCTATGTAGACATGCATAATATGTAAACAAACTTCTTTTTAATGTGATTAATTGATTTAACAGCACTTTTTTTAATGTTTATTTAATATTTATTAAACATTTATGTGTAGAGACGTATAATATGTAAACAAACTTTTATTTTGGATGCGATTTTAATCGATTTGGCAGCAATTTTTAACATTTTGTTTTTGGTGTGTTGTTTTTTATTTATTTATTTATTTATTTTTTGTTGCTTTTATTCGGCTAGGACAGTATGTAGACACACATATAATATGAAAACACAAACTTATTGTGGATGCGATTAATTGCGATTTAATAGATTTGACAGCAGTTTTTTAAAGTATTTCTATTTGGTGGTGGGGTGGGGGGTTGCAGGATTGGGAAAGGTCCACGAGCTAGGTATACGAGCTAGGTGCTATACGTTTTTTTTTTTTTTTTTTTTTTTTGGTTTTTTTTTTTTTTACATTGCAGAGCGTTTAGAATTGTCATTAATGGCATGTAAAGCATGCAAATACATTCATATAGTTTAAAAAAAAAAACCTGTGCATTAAGGCTTCGTAGGCATCTGTCCAACACCAAGTCTGTTCCAAACAATAGGTTGCCCTCTGAGACGCTTTGTTTAAAAGACACAATCAGATCAGTGTAAAATTTAAATGAAGCAATGTGATGTTGATTTTTAATGCATGACTCATTCAAAACTGAAACCTCATTTAAAATGTTTAAAATGTCTGTTTTATCCAAAAGCTTGTTTGTGGACTGCGTGTTCGTCACGTGAACATTGCGTGCATGGTGCTATGACACAAAGATCCCTGCTTTTAAATCTTGTTCGTTTAGTTGACTCACAAGCTAAAATATCAGACAGCACCACCTTTCCAGAACTGTCTTTCATGTGTTTTCGGGGTTTTTCCAAGAGCTCTATGGATGTAGGCTATGGTTAGATGGTGCATTCCGAGCATGCATGTTAAATAGAGGCGCAGTCGAACTCTTGTTTGCGGTCTCCATTCACAGTAAAATGACAGAAAGAAACCGGGAGTAAATCAGCCGAATATGACAGCAGAACAAAGGGAGAGCTGCTTCAGTGAGTCATCACAATGAGTCATGCCGAGAGGAACTACTCTTCCTGCTCTCTCTCTCTCTCTCTCTCTCTCTCTCCCCATCTCTCTCTCTTCCTCTCACTGTTTTTCCATCGCTCACTCTCTCTCATCTCCCTCTCTTTCGCTTTCTCGTGCGTAGGGTCAAAGTAGAAACAGAGAATGCGTACCTTACAGAGAAATATACCATATAAATCATGCTGTTTACCAAACAGAAACCTACCCAATTAACCCCTCGTTTAAAAGCTCCCATGACTCATTTGTACTCTTCTGGCACATTGTGTTCTGCCTATTTATGGTGGTAAACAAAGCAGTATAGTGAGTGTGAAGAGCTTTTGGGGGACTTCAGAGGATTTTGACACTATTGATCGCATATGTTTTATATTTACACTTCCACTCATTAGTTTTGGGTTAGGTTGATTTTTCTAATTGGCTCATTGTTTGCCAACCAAATTCCTTAGAGTTGTCTTGTCAGACTGGTGCTATCTTTATGGGCTGAGTCAGGGGTACTTACAGTTCCTGACAACAAAATATTGTCGTCTTCAACGTGCATAAGATTGTCATGCTTTTTAAAATGCTTTAGTTGTGTGTAATCACAACTTTTGATGTTTGTTATTCCTATTTTCTGTGTGTAAGCTGCAAAGCTAGTACATGAATCCAAATGCTTCTTGAAACATGCGTCAGTGTTCTCTTTTAGGTCTTGGCAAAGCAACAGTTTAGTAAAGTCAATAGCAGCTGTTTACTTGTTTATAGTTAACTACCGGAAGAACACATCCTGTTTTAATAGCACAGAAACTTTAATGTAACTCTTATATCTGTATTTGTGTATATATACGTACACTACCAGTCAAAAGTGTTTTTAAGAATTCTCTTCTGCTCACCAAGCCTGCATTTTATTTGATCCAAAATACACCAAAAGCGGTAATATTGTGAAATATTTTTGGTATTTAAAATAACTGCTTTTTATTTGAATATATTTTAAAATGTAATTTATTAAATGTAGTAAATGATAGAAATTAATAATTTTGTTTAGCAAGGATGCTTTAATTTGTTTGAAAGTGATTATAAAGACATCTGTAATGTTACAAAAGATTTCTGTTTCAGATAAACGCTATTATTCTGAACTTTCTATTCATCAAAGAAACCTGAAAAAATTCTGCTCAGCTTTTTTTGACATCATAAATGTTTTTTTGAGCAGCATATCAGAATACTAGAATGATTTCTGAAGGATCATGTGACTGGAGTAATGATGCTAAAAAAATCAGCTTTGAAATCACAGGAATAAATTACATTTTAAAATGTAATTAAATAGAAAGCAGTTATTTTAAATAGTAAAAATATTTCAAAATCTTATTGTTCTGCTGTACTTTGGATCAAACGGTTTTAGAGCTGCTTGTTAAAATTGCACTTTGTGTTTTTTCATGTAGGTCGACCATATCGCGGTAAACCCAGTGATATGTGGGCGCTCGGTGTGGTGCTGTTCACCATGCTCTACGGCCAGTTCCCATTCTACGACAGTATACCTCAAGAGCTCTTCCGCAAGATCAAAGCAGCAGAGTACTCCATCCCTGAGTGAGTCTCGCCATTATTTCTCAGATCAAATGTTGAAAAATGTTAATTGGCAAATACTGTGATGGTCCTTGTTTAAAAGGATAGTTAACCCAAAAATGAAAATGTCATTGTATATCAAATTTCCACATTTTTCCATTTTAATTTTTCTGGATTCTGTTTTTTTTTTTTTTTTTTTTTTTTTTTTTTCAGTTTTTGTTTTTGTTTTTATCAACTCCTTTTTAATGGTTATATTAAATTTTATTAATCAAAGAGCATGTCTAATGAATTACAATCATGAAACTTAAACAATTTCACATCAATTTAATAAAGGTTTAACAAAAATGACATGTTTAGGGCCATATGAAATGTTTTATTTTTTCTCACCGTATGTTTTATTGTTATCAAATTCTGTGTTTTAGCATGTCTAATTATTTGAATGCATACTTAATTTATTCAAATTTATTCTTAAAATAGCTTTATGAATCTTTTTTTTTTTTTTTTTTTTTTACCCTCAGAAACCCTGTGTTGTGTATTTAAAATGTTCTGGTTATCGGAGGCATAAAACTTTAATTTCATTTATCTTTTAATTATTGAAAATTAAGCAATTAAACTTTTTTTTTTTTTTTTTTTTTTTTTTTTTGCAAAAAAGGGGAATTTACTATTAAAATTTAAACATGGAAGAAATGTTGTGTGATTATACCCTAAAAAATAATGTTTGTTTAGTAGTAGGAGTAAGAGGAGTAGTAGTAGTAGTAGTAGGAGTAGTTGTAGTAAGAGGAGGAGTAGTAGTAGTAGTAGTTGTGGTAAGAGGAGTAGTAAGAGAAGTAGTAGTATATTTTTGGCACAATGTCTTCAAGTTCAACAGTTTTTGCAGTAATATTTACAGATACTAGTCCACGTTGTGGTTTGATTTAAGTGTAATGACCTACTTTTGATTGATTCATTCAAACTTTGACAAATTCCGTGACATTCCACGTTATTCAGTAAATTCCATTTTTATGACTGGATTCCACGATTCCATCCGTGTTTTCCGAATAGCGGAAATCATAGGGCCCTATGTTATGTTCCTTGCATAAAACTGTTGTATGACTTCAAAAGATGTAAGGACTACGTTTGTAGTGCTTTTGCGGACCTAAAAATCACTGGTTCATTATTAATGAATCTTTTGTGTTCCATGAAAGAAAGTTAGTTATATGGGTTTGGAATTCTTATTTTTTTGGTGAGCTGTTCCTTTAAATGAAGACTCTAAAATGTTTTGCGGATGGAAATGCTTATGTGTTTGTATATGTTTCATTTTTCACAGGGATGGGCGGGTATCAGAAAGTACAGTGTGTTTGATCAGGAAGCTTCTGGTGCTTGACCCCCAGCAGAGGCTCACTGCCACCGAGGTGCTCGAGTCTCTGAGTGCCATCATCGCATCCTGGTGTGTCCCGTCTCTTATCTGAATTAGGATTACTTTATAGTTCCATTTTTAGCCGAGACTTCTTTCACATACTTTCTTAGGAATTCATGTGATAGGGTGATGTCATTTTAGGTCGGCAATGCTGTCTCGCCACATTTTTGCAATCCAGTGCAGTTTTCATTCAGTCATGCATTGAAATATCCCTTGGCTGTGGATCTGAAAATTCCGATTTGTCATTAACTTAAAATATATATATATATATATATATATATATATAATATTATTATTATTATTTTTTTTTTTTTTTTTAAAAACAGGCAGTCTGTGTCTTCACTGAGTGGCCCTCTACAAGTGGTGCCGGACATAGATGATCAGCTTAACCACCCTGAACATCTTCAAGAGGTCAGTATCGCTTGAAGATGTTACAATAATACGAAAGTTTAAAGGTGAAGGACCTTTTTTTATGAAATACAATGTGTAAATAATTCTTTAAACCAGTGGTTTTAGTTGGTGCGTGATTACAGTTGAGGTCAAAAGTTTACATACACCTTGCAGAATCTGCAAAATAAGAAGGATCATACAAAATGCATGTTACATTTTTATTTAGTACTTACCTGAATAAGATATTTAACATAAAAGACATTTACATAGAGTCCACAAGAGAAAATAATAGTTGAATTCATAAAAATGACCCCATTCAAAAGTTTACATATGCTTGATTCTTAATACTGTTGTTACCTGAATGATCCACAGCTGTTTTTTGTTTAGTTATAGTTGTTCACAAGTCCCTTGTTTATGCTGAACAGTTCAACTGCCTGCTGTTCTTCAGAAAAATCCTTCAGATCCCACAAATTATTTGATTTTCCAGAATTTTTTTTTTTGTATTTGAACCCTTTCCAACAACAACTGTATGATTTTGAGATCCATCTTTTCACACTGAGGACAACTAATGGACTCATATGCAACTATTACAGAAGGTTCAAAAGCTCACTGATGCTTCAGAAGAGAAACTTGAATTTGAAGTTCAGGGTAAATTTCACTGATTTTGTTTGGGAAACAAGTATCTTCTGTAGCTTCTGAAGGGCAGTACTAAATGAAAAAAAAAAATGATATTTAGGCAAAATAAGAAAAATGTACACATCTACATTCTGTTAAAAAATGTGCACCCCTGGCTCTTAATGCATCGTGTTTCCTTCTGAAGTGTCAGTGAGTGTTTGAACCTTTTGTAATAGTTGCATACGAGTCCCTCAGTTGTCCTCTGTGTGAAAAGATGGATCTCAAAATCATACTTTCATTGTTGGAAAGGGCTCAAATACACAAAAATGCTGAAAAACCAAAGAATGTTTTGAACAACAAGGGACTCGTGAACAACTATCACTTAAAAAAACCAGCTGTGGATCAATGAGGTAACAACACGGTGTTAAGAATCACGGATATGTAAACTTGAACAGGGTCATTTTTATAAATTCAACTATTATTTTCTTTTGTGGACCATATGTAAACGTCTTGGTGTGAAATGTTATTCAGGTCAGTACTAAATAAAAATGACATGCATTTTGTATGATCCCTCTTATTTTGGTAAAACAATTAACATTCTGCAGATTCTGCAAGGTGTATATAAACTTTTGATGTCAATTGTATATACAGTTATGTTAACAATGTGGTTTATAGGGGGTATTTGAATATTGCGTTAGATAGTGGGGACCTCTGAGTCAAAAAAAAAAAAAAAAAAATGCCTTTAGTGGCATTGAATCATGGCTGATAATAGAAACTTCCTCTTTAAACTGCATGATGAGGTACTTTCTGGCACTGAAACAGTCTCTCTTTGTCCCCCCTAGGCGAAAGTGACAGAGGAGTCGTCTCAGTACGAATTTGAGAACTACATGAGGCAACAGCTCTTGTTGGCGGAAGAGAAGAACACTATTCACGAGACCAAGAACTTCCTCAGCAAGAGGCATTTCGGTAACGTGCCTCCGGTGAGGCGCCTCGGCCACGACGCTCAACCCATCAGCCCTCTGGATGCCGCAATACTGGCCCAGCGCTTCCTCCGGAAGTAGCGCCGCCATTCCGCCCGCAGGCGGAGGTCACCGGGAGTGGAGCCACGGAACTCGGGCGCACACTTTTATGTACGTTTGCGCGTGTGTGTGTGTGTGTGTGTGTGTGAGCAGACACAAACACGGGCCAAGGAACAGCTCTGCGCTCTGTTGCTCCATTCGTCGGCCCAGGACACAAACTCTGCCTATGGGTGGCACACACAGGTCTGATGAGACTCTGACCACCAACACCACCTCCACCACCATGCCAATCCTTGCCCTGACACATATACACACACACACACACATACATACTCACACACTCACTTTCAGCAATACCCCAACAGAATCATGTAGCAGATCACACACAACCACCCGTTTTTCCATCCGCCTCTCCCCCAGCACTTTCTACAGGAACGCCTCGGATCACATGATCAACCCTATTGTTCTGTTCCACTCCCATCTGTATCTATGACTGCAAATCTACCTCTTACCATTTTTCTATCTCTCTATTTCCTCCTTAGTCAGTTTTTAACAACGCTCTCCGTTCTTATGAAAGCAGGACTCATTATGTTGAGGGGAGACAAGCACAGAGCATTAGCATTGTGGTTGTGTAACTATTGTGTCAAAACCAGTGATTGGTTTTTCATCACGATCGAAATAAGCTTTTCCTCCTTCCTCTCCTACTAAAACGGTAGCATTTTAAGTAAGATTATTCTGTTTTTTTCCATTGAAGATGTTAAGTATCACAAGTTAGAAAGCTAAAAACCTCATATTTCTGAAATCATAGCAACGCATGTTTCTCCTTCCTCTCTTTGAATGGGTTTCTGTTGGCAGCTAGCATCTGTGTCTGGATGCACTCAACCAAAAGCATAACTTGGCATCCGAAACCGGCCGATACGGTACGTTATTCTCAATCGGAAGGCAGCAGAAAGACCAAGACCACCATTTCCTCTGCATTCGACCAGCGGACTCTCGAGAGCTGAGCTAGGTGGTACTTTTGTGGGTGTCACACAGGGACTCGTAGCGGTGGCTGCGCTTTGAAAACGACGAGGTACGGGACAGCTGGTGATGGGATGAAACTGTCAGGAAGCAGGGCGGCTGAGCCGGCAGTCATGCGGAAGTCTAAGCCAAGATAAGCCCCGTAAGCACAGCCCTTAAGCCCTCCTTTCCTTTTGTGTCCCTCCGTCTAGAGCGCTCACCCTCTGATAGCATGCCAAGCCATCAAAGTGCATCTTCTGCCGTGTCCTGTATCTCCGGTGCTTTGGTTCCCCACACAGATTTCAGCTGCAGCTCAGGGATCGAGGATTGGCCGCTAGGGAACGTTTTTGGCCACAGTGATACAAGGAAACCCATTGCATAGGGGATTGTTTCTTTTTGTTTTTCTTCGTATTATCTTACCTGCCGCTCATTTCCATGAATGGTTATTAAACGCTTCATGATCATCAGGAAGGAATTGCCATGAAATTCACTCCTCTCAATCTGTTTCTCATGCAAGGAAACAGATTCTCAATGACTTCAGTCCTGTTTTAAGCTACCCCATGTGTATAAAGCATAACTGTGGGATATCTTGCCTTAGATTATCAACAGAACTCAACCGTGAGCAGTGAATATGTACTTTTGATGCTAGAATATATCTTAGTATACTAGGCGGTTGGCTTGCATCGACCTGTGGACCTGTGGCTTAGTTTGCAATGCCTTTATGTCTGGCTCCACTTATGTCATTAGATGAAAAGGTCATTCAGTACTGTAGATCTCTGAGCTCATCTAGCTTGGCTCGTCCTTTTAATCTCCACTTTAATTTCCTCTTTTGAAGACGTACAGCCTGGTAGTATATCCGTACCTTTCTGTTTTCCTTTTTATTTATTTGCTGTTTTTAATTTTTTTTTTTTTTTTTTTAATCTGCCATGGTAAATGTAGAGATCATGTATCACTCAAAAGCATTGCTGTGATCTCTCACGTTTTCTTCCTTCTATCTTCAGTGAAGGTTTTGTTTTATTGACTCTTTCCCTCTTTTTTTATTTTAAGTTTCTTGAATAATTATTGCAACAATCCTGTCGGTATATTAAGCTACACTAATTAGGAGACTGACTTTGCATAGCTCAACTAAATTATCGTGCACATTAGCCTGACATGTAGAGTTTATCTTGCGAGATGAGGATGATACCGCACTCTGGCCAGTGTGAAAGACATCGTAATGGGCGTCAATAACGAACCCCGATGCGGGGTATTATTATTTCGAAGAATCGCACCTTTGTTTCCACACAAGCCACCATTGAAAGCATTAGTTTTTCCCACCTCAATGTGAATATATTTGGTTGTAAAGCAGTATTGTAGTGGATAAGATGCGTGACTTAAAGGAAAAGGACTTTTTGTGAGCAAATCGGAGTCCTTTCCTTATTTTCCAAAAGGAGTGCCTCAAGGCTCTATCCTAGATCCACGTAGAGTTCTCACAAAAGCCGTCGTAACAGAAAATTTGTACAGTTGCAATATGACTGCTGTTGATGTGGTTATGTAGTCTGTACCCAAAACCTAGATGAAAGAAATTAGTAAATATTTCTGTTTAATATGCCCCCCCCCTTCCTTGCATAGACAGTTTTGTAATGTCCAAATTCTGTCTGCAGCATGAAAAGTGTACGTTTTTTCAGCTCTGTATACAAGCAATTAGTGCATGATTCTAATTAGCAAAGACGTGCCACAAGATGCAGCAGAAATTGGAGTGGATGTAGGTGTTTTGCAAACGATGAATACTCCAAAACGAAGATATTGCAAGGGAAGATACTGAACGTTAAGTTTGACTTGGATTTTCCTTTCTTTTTAGGCCACTTTGTGCAGATGTTTCATAAATTGGGAGATTTCTCTTTGGAATTGTTACTTTTTTTTTCATCTTTTACTAAAACTGGAAAATCTAAATCTAGTGTAAAACAAAATATGATGATGAAACTGGTCAAAAGCCTGAACGTTTGGTGTCGTAAGCTGCTCGGTTAGAATGGTGTCAAAGAAAAAAAACTGGGTAATTGTACAGAAATGAAAAACAAATTTGTATAAAAGACATATTTTTGTACTTCATCAAATCTCTACATGCATGTCAGCAATAAACTTTGATATGGAAAATCTTGTCTCTGTGTGATTTGAAGTGTAAATCAAAATTGATTTTAATTTAATTTGGCTTTTATTATTTGAAAGCACTTTTTAAAAAAAAAAAAAAAAAACTGCATCTCTTTGATGATATTAGCATTAGACATTGTTTCAGTCAAATAATTCTTTTTTTTTTTGAACATTTATTTATTTAAATTCTCAATCGCCCTTTATTTTAGGTGAAGTTTTCTGAGTTTGAGTCTAAGAGCAAAATCCTTGCATTTTAGGTGCAGTTCTGCCCTCTTGTGGTAAACCTGTGGAATAACATGCAAGACTTTTTACACAGATGCCCAGACAAATTTGATCTCTCATCTCGGTCTGAATTCAAAGGTTATGTTTGGATGTGATATTGAGAGCAATTACAAAGTGTTTTATTGTAAAGTCATTCTGACTAACCCTTAAGCTATAAACATTTGTTTTGTTTAGTTTAAAAAGATTTGTGTTTATTGTTTCGAATTCTTTTTTTCATCAGTTACTCATCGAGTATCAACAATTCCCCTTTTACGGAATACTTTTACTCCAGGACTGTGTGTATTTGTGCTCATTAATCATTTGAATCTCTGTGTAGATGTTGGATCTCAGAGGTTGCTGGTCATTATTCACCTTTCTCTCCTGAATTAAGATGTGTGCCAATTTCCTTTGCCAGAATAAGCTTCAGCGTGAATCAAACCTTATTAATCAAGACCTGGACACGTAGGACTGCTTTGAAGCTAACATTGTAAGTCCAACACATTAAAATACATCTCCCTAGTGTTGTAAATCCAACTTTAGCCTAATAGTTTACAAGCCACTTATCTGTTGAAAGCATATTTTGACTGGAATTACTCCTTCAACCCATGAGTCCTCTATCATTTTGATCAGCAAAACACATTGACAAGCTGCACACAAGGCATCCATATGAGCTGTTGAACAAAACTGTGTTCGCAAAGCAAATTCCTCAGCTGTTTGTTTTCATTTCACTGTGCCTGTCCCTAATGTGCTCAAAACAACACATGGGAGTTTACATTTTGAACATCCTTTATTGATGATTTCCTGTTAAAACATCCTCAGAATGCAGTATGTGCTGCTCCTGCTCTTTTATAAGACTTGGCTCAGTCTGCCTAGGGTTAATGGAGCAAATTTGAAGTGTTTGATAAATGATGTTACTGCTCCCCTGGGGTTCAGCACTAGTTTTACGACTCGGAATCACCATTAAATGTGTGAACCGCTACACCTCACAGCAATGCCCACATTAAAGACAGAAAACAGTGCTGGCTAACTCAAGACACTGGGGTTAAATTGGAGACATTTGTAGTCAATGCTTTGGTGTGGGTTGTGTACTGCAGGCATTAAAGTTTCCAATCATATGAAGCTCAGTTGGCAGTGGTTCACATTTTATTTGGTTACATTTAAATGCTTTAGTTTACTATGATCGTATATTAAAATATTTAGATTAGTTTTTTCATTTAGTTTTTAAATTTTAACATGTTAATGTGTATTTTCTTATTTTTATATTATTTTTCAGTTACATTATTCCAGCATTAGAGGTGCTAAGAGACTGTTTTTATGAGTGAGTCAGCAGTAAAGACTTTTATATTGAAGGAGACTGCAGTAGGATTGTAAGTTATTTTTACTTTCAACAACACCTTGTAAGAGTGTCATGAAGCCCAAATAAACTATATACACTGATCAAAATTCTAAATGCAACACTTTTGTTTTTGCCCCCATTTTTCATGAGCTAAACTTAAAGATCTAAGGTCCGAAAACCAGTCAGTATCTGGTGTGACCACCATTTGCCTCCTGCAGTGCAACACATCTCTTTCGCATAGAGTTGATCATGTTGACTGTGGCCTGTGGAATGTTGATCCACTCTTCTTCAATGGCTGTGCAAAGTTGCTGGATATTGGCAGGAACTGGAACACGCTGTCGTATACGCCGATCCAGAGCATCCCAAAGCATGCTCAATGGGTGACATGTCCGGTGAGTATGCTGGCCATGCAAGAACTGGGATGTTTTCAGCTTCCAGGAATTGTGTACAGATCCTTGCAACATGGGGCTGTGCATTTTCATGCTACAACATGAGGTCAGGTCGTGGATGAATTGCACAACAATGGGCCTCAGGATCTCATCACGGTACACTGTAAAATACAAAAAACAATTTGTTGAGTCAACTCAAAATAATTTGTTACCCTGCTGCCTTAAAATTTTAAGTTCAGTCAACTCAAATAAGTTTAGTCAACTTAAAATGTTTAGTTGTACTAAGTAAAAACTTAGATATTTATGTTTGTTAAACTTAACAGATGGATAAGTAACCCAGCTGCCTTAAAATTTTAAGTTGAATCAACTCAAATATCTAAGTTGTCACATAGTATAATGTAACATTTCAAGTTGAATAATATTTTTTTGAGTTGACTGAACCTGATATTTTAAGGCAGCCAGGTAACAAATTATTTTAAGTTGACTCAACAGAATGTTTTTTACAGTGTATCTCTGTTTCCATTGAAAGAAGTTAGCAACACTGGCTTCGGTTCCTATAACAACAGGCAGTGTTCGCAAACTCATGCTCATGACTCCGCTTACGCGTTGGCTGGTCTAGCATCAAAAACAAGCTTTTTTTTAAAACAGTATTTGAACATAAGAAACAAGTTTTATGAGCCTTGTTGTTGTCAAATTTCATTGGTGTTTTCAAATATGAAATTTAATCGTGAGCTGAGTAAACAGTTTTGAAGAATTTGATGTTTCCCTTTTCAAAGAGATAGGTGCTGCACTTTCACGCCTGAGAGGCGTTTCAAAGATGGCCGCAGAGTGAAAAGACTTGTCTTAAAGGGAATTTGGTAACAGAGGCTTGGGCTCAGCTGTTAAACTGTCAAACTGAGCTTTGAATTCGTGGCAGAAGGAAGTACTTCTGCACTGTTGTTAATATGCAATATTAACACTCCCAGCCATATGATATTGCTGTATTTCAGCACGCTGTGATTATCTACGTCATTCGGCTGCTGAATCATAGCCAGGCCGATATACGGTCACATTGCACTGATACTCTTGTGTGTGTGTGTATATATATATATATATATATATATATATATATATATATATATATATATATATATATATATATATATATATATAATTTCTAGTAAATATAACAAAAAAAAAAAAAAACAATCATTCATATTGTTGATGCCTGACTATCAGCGTTCACTGTAAGGCACAGTTTGAGAAATCTTACAGCTGTCTTAGAGGTTTGTAACAATGTGAGGGTGAGTACATGATGTCATTTATTTTTGGGGTGAACTCTGTGTTTGGTCTATCACTTGCTCTTTCATTCCACTTGAACACGTAGCTCTGGCTTTGACAGGATGCAGGGGATTCATGACAGGATACATTTGTTTCCCCCTCTGAGCAGCAGTGGAGTTTTGTGTTGTGTAACTCCCTGAATACTACGAGTCTGCCTCAGTGACAGTTGAACATGTGTGTTGTCTCTTGGGTGAAGTCTGACATCTGAAAGCCTTACTGATTTCTATCAACCATTTTTGTACCCAATTAATTGCACGTGATGAGACACTGTGCTCTTTCACAGTCCCTAATCCCCAATTTTTAAGTGTAAACGAGAACATTCTCCTCAAGTAATTGTTTTCTTGCTCTGTCGAATCAGGAAGGTCGCCAAGCTGTAACTGAACTTGCGATCCTCCAGAGAGGATCATCTTTGTTGTCCATTCCATTCTTGTCTCTTTTTTTCCCCTCAGTACCCCATTCTAGGGCAGTATCCTCCATCCGACCCAGGAGCCTCATTGATTCCATTATCCGCTGGATGAGATCCAGACTCTGTCAATTAAAGCCTTCTGCCGTAGTGGAGGACGTGCTGAGTAACCCGCTGTGTCTCTGTCTCAGAGGCCTTTGTATCCTTGACCTTGAGTGTATGAGATACGACCGCTCTCACTGCTTTCCCAAAAGACTTGACACTGATTTATCTGCCACCCTGCAAGGCCTGAGCCTGTTTACTTATATGAGTGTATCTGCCAGAGCCTAAAGGCACACAAGTTTGTTTCTGTATTAAATTAAAAAATTACAGCAACTATATGTGGTTTTGTGTATTTTTACGACTTTGGAGCCCCCTACAGTTAATTGAGTGGAATTCACAGTTGTAAATATCCAACTTTTTCTTCAATGCATAAGTAAGCCTATGGCAGTAAATGGTAAAACTAATTGCACTACAAACCAGTCTGCTCATATTTAAGATAATACATTGCAGTAATATGGTAAGACACACCAATTTGCAATATCAAGCAGCGAAACAAGATGTTTTGTACTGCTAAAAATATCTGGATGTGGACCGGAAGCCAGACCCATGAAATGTACAAATGGCTGCGCCCACTTATATGGGAAGAAAACATGGATATCACTGTCCTAATTACACACGAATGTTGTACACGTGCATTTGTTATTGCCGTAAAGCAACCTGCCCTTTTTAGTGGAATATTGTACCTGTCCATCAAATATGACGTTTATACGTTTATGCTCTCTAAATATACGTTTAGAGAGCATTCGAAACCATTCGCCTTGTTAGAAGTCAGTGGACCATCGGGATGATTTTGAAACTGATATTTTAAGGTAAAAAATATATATAAAATTAATTTGCTTTAACAAACCTCATACATGAAATATCAAGTGTTTTAACAATAGTGAAACTAATTCATCTGTTTTATAAAGTGTTTAATTAGCTCTAAATCATGTGAAGCAAAACAATTAAATGGTTAAAGATGGTTCTTGTATTAAAGCATCATATCATACAGAATCTCCAGTGTGACTCATATCGGCCACGTTCACACAGCAGCAGAATACTGTTGTCATTACCTTATTTGAGTCCTTAATACGGTTACGTTCACACACAGTACGGTTATTTACGGTGTGACAACCGTATTCTGTAACCGATCTCACACCCGTACATTTTCAGGACTCACAACCGTGTTCTTGGAACACACGACAACTAGTTGTCTGACATGTCATTCAGTGCTAGAGAGCCGCTCTGCCGCAAAAATGCGCGTCTACCGTGTGCTGCGTGCCTTAATTTGTGGTTTCGGTAACTTATGCTGCATTCACGCCATCTCGTAATTCCGAGATGAAAACACGCGACATTCTACTCTAAATAATGATAATAACTCTGAATAATGAATTTTTATGGCAACACTATCAACGCCAAAGCCCTCACGTGCTCCTGAACTCGTAATTACAACTTGTAAACTCGGAATGTTCTTAAAGTTGGACCAGTGACAGATGTACCACGAGACCGCCGCCAGGCGCTACTTAGGCGCTAACTCTGAGTCCGACAACATGGAAAGCTGTGAGTAAAATGTCATGTGTTCTCATTTCGGAATTACGGTAATTACGACATGGCTATGGCGTAAAGACAGCATTACAGTGAATGAACAGAAATGAGCTGTGTGTCATCTGAAAGTTTTATATCCAGTCTCCACCGGAGCCGCTCTCTCCCGTCTGTTGTGTGTTCTGTGCACGGCTCAAATGCTCGCTCTCAACTCAAATTTAAAAGTTGCTGTCGGTTAATGATGATTTGATGGATGAACTCGCGGCTAGATTGGATTTATATTGTGTCAGGAACTGGTAATACTTTAAGTTTTACGGACGTCGCCATCTTTGCTATTGCTTTGGTCTGTGTTGCTATGGTTACTTGTAAGAAATATGTGCTTGACTCCTGTTGCACGTTCATACAAACAGTATTCGAAGAGCGACTGTAAGCTGCTGTGTGAACGGGACATTTTGAGACTCACACCTGTAAGTAAATGAGGTTATTAATCCCAAAAACTGACAGTGTGAACGTAGCCATTGTATGATATTGCAAATTTTAACATGAACTTAAAATCACAGACAGGGACCAAGCTGAGTTATTCATCTGTAGTTAATTTTTTTTCAAACCAGACTTAATTTCTGCCAAAATTTTTATAATTTTTTTGGTGGCAGGACTCATGTTATTTATTTAATTATTGACATAATTTGAATTTAACTGAACTGATATTCAATTCTTTACAAAACAGTTTTTTTTTATTAGTAACAAATTAAAATATAAAGTATTGATATTATTTTTTATTATTTACCTGTGGTACTATTTTGTTTTTGTTTGATATGTACCTTTTTGAATTTGTTCCCAAATTTCTATTTATTTATTTGTTTATTGTCAAATTTCATTTCAGATTTTCACCCTTTTTAATTTGTTCTGGATTCTTTTTTTTTTTTTTTTTTTTTTCTCGTTTTATTTTTTCATCTAGACCAGGGGTGCCCAACCCTGTTCCTGGAGATCTACCTGTCTGTAATTATCCAGATGTAATTAGATACACACCTGTCAGTAATTATCAAGTGCTCCTTCAGATCCTAATTAGTTGGTTCAGGTGTGTTTGATCAGGGTTGGAGCTGTACTCTGCAGGAAGGTAGATCTCCATGAACAGGGTTGAGCACCCCTGCCCTAGACGCTGTTTTGTTTATATTAAAAAATGAATCAAAAAGCATGTGTGATTAATTAAAATGATGAAACGTACACAATTTAACAGCAATTTATTAAAAGTTTAACAAAAATTACATTTTGAAGATTTCTTTTTTATTCAATCATTATTATTATTTTATTATTTTTTAACCAAATTCAGTGTTTTCCATTTCCTGGATTCCATTTTAATGGTTTCATTAAATTCAAATGGTTTATTCCCTAAAAAAATAATGTTTTAACATTCATTTTATTATTAGCAGTACTACTACTTGTAGTAAAGTATCTTTATATTAAGTAATATATTTCTGTCAGTTTCTTCAAGTTAAACCAAACTTTTATTTGGACGTGTTGCTGTGAAGACCTTTACGTTTCTGTTTGTATATGATAATGTGACGATAGTTTTTTTTTTTCAAAAGAAACGGTAAAGTACTCATAAAGTGACTTTCAGAGCAGTTCCTAGAGTTTATGTTTATGTGTTCATATTAAGGTGGCAGAGGCTGAAAACGTATATTTCGTATACGTTTTTCGTATATTTTTGCAACATAATATTCACAGACACTAATCCATATTGCTTTTTAATTTAAGTGTACTGACCTACTTTTAATTTATTCATCCCAAATTGGGCAAATTCTGTGGCATTCCACGTTATACATTAAATATTCCATTTTATGACTGGATTCCATAATTCCGTCCACGTTTTCATAAGGCCCTACACAAAGGATTTAGACAACCAACATTTCTGAAGGTTTTTTTGCGCTCTATCCGTGTGAAGTGCAATATTTCTGTAGAAATTGTACACACTTTCCTCCGTTTCCTTCGTTTTTTCTTGTCACCTCTGCTTATTTCATGTGTCTCTGCGTATTTGAGAAATTGAAAACAGGCTGAGAGTGAGGCTGTCTTTCTGCACTTGCCTGCTTACTGTGAACATCTGGTTTTGGGGAGAGGAGTGACCTCTTCAATGGGAGTCCTTGTCTCCTCTGTCAACACTGAGGGGTGCCAGAGCTGAGAGATGGACAGGGATGCCTATATAACTGCATATTTACGTGCGTCAGAGTGGATGGCCAGTGGCTTGAGCATTCACTTTTGTTTTTGTTTAAGCACTCTTTCTAAAAAAAATTCTGGGCAATCTCAGAAACATTTAACCAAAGCTGTACTAGAGTATTTTTAATGCAAACTGTGCAGGATGAGCAATGCTGAAGATATATATATGGGGTTGGATGTTAGTCCTAATCTCCAGATTAAAGATTAATGCTGTACAGTAGTAACCTTGTAATTTTTCCTGTCTAACAGGAAAAAAGCAACTCATTAAAATCCCTCAGAGGTTACAAAATGGCTAAAGTGTGTGTATGTGCATTTAGAGAGAGTGATTACGACTGTAACAGCTGCCCTCTCTCATACAGGCATATCTCTATGGAGAGAGACTCAGAGGAAGCACAAGTTCAGCTTCCAAGAGAAGTGGAGAAAAAACGGGCAGGAAAGGCATCTAGAGCTCCATGTTGGATCAATCCTCTCACCGCTGGGAGTCGAAACAAGCTTTGGCAAAACACAGCATTGACATTCCATTCGAACTGAAGGCAGGCAAACGCTGGTGTGCAATAATGTTTTTGCCATGAGATGTGTTGAAAACAATGTTCCGCCACACCCTCAGCATTTTATATCCTGGCAACCGAGGTCCTGTTGTTGTCATTGCCTTTGGCTCCTGTGCAAAAGCAACTGTTAATTTAAACTGATGAATGATTGAAGTTTCTTCTTTAAGGGAAGAAAACATGTTTGGTAAAACCATTACACTTAGGAAACTGTGTTGAAAGAAACATGATTTTTCTTTCGTTTTACATCATTCATCTGTTCCACAGGTTACCAAGGATGTCTTTTTGTTTTGGGACAAATTGATGTGCAGCAAATTATGCATGAAAATAAAATGTTTAATGTAGTTAAGGTGTTTTGAAAAGTGTTGTAGGTGGTTGCTTGGGTGTTCTGAAAGTTTGTTATGGTATTGTGAAAGTCTTATGGGCAATCACCCAGAACCCCTTAAAGGTATAGTTCACCCAAAAATGAAAATTCTCTTATTAATTACTCACCCTCATGTCGCTCCAAACCCGTAAGACCTTGGGTCATCTTTGTAACACAAATTAAGATATTTTTCATGAAATCTGAGAGCTTTCTGAATCTGCATAGCAATGCAACCACCACATTCAAGGCCCAGAAAGATATACATTATACAGACATACTTTTTGCAAACAAAAATAACGATTTTATCCAACAGTTTCTTAATGCTTAATGCAAATGCATTGCAACTTCAAATGCAAATGGTTAATGAAACGCATTTTCAAGAATAGAATAAGATGCACAATGTCACATCTCATTCGTACTTGTAGCTTAACCCTTAACCCCAATAATATAATAGTGTATAAAGTGAGGCATGATTTGCTGTCTTTCTGATCTTTCATCTCTTCTGCAGGTTTCCCAGGAAATCTTTTTGTTTTGGGACAGCAGCAATTAATGCTGGAATGCAGAAACAGCTAAAATATAAACAAGCTCAGATGTCTATTGATGCATTTGAAATGCAAGTCTTGCTGTGTGGTCATTAACGTCCTGGTAAGCCTAGGACTTTCCAGTCCTTTGCTTTTCCACGCACTTGCTTCCTGTTCTCCCCGGTCTCTCCCGAGAGATGAGGGGGGCATTATTTAAGTTTCCTCTGTATCTAAAGCTAGCTTTGGTGTGGGTGGCTGGAAAAGTCTCCCTCGACATGCTATAATCAGAGAGCTAAACTTCAGAGAACCTCATAATCTTAGAAAAGCCCATCTTCATAGGACTGAATAAGTGTTCTGATGTTGGCATATCAGACATTGACAAAGAAAGCTGTGTGTGTGTGTGTGTGTGTGTGTGTGTGTATGTGTGTGTTCTCTGAAAGAGTTACTCATCACTGCTTCCAGTACTGGCACTGCTCTGACTTATCAAACAACCCTTCCAGTCTTTATGAGTAAAACTTCCTGTTCTGAAGCACAATGTGGTGAATATTGTTCTCGTTTGAACTAAGTTGTTGCTGTTTGAATGTTACTTTATGAAGTGTGACTCCCACTTTCCTGGAATGCTTTTTGCCCAGGAGAGCCAAAGAGAAAGAGTGTTTGGTAATATACACGCACCAGCCTAGAGAGGAATGGCAACTTTGTGGTAAACAGCTATTTTTACTAAGCTTTTCCTCTCCGGCCTCTCAGTGACGGACGCTGCTACATGCTCATCATGGGCTTATGTGGGAAATGCTAAATAGTGATGGGAGCTGTCTAGGTTTGGCCAAACCATGTAGAGTGACAAACTGCCTTGCAGGGTGCAATTGTCCCTCTCCCAGCCTCACCGCTATGAAACCAGGGTGGAGTACAGACGGCTTCTTTTGTCACAGTTTATGAGTAGAGATGCCAGTGAAACCTGCCTTTTGCCAACCACATAGGAAATAGATTTAGAGCCCATTCCAGTGGTCTGGCACACAGAACTGATGTCTGCTAAGCCTGGACAAACAAGTCCCTGCTGAATAATAAAAAGTTCTGTTTAGTTGCTAAGGTATTTTAAATTTTGAAAAGTATTTTGGGTAGTTGCCATAGAGTTATGTGGTTGTTAACGTGCTTAACATGTTTCTAAGGTGTTCTTGGTGGTTGCTAGGGTATTGCAATGTGGTTGTTAAGGTATTTTAAAAGTTGAAAAGTGTTCTGGGTGGATGCCAAAGAGTTATTTGGGTGTTAGGGTGCTTAACATGGTGCTAGGGTGTTCTTGGTGGTTGTTAGGGTATTTCTTTGTGGTTGCTAAGGTGTTTTAAAAGTTGAAATGTGATCTGGGTGATTGCTAAGATGCTTAACATGTTGCTAAGGTGTTCTTGGTGGTTGCCAGGTTAATGTTATGTGGTTGTTAAGGCGTTTAAAAAGTTGAAATATATTTTGGGTAGTTGCCGAGGAGCAATGTGGTTGCTAAAGTGGTTAACATGATGCTAAGGTAAAAAAAAAAAACAATAGAAGAAAATTACAGGTTGTGTTATTTATCTTGTAAGGCATGCATATATTGTCATTTTACAATGTGTTTAATACAAAATATTGCAAAAAACATGTTGCTGAGGCATTCTTTGTGGTTGCTAGGGTATTGCTATGTGGTTGCTAAGGTGTTTTAGAAGTTAAAATGTGTTCTGTGTAGTTGCCTAGGAGTTATGTGGTTATTAAGGTGCTTAAAATGTTGCTAATGTGTTCTTGGTGGTTGCCAGGTTAATGTTATATGGTTGTTAAAGTGTTTTAAAAGTTGAAATGCTAAGGTTTTCTTGGTGGTTGCTAGGGTATTGCTATGCGGTTGCTAAGGAATTTTTAAAGTTGAAATGTGATCTGGGTAGTTGCCGAGAAGTTGTGAGGTTGTTAAGGTGCTTAGCATGCTGATAGGGTGTTCTTGGTGGTTGCTAGGGTATTGCTATTCTGTTGCTAAGATGTTTTAAAGTTTTTGCTATGTGGTTGCTAAAAAAAATTTAAAGTTTAAATGTGATCTGGGTAGTTGCTGAAGAGTTATGTGGTTGCTAAGGTGCTTAACATGTTGCTAAGGTGGTTGCCAGGGTATTACTATGTGGTTGTTAAGGGGTTTCAAACATTGAAAAGTGTCCTAGGTAGTTGGCTAAGGGTGCTTAATGTGTTGCTAAGGCATTCTGAGTGGTTGCCGGGATTTTTCCATGTAGTTGCTAAGAAAGGTTCTTAGAATGTTGTTTAATGTTGTTTTGTGTGATTGCAAGGGTATTGCTAGTGGTCTCTCTGGGTGGTTGCTAAGGTGTTCTGGGTGTATGAAGCATGTGGAAAAAATCAGAAATATATGTGCATAAAGTATATAGGGGAGAGTTGGAACAGTGGAAGGAAGGAAAAGCACTCATCTCCGCTTCTGTTGGTGAGTGCAGGCCAAGTTTTTTCCCCAAAGGTTGTATATGTACTCAATAGCAGCATATTTGTGTAATGTGAGAGTGTGTGGGAGAAGCCAGAAGTCTTTTCTGGGTGAGATATATGAAACACCATAAACCGCCATCTGCTGAAAGGGCTTGGATTGGATTTTACAGTGTAATATTATGGGCTGTAAAAAATAACTCTGGTGAGAAGTTAACAGTACATTACAGAAGTGACGGAAGGATGTTGATACTACATTCTGCTCTCTAATTCACTCACTTCTTTGAACGCTCTCTTACATTAAACTACAATCCTTGTCCCATCTCAAAAACACATCAAGTTAAATGAAATCACTGTCTTTGAGGAATTAGGCAATTGTTCTGTAATCCTGTGAAATCGATAGAAATGAGATCCAGTTCTTATGACGAAATAGCGGTAATCACAACACAATAGGATTTCACAAGTGTCCCTCAAGCGCTCAGAGAGCTTCAAAGTATGCAGTCATAATCACGTTTTCTCTAGGGTCATCCTCATGCGTTGTTATGAGTCATAGGGAGCATATCTGTGTGATGATGTTTTGAACCCTGGGACCTTTTTATTTTTTAAAGGGTTTTAGTTGGCCCCAATGTGGGTGTGTGTGCGTGTGTTTTTTGCAGTTGAAAGAACAATTTCTTTTGATGACATTCAAATGGTATGAAAATTAGAGATTATATTGAAATCTACATGTAACTCTAATGCACACTAAACACACATACTCAAGCAATGTTGATGTTGTTAACACTAACAGTTTGAGAAAGTATAACAGTAATAATGTTTGACATGATATGCGATAACTTTGCAATGGTTTTTGAGGCGGGATTTATTGTACAACTTTTTTTTTCTCAGTAAAAAACTGGCAGACATGTTACTTGCTTGTTCAAATGAAATTTTTGGGCAAAACTTCTTATTTTGGACAAACTTCCAAGACATGGGGCCAGTTTTACTGCCAGCGCAGACTGTCTTTTGGTGTTAAAATTGTACTGTCAGGTTTTACTAAAGACGCACAGTGGTGAATTAAAGCTGAAAAGGCGTGGACAGTTATTTTTAGGCCTGACCTTACTGAATATGCATTTGTAGGAGTTTCCTTTTCACACACAAAATTTATGGGAGGAGAGTATTCAAATGAATCGCGCAACACGTTTTACTAACGTTTACGCTTATCAAATTACTGGCATTTGTGCCATTATTTAACGCCCAAAAAAGTATGTCTTAAACTATTTTGCACTTGAAATTGCTGCAATTATTGTTGCTAGGAGGAGGCACTGCAGAGAACAGATTGCGTGTGGTAGAAGGGAGAGGATTTTTTTTCCACATGTATTAATTTAAACAAACATATTGTTTGCCAAGCAATGTTATTTTTAATTTGCTTCAGAAAATAAAAGATGACTTGGAACCCTCAACTAGAAGTCACACAATACCAGGTCTATCAAAACTTTTAGCAAACCTTCATTTTTTGGGCTCTGGTTATTTTCAACATATAGTGGCTTCTTTATTTCTTTACTTGCAACTATGCTAATTTGCACTGTGCTTGGCATATTGGGTTGGTCAATATGGAAATGCATCTGTGTTCTTTAATTTGTGCATTGTTAGTAAATTAAATTTGTGCATTATTTTAGTAAAACTATTTAGTAAAACTGGCCCTTGGTATCTGTAATTCCAAAGTACAGTAAATATGCACACTGGTGCATTCACTGACAGCCCACACACACACCTCAAATCATCAGATTCATCCGCACTGAAGAGGTGTGGCGATGTACAACCCACATAAAGAAGATAATTCCGCAAAGAACTGCAATTGCAGAATTCAAATGTATGAATTACATCTGTATAAATGACAAATAAATATAAATTGTACTGATATGAAAAAAACTGATATGCCAACAATTTTTAGCATAGAAAATCTTGTATATGGTCATGTAACAAATTATATGCATTTTGCTAGATCACCACTGACACATCTTACCCCAGTCTGCCCTAATTATATTTGTTCTTCTGGAATTAATGTATACTGCCCTTAAATAATGTAAAGGGTTGTAAAATGGGTTGTAAATGTAACTGTAAATCAATGTAAATCAGTTTAAAGGTGACATATGAAAATGTGACTTTTTCCATGTTTAAGTGCGTTAAATCGGGTCCCCAGTGCATCTACCAACCCAGAAAACGTGAAAAAGGACAACCCAGTAACTTTTTTGGTAAGCCTTTTTCTGCAGGCATGTGAAAAAACAAGCGTGTTAGATTTGACGTAGAAAAGGGCATCTTATTGTAATATTACTGTACCTTAATCTGCACGTTTCCACCCATGGCGCCTCCATTTCGTTTTTGGAAGTGACAATGGTGTACCAGTTCTAATGCCATGGCAAACGTTCGAGCAAAGCATGCTAACTGCTCTGTCGTTGGCTACACAGACAAGCACAGAACACTATTTAGAGTCCCAGCCTCAGAGAGCAGTGGATTTATTGATTTATTTACTGTATATTTACTGATGCCACACATATCTAATATAACCATGCAATTTCTTTCCCAGCTGTTTACTTTCGCTGACATAACCAACTCTTTTTGTAACTCCTTTTTGTGTTTTTAACATAAAATTGTGTGTATTTGACAGTTTAAATGCAATAAGACACGAAAGAGAACTTAGTTTAGTACTCACATGCCACATGCTTCGGATGTGCATTTTAACTAATATGCTTTAAAACTAATGATTTCGGTGCGATAGACATGATAATCCAAACCAAACAGATGTTTCTGCTTCCACTCAATGAACTCAATTTCAAAAAGATATAATAAATAATTTGTGGAGTATTTTGAGCGGAAACTTCAGACACATTCAGACTTCCCGTTTGTTGCGGTTGCACGCTTAGAGTTTGAGCTCCGTCGAGTTAATTTCTTATTGTCTGTTTCTCAATTCAAAATCAATTTTATACACAATCATTCTTGTTTCTTATAACGTGTGAATATACCCCCTATTGTATTCTACAACTAAAACATCCGGATTGCTTTGTTATCACTAGTTTTGTTTTGATTTCCGGAGTCGCTAGCTTATAGCCCGTTAGCAGCACCAACGTGGTTGCCGCTAATCCTGCTTGCATTGTTTACACACTGCTTACACACATTTCCATTGTTTACTCACTGTTACTTGCTTTAATGGCGAATTTGTGTCCACCTTTGAGTGCAGGTGAGGACACGTTCGAGCTGCACTCGTTGCAGCTCGAGCTGGAGGCCGTGGAGAAGCAGATCCAGGAGCTGTTGGTGCGGCAGACGGAGCTGAGAGAGCGGAGGGCCGCTCTGGAATCCTCCCGGGTGAGTATACAGCGTGATACTAACACTCTGACCACCTCTACTCCGTGTGCTTCTCTGCCCAGGTCCCGTGCACCCTGGACGCGATCTTCCCAGATGTCCTTCACTCCGGCGCCGGGACACCACGGACCCTGGGTGCAGCAGCAGCGGAAGACGCGAGCCAGGCCCCGGCCGAGGACCTCGCCCCCTCCGCCGCCTCCGGTCTTCGAGATCTCCACCCGGAACCGCTTCGCTCCCCTCCGCGAGACGGAACGCGACGCTGTGATCGTCGGAGACTCCATTGTCCGGTACGTACGTGCTACTTTAGCTAAAGGTAAAGTCCACACCCACTGTTTTCCTGGTGCTCGCGTTCTCGATGTTTCTGCGCAGATACCCGCGATCCTGAAGGACGGCGAGAGCGTCGGCGCGATCGTCCTGCACGCGGGGGTGAACGACACCAGGCTGCGGCAGACGGAGGTTCTGAAGAGGGACTTCAGCAGCCTGATCGAGACGGTTCGCAGCACGTCGCCCGCGACGAGGATCATCGTGTCAGGACCACTTCCCACGTATCGACGTGGGCACGAAAGGTTCAGTAGACTTCTTGCTCTAAATGAATGGTTATTGACATGGTGTAAAGAACAGAAACTGCTCTTTGTTAATAATTGGAATCTTTTCTGGGAGCGTCCTAGGCTTTTCCGTGCTGATGGCCTACACCCCAGCAGAGTCGGAGCGGAGCTGCTGTCGGACAACATCTCCAGGACGCTACGCTCCATTTGACTAGTGAGTACATTCTTATATGATTGCTACGATGGCTTTTGTTCTGAACGCTTAAATGATAGTAGTTGCACTGTCCAATCTATAAAGACTGTGTCTGTTCCTCGAATAGTGAGGTCAAAACGTAAATTTAATGTAGGATCTAGAAAAAATCTGATCGTAATTAAACCAGAAAAAAGCAAAATACACGAACAGAAACCATTTTTAAAGCTTGGGCTCCTAAACATTAGATCACTTGCACCCAAAGCAGTTATTGTGAATGAAATGATCACAGATAATAGTTTTGATGTACTCTGCTTAACTGAAACCTGGCTAAAACCTAATGATTATATTAGTCTAAATGAGTCTACTCCACCAAACTACTACTATAAGCATGAGCCCCGTCAGAGTGGTCGTGGTGGTGGTGTTGCAACAATATATAGTGATATTTTCAATGTTACTCAGAAAGCAGGATACAGGTTTAATTCATTTGAAATACTTTTGCTTAATGTTTCTCTGCCAGATATGCAAAAGAAATCTCTCCTATCTCTTGTTTTAGCTACTGTGTATAGACCGCCAGGGCCATATACAGATTTCCTAAAAGAATTTGCAGAATTCCTTTCGGAACTATTGGTTAATTTTGATAAAGTGCTAATTGTCGGAGATTTTAACATTCACGTTGATAATACAAATGATGCGTTAGGACTTGCGTTTACTGACCTAATAAACTCTTTTGGAGTTAAGCAAAATGTCACTGGGCCCACTCATCGTTTTAATCATACGCTAGATTTAATTATATCGCATGGAATTGATCTTACTGATATAGATATCGTACCTCAAAGTGATGATGTTTCTGACCATTTCCTTGTATCGTGCATGCTGCGTATCACTGATATTAACTGTAGGGCTCCGCGTTATCGTCTTGGCAGAACTATTGTTCCAGCCACCAAAGATAGATTCACAAATAACCTGCCTGATTTATCTCAACTGCTCTGTGTACCCCTTAATACACAGGATCTAGACAAAATGACTAGCAATATGGGCACCATCTTCTCCGATACGTTAGAAGCTGTTGCCCCCATCAAATTGAAAAAAGTTAGAGAAAAACGTATTGCACCATGGTACAATAGTAATAACCAATCCCTCAAAAAAGAAACTCGCAATCTTGAGCGCAAATGGAGAAAAACTAACTTGGAAGTTTTTAGAATTGCATGGAAAAACTGTATGTCCAGATACAGACAGGCTTTAAAAGCTGCTAGGGCTGAGCATTTCCGCGAACTCATAGAAAATAACCAAAACAATCCAAGGTTTTTATTTAGCACAGTGGCTAGATTAACAAATAACCAGACACCACCTGAGCTAAATATTCCTTTACAGTTTAATAGCAATGACTTTATGAATTTCTTCACTGATAAAATAGATAACATCAGAAATACAATAGCCAATGTAGATTATACTGCATCTAATATGTCAACTTCTTTCGTCGCACCCAAAGAAAAACTGCAGTACTTTACCGCTATAGGACAGGAAGAGTTAAATAAACTCATCACTGTGTCTAAACCAACAACATGCCTATTAGATCCCGTACCCACTAAATTACTAAAAGAATTGTTACCTGTGGCAGAAGAACCGCTTCTCAATATTATCAACTCATCGTTATCTTTAGGTCACGTCCCTAAACCATTCAAGCTGGCGGTTATTAAGCCTCTTATTAAGAAACCACAGCTAGACCCTAGTGAACTGGCAAATTATAGACCCATTTCTAATCTTCCATTTATGTCTAAAATTTTAGAGAAAGTTATATGTGCTCAACTGTGCTCATTCTTGCAAAAAAATGATATCTATGAAGAATTTCAGTCAGGCTTCAGGCCCCATCACAGCACAGAAACTGCACTTGTTAAAATCACTAATGACTTGCTTCTTGCGTCAGACCAAGGCTGCATCTCACTGCTAGTTTTACTTGATCTTAGTGCTGCGTTTGACACTATAGATCATGACATACTAATAGATCGACTACAAAATTATGCAGGTATCCAAGGGCAGGCTTTAAAATGGTTTAGATCCTACCTGTCTGATCGCTACCACTTTGTTTATTTAAATGGGGAGTCATCTCAGTTATCACCAGTGAAGTATGGAGTGCCACAAGGATCTGTTCTAGGTCCTCTACTATTTTCAATATACATGCTGCCCCTTGGTAATATTATTAGAAAACACGGGATTAATTTCCATTGTTATGCTGATGATACTCAACTATATATCTCAACAAGACCAGATAAAACTTCTGAATTATCAAAGTTAACAGAGTGCGTTAAAAATGTAAAAGATTGGATGACCAACAATTTTCTGCTATTAAATTCAGATAAGACAGAGATATTACTTATTGGACCTAAAAACAATACACAGAATCTTTTGACTTACAATTTACAACTAGACGGATGTACTGTTACTTCCACTACAGTCAAAAGCCTGGGTGTTATATTAGACAGCAACTTGTCTTTTGAAAATCATATTTCTCATGTTACAAAAACAGCATTCTTCCATCTTAGAAACATTGCCAAGCTGCGAAACATGTTACCTGTTTCTGATGCAGAAAAGCTAGTTCACGCATTCATGACCTCTAGACTGGACTATTGTAATGCACTATTAGGTGGTTGTCCTGCATCTTCAATAAACAAGCTACAGATAGTCCAAAATGCAGCTGCTAGAGTCCTTACCAGGTCAAGAAAATATGATCATATTACCCCAATTTTAAAGTCTCTGCACTGGCTGCCTATTAGATTCCGCATCAGCTACAAAATAGCACTTCTTACCTATAAGGCACTTAACGGTTTAGCTCCTGCGTACCTAACTAGTCTTCTACCACGCTACAATCCATCACGCTCCCTAAGGTCACAAAACTCTAGACTGTTGGTAGTACCTAGGATAGCAAAGTCCACTAAAGGAGGTAGAGCTTTTTCACATTTGGCACCCAAACTCTGGAACAGCCTTCCTGATAACGTTCGGGGTTCAGACACACTCTCTCTGTTTAAATCTAGATTAAAGACACATCTTTTTAGCCAAGCATTCAAATAATGCATCTCATAAACTTTTTCTGCAGCTATATCTGATCAAATGTTCATTTTAATCTTTTAGCTCTGGTTTAACAAACCTTCCTTTTCTTAGTTTGAACAGCAGCTACGCTAATTATGTTCCTATTTGTTCTCTGTTTTTGCCATGGGATTGACATCCCATGGTAACTAGGAATTCACAAGCTCCAGTGTGGATCCAGAACACTTAAGAAGAGATGATGCCAACCCCACAGAGGACTTCAGATGATGCCAACCCTGAAAACATACAGCACTACCGAATTCTGCTACTAATTTATAGTGTTCTTTGTCTGTTTGATTACGTCATTAATTGATCTTTACCACACATCTCTACCATATGTACATCAAGCTACTACTACATATATTGTAAAAATGTCAATTTGGTGTAAAGCTGCTTTGCAACGATATGTATCGTGAAAAGCGCTATACAAATAAATTTGAATTGAATTGAATTGAACATTCTGGGGACACCTGAGACTAATATTACATATTGTAAAGAGGGGCATAATAGGTCCTTTAATTTAGACTTCTGTTTTTGTTTTGCCAGATTCCTGACTGTGGCATATGCTTTTGCACAGAAGATGACGATTTTTGAGATAACCTGCTTTGAAGAAAAAGGTATGTTTGTTTTGCACGGTTGGTGTATTTATCACATTCAAACATAATATTCCCGTTGAAACATTATGGTTATTGAAATTCTGAATGAAAGCGTGTGTTAATATCCTCTGTGAATGGTGTTTTATTTCCAAAGGCCAGAAGCTGCATGCATTTGTAAGAGATCCCCCCTCCATTTCCTGTCATAATGCATTTATTTGAAATATGTGATAGCAGCTGTATATCTGTAGGGTTTTATGGAAGCTTTGCAGACGGTTCAGATTAAGAAGTCTGAAATAACAGGGATAGAGGAACTGTTTCAGAAGTCCATAAAATTAACCCGATAGTATCTTTTCCTGTGTTAATTCCATTCATCTACCAAAATAGGGTGGATTTTTTTGGACTCGGCAGAACCGCATAACACTTTCGAAATATTTAGTTTGGATTAAAAAGCCAGAGAATGCAATACGGTGGAAAGTTCAGCTATCACAAGTATGAATATGTGATTTATATTAAGCTGGACCAAATATGCGAACGATTTGTCATTGCACGGTGAAGAAATTCGCAAAGGAGAGAACCAATGAGACTTCTGGGAGAAGGAATGGAAACACATGACCTTTCTAAAAAGGAGGCAGCGAACTCTTAGCATCAGCCAGAGTCACAATTATTTCACCTTTTTCTCTGTTGGAATGTTTTTGTCACTTGGCACCGGCCCTAGACTTGTATTGCTCAGCCTGGGCTTTGGTGCTGAAAACCTTTGCCGTAAAATGAACTGTAAAGGATGAAAGTGGTGCTTCTGTTATATATTAGCTGCCCCACATGCCTTCATCTACTTCTCTGCATGGCCACCAGCTCCATATACTTCAACATATGTGTATTTTAGCGGTAAGAGGAGCATTTCGAAATCTTGAAACCAGTGCGTATCAGAGCGTATTAGACCAGTAGGACCCATAAATTGTTCACAATAAGACCAGGAACATCCATTAAGAAAGTAAACTTTCAATTCTTACTTTCAATTGACTATAAAATGTATTAAGTGGGACATAGAACAGCACTGATGGATAAAACAGTGTCATCAATGCATCTGAAGTGGATGTGTTTGATTGTTTGTTTCATCTGAACCATCTTTTGAACTGATTTCATACATGTTGCACAGTTTATGTATGTTGCTATGTATGCTGCATGTGGTTTCCCCTCAGATGTAGTTGTTGAGAAGTCAGTAGAGCCCAGACAGGTGGAAGGAAGTTTTAGTTTTTCTCTTTAGCATCAGCTGTGTTTACACTTGAACTCATAAATGGGCCACACTCCCATCTGGAGGTCCGGATGAATATAAACCCTGTAATATCTATCAACACCAGTACTACACTTTGCTTTTCAAGGGTTTCCTTTTCAAACATATAGTGCTGGGCAGTTTGACCAAAAATCTGTATCTTGTTTTTTTAGATTCTGGTAGTTTTCCCTGACTGTGCCTTTATGAATTAGAATGCATGAAACAGTTGCAGAGCAACTGCAGTTTAATCTCGATCCAAACAAACATGCTACATATCCACCTTATTTTTGCTGTAACAGCAGGTGTGGCCATTTGTAAATTTTATGTGTCTGGCTTCCGGTCTCATCCACGTCCAGCTATTTTTGACTGTACAAAACAGCCCATTTTGCTGCTTGATATTGCAAATTGGTGTTATTGCCATGTTATTTAAATGTATTATCTTAATTATGAACACACTAGTTTGTAGTGCAAACAGTTTTACTGTTTACTGCATGTTGTTATAGAGTGTTTTCATGACGCATCATCGATCGGCCATATTGGCGGCACTAAATGTAAACGATGCCACAGAATCGAATTAAACTTGCATATTTTGCTGATTATTGCTGCTGAAAATGATTAATTATTGTCATGTTTTGGGCTGTACTAATTGGTCAAACCAGGAGAAAACATTTGGAGTACTATAGACTACCAAAAGTTATAACAAATCAAAGAGAAGAGTGCAAAAACTGTCTGAGGAACAAAAGGTGTTTGTGGTTGGCCAGACTGAACCAGGATTTCCAGGGCAAGAATCTTAACAACATTCATGTTTGTTCTTATAATTTCCAGTCAGGTAGGTGAAATATTGGGCTAATATCTTAATACTGCTTGTATGTATCTTTACCACCTATTAACTTTAGTTTGTTGAAATATTGCGCCTTTTCCTGCTTACTAAGTCCTTCTCTAAATGATTTAGCAGCTTCCACTTGTTTTTTCCCGTGGTTTAGACAGCATAAATTAGCAAAACAACATCTTCAGTAGTACAATAACTGTGCTGTTGTTTACATCGCGCATCTGGGAAACTGTCCAAATTGTGACGTAAGTGCAAACCTTCTATTCATCTGCTTATTTCTCTATTAAAGCTAATGAAGATTCGTCCATAGGCTTCTGCGTTTCAGAATAAGTTGGATAGTATGATTAGTTTTTGATGTAAATTAGATTGTATAATTTTAAAATTGAAAGCAAAAACAGAATGGTCTGACCTTAGCTTTGTGAAATTATGTTACGTAAAACATATCTGCACTAAACAAATAGCAGACGGGCTGAATGAGACGCAAATTCATTCTCTGCCAGCAGGTGGTGCTTATAGAATAGAAGCAAAATAGCATTTCCTTATTACCTGTAAACAAAGCAGCACTGCGATTTTAAATATTACATTAAAGGAGAAGTCTACTTCCAGAACAACAATTTACAGATAATGTACTCACCCCCTTGTCATCCAACATGTTCATGTCTTTCTTTAATCAGTCGTAAAGAAATTGTGTTTTTTGAGGAAAACATTTCAGGATTTTTCTCCATATAATGAACTGATATGGTGCCCCGAGTTTGAACTTCCAAAATTCAGTTTAAATGCGGCTACAAACGATCCCAAATGATCCCAGCCGAGAAAGAAGAATCCATTATTTTCATTAAAAAACACAATTTAAATACTTTTTAATCTCAAATGCTCGTGTTGTCTTACTCTCCCTGAACTCTGTGTATTCTGACTCAAGACTGTTAGGGTATGTCAAAAAACTCCGACCGTACATTAAAAAGTATATAAATTGTATTTATGTACCTTTCTTCCTCAGCTGGGATCGTTTACAACCGCATTTAGGATCGTTTGAAGCCGCATTTAAACTACATTTTGGAAGTTCAAACTCGGGGCACCATATCAGTCCATTATATGGAGAAAAATCCTGAAATTTTTTCCTCAAAAAAATAATTTCTTAACAATTGAAAAAAGAAAGACATGGACATCTTGAATGACAAGGGGGTTAGAATATTATCTGTAAATTGTTGTTCTGGAATTTGACTTCTCCTTTAATATACGTGATGAAGTTAAGAAGAAAAGAAAAATACCAAAAATACCATCTAAATTTTTCTAAAGACAGTCAGTTTCCTCAGAGGTGCATTCATATGAACCCCCAGTTTAGTATTTTTGATTTCTTCCAATATTTCGCGCAAAGTGAACAGTAAGTTTGCTCTGCCTGCTAGTATTTACTTAACTTTGTGTCCGTCTTCAGTATCTCTGGCTTATGTTACCGGCCGTTTACAGTTGGTTTATTTGCCCAGTTTAAGAGTTGCTTGTGTGATATTAATATTTCTATAACCATTGGTCAAAAGTGCAAACAGTTAACAGGGATTTATAAATTCACGACGCTATCTATGTTGCTTAGCCAATGCCAGTTTATAAAAAAATTCATATTGTGTGTGTAATTCAAACCGGTTTACAGTTTTAACTGATATATCGCTTAAATCACTTACACTAGGTGCATATTATGCTTATTTTTCTTTAATAAAAAACTTTGCCCGAAACAATTTGCTTGTAATTCCATTCCCAACCAGACCAGTCATTTTGAAATTACTAATGAGCACAGTGCGCTCATAAGAATCGGAATGCCCATCATTTATCAAATTCCACACATCTTCCCACCCATGTGTTTGTTAAGTACATATTTTGGCTAATACAATTATGCTTTCAGCTTCCAAATAAAACAGGTTACTCAGTTTTCAACACATTTATATTTCTGCAAAATTTCCACAGATTTTGTCCACAAAATGCGATTAAAAATCCACAGATTCCATTTGAGCCTTCTGATGGGTTTTAAATGTGTAATAGAGCTAGCTTCGTGGAAAACTTTGTCATGGTGATTGAACAAAGCTTCTCTGTGCAGCATGTGAGCTAACCCATCTGCTTCATTCCACAGTGTATAAGGAGAGAAAAAGCTGCTATCCATCATGGACCTGTGTGATCCATCTAACCTCTGAACCACAGCTGTGTGACTGGAACGAGCTGTGAATGAAGACGTGTCTGTCACAACCGTTTCAAGAATTTCAGATTTGGAATCATAAAAGTAGTATGGAGTTGAAATGTCCTATTAGCATCTCTAGTTCATGACCATAAAAAGCAAACACAGCATATGGTGACTCAAAAACCTAGGAGGGGCTCATAGTTGATAAATGGTATGTTGAAGATATTAATGTAAACAGCCTGACACAGTAAATGCAGATTACAAGCCAAGAAGATAAGTTAACGCAGCAGCTGAATTCCACCGACTGTATTTCTGCATTCCGCTGTCACGGAGTGTTACTTTACTTAAAACACTGCAGCTCCACTATGAGCATGTACAACATGTCTTTTAAGCATGTTTGGCAGGCTTGTGTGAATATCACTTTTGTTTGTGATGAAAGAGCCCTTTAGAATATGTACACAGTCTTCAAAAGTCGGTAAGATTTTTAAAATATTTTTGATAAAAGTGTCTTATACTCATCAAGGCTGCATTTATTTGACCAAATATTGCACGTGCCGTGGTACTGTCATGAATGCGCTTCAAAGATTGACACAGAACAGAATTGCTGAATGAAATTGTTATTTTTGTTTTCCTTGCGCACGAAAAGTATTCTCATAGCTTCATAACGTTGCAGTTGAACTGCTGTCGAATGGACTATTTTAACGATGTCTTTACTACCTTTCTGGGCCTTGAACGTGGCCTTACATTGCTGTCTATGCTCACGGACTTCGATCTTAGCAAAAAGGTCATGCAAGTTTGGAAGGACATGAGGGTGAGTAATTAATGGGGGTGTAAGAAAATATCGATACACGTGAGTATCGCGATTTTTTGTTTGCCGATACTGTATCAATTCTCAAAAAACAGAATATCGATATTTAAAAAAAAAAAAAAAAATCATACAAGATTCATGGCAGATGCCTTGTTTTGAGTTTATATCCCGACCGCTAGACGGCAGTCTTCTTATCTCTGAACTTAAACAGTGACAGGAAATATTGGCATAAAGGCACGCCACTAATGTTATCGTTAATATAGTTAGCCGGCATTAATGGAGGATGAAAGAATAGTACCTGCTCCCGCCTTGGTGTACTTTTGTGGTAACGTCCGCCCTGGGACCGTGGCGGCCGCGCGGCGGTTCCGCTGCATGTCGCGTCCCGTGAGAAAGGGTCTTCGCGGCGGGCGGTGTGGTAGCTTTCTCTCGCTTTCTCTCGTGGTGGGGGCGTTTTGTGCAGTTGGCGATTCCACGCGAAACATAAATACAAACTGAAATCTGAAATCCAAAACTTGTGAAATTCTCAGAACAAGAAGGTTCTAAGAATATTCAGTACATGTATTTATTTTATTTTGTTTTCTTTAGGATTCCTGCAAGCACTTTATTTCTCATTGATATTAAGCAGATGTAATTCTTAAGTTCAAAATGTTACGACATTGTCCCCCGGTTTCACAGACCAGGCTTAAGCCTAGTCCCAGACTAAAATGTGAGTCTGAGCAGTTTCAACTGAAAGAAACTTTGTATGTTACAATTGTAAACTTAAACTGTGAACCTTTAAAGCAGGGTCTAAAAATATATATGCTCTGTTTATGAAAGCTTATATTTTATACATTTAATAACTAAAGAATCCTGGAGGCATTTTATTTTCCCTCTTTACTCATACTGCACAAAAAGTAATTCATTAAGAATGTTACAGGGACTGATCTTTTGAACTTTTTGAACTGAACTTTTTGCTAAGGTTTGCATATGGTAGTGTGTACAGCTTTCCTTAAAGTATATCCTATTCTTAAAACAAGAAATATCCCAATATATCACCTTGTTTACAGTATCGCAACCCCTGTATCGTGATAAGTATCATATCGCCAGATTCTTGGCAAAACACAGCCCTAGTAATTAATGACAAAATTTTAATTTATGGGTGAACTATCCCTGTAAGGAAATTAAGTTTTGACTCATCTTCTGAAACAGATAATGAAAACAAACGGATCAGAATGAAAGCCTTTAATTACTCTCTAATTATAGTATTGAGCAGCAAAGACTACATCAACTATGCAGACAGACCTATTTGTTTGTCTGATGTAGGAACCAGTAAGATTTGATGTTAAGTTAAAATCTGAAGGCTGAAATTTCAATTTGTTCATCGTACAAAGTGACTGTCACTTCAGAAGACTTACCAGTCTTTTGGATTCATTCTGCGGTATGTTTATGACTTTTTTGAAGCTCTAAGGTTCTGTTGATTTTGATCATATGAACCAAAACAATACTTCAAAATATCTTTTGTATTCTGCAAAAGAAAGTCAGTCATACAAGTTTGTAATGATGTTAGGGTGGCTAAATGATAAGAAAATCTTCAGTTTGTAATGACCTATCCCTTTAAACTATTAAAACAGTTTAAATTCCTCAGATGTGTTTTTTTCTGATGGTTTTAAACAAGCATTTCAGCCTAAAACGGAAGCTCTGGAAAAGTCAGCTGTGCATGTTTGTTCTTGCTGAGTAGCTGTTTTGGAAGGAGGGGGGAATAATGATTAGTCATTTAATATTACAGTGATGTTTAAGGTGTCCTCACCTGTGAGAAAGCAGTATGAAAGCTGATACCGGGTTTGACTGATGTTTACTTCATAGACAGATGTGGAGGCAAACGGCACCCTTTCAAGAGAAACACTAAACTGTCTAGGTGTGTTCAGGTAATCACAGACTACATACGCGTTTTAACCACCATGATTTGCATGTATCATTTAGGAACCTCATTTAAAATTATAGAGTAGTAGCACAAAAAGATTAATCACTGTAAAAGCTGACACAGTGTTTGTCAGCCATTGTATTTTAGGATATGTAGCATTTTAGAGTAAGACAGAATGTAGGGTGAAACAAATATAGGGTGGGATTTGAATTTATCTATTTGGAAATTATCAGAGTGCAAGACAGGAGGATGGAGTGGAAGGCTTCAAAAATAAAAAAAAGTTGGAAGCCCGTTTCTGCCACTAAATAAAAAAAAAAAAAAAAAAAAAAATGGTAATTGTGGCTTTTTATTTAGTAATTATGACTTTTTTTCTGTAATTGCAAGTTCACATCTCACAGTTCTAACTTTTTTTTCTTAGAATTGTGAGTTATAAAGTCGGAATTGCGTGATATAAACTTGCAATTGTGAGTTACAAAGTCAGAACTGCAAAAAAAAAGTTGGAATTTTGAGATATAAACTCACAAATGTGAAAAATAAAGTCATTATTGTGGGGGAAAAGTCAGAATTGCGGGATATAAACTTGCAATTGTGAAAAATAAAGTCGGAATTACAAGATATAAACTCACAATTCAGACTTTTCTCGCAATTGCGAGTTTATATCTCACAATGCTGACTTTATGGTTCGCAATTCAGATTTTTTGTCTGAATTGTGTGATATAAACTTGCATTTGCAAGTTATAAAGTCAGAATTGCAATAAAAGCGTTAGAATTTTGTGATATAAACTCGAAATTGCCAGTTATAAAGCCAGAATTTAGAGATATAAACTCGCAGGTCTGACGTTTTTCCTCAGAGTGACATGATATAAAATTTGGGGGAAAAAATCTGACTTATAAACTCGCAATTCAGATTTTTTATTTATTTTTTTTTTAGAATTGCGTGATATAAACATGCATTTGCGAGTTATAAAGTCAGAATTGTGATTAAAAATGTCCCAATTTCATGATATAGACTTACAATGATATAAACTTTATAGTCAGAATTGCAGTGGAAAAAGTCAGAATTGCGGGATATAAACTTGCAGTTGCAAAAAATAAAATCAGAATTATGGTAGAAATCACAATTCTGATTTTTTTTTTCTCGCAATTGTGAGTTTATATCTCACAATTCTGACTTGACTCGCAGTTCAGATAATTTTTCTTAGAACTTTCAGTTGTGAGATATAAACTCTGAGAATTCTGGGAAAATATCAGTCTTAGTTTACCCTCAGAACTGGGCTTTATAACTCACAATTGCAAGTTTATATCTCACAATTCTGAGAAAAAAAGTCAGAATTGCAAGATAAACTCGCAGTTGAGAAGAATTGCCACTTTATATCTCACAATTCTGACTTTATAGCTCGCAATTGTGAGTTTAAATCTCACAATTATCTGAAAAAAGTCAGAATTACGAATTTGTATCACACAGTTCTCCGAAAAAAGTCAGAATGGTGAGAAAAAAACACAATTACCTACATTTTTAATTTTTTATTTAATGGTAAAAAATTGGTTTCCATATAAAGCAGATTATTGTATTTTGATGAAAAAATATTCATTTAAACACTGTATTTCTTTAGAATTTTGTGCATCAATTAAAGAATCATCCACAGATCTGAAACTACTAGGAAAAAAAACCCAACTTTCCATTGCAGCTAATTTTACGGTTTTCTTTTGACGCAGATTAGATAAGGAAAGAAGCAGGCCTTCATGAGAAACAGTATCTTCAGTTTTAATTATAGAAAGACTCCCAAGAGATCTTAACCATGAGATACACTAATTAACTGGCAGTGGCTGTAGGTTTGCTGTGTGGTTACAGCAATCCCAGAGTACTGTGGTCAGGCTCAGATTGTTTGTTTTAATGATTGGTGAGTCACTTGTAAAGCAAGTGGGGGACATGGAATTGGGTCTGACTGCATCATGACACATGTTCCTGCTGTATGTATCAGGAAGTTATTGTGTAGATATGTTCTAATGCACATGTTTCTGTATGGACCACAGCTTTCAGTTTGTCTTGAAATAAGGATGAATATAAAATATAAAAAGTTGGATTTAAAGTGTGAGATCAATATAAAGTCTTCTTTTATTGCATTTTTCAATGCAATATATAGAAGCCGTTTTGGCTACAGAATAATAAGTTGCATGTTTCTTGCAATTCCATGCTCCTCATAGATCTCACAATTTTCTTTTCAGAATTTGAGATCTCATAGTTCTGAGTTCATAGCTCACAGAGTTTATGCCTTACAGTTCTGAGACTCAAAATTTCGAGAAAAAAATGAGAGATGTAAACGACAGTGGAATATCCCATCAGTCTGTTTTGTGTCAGAGGTTGTGCTTGTTGGGCCCTCGGGCAGTGCGAGCAGCACTAACCTAATGCTAACCTGCAGTAAAGCTGCCAGCCTGGCTCCTCTTGACTTGCCTCATCAGCACACCCCTGTAATATCCCAAAAGAGCATCGTTCACACACTGCGTGCCCCCTGCTTGCCCTCGATGACCCATAAATCTGCAGCGCTGCTTCTCTTTTATAGTGCTGCTCGAGACTAAACATGCCACATGCACGGGATTTAGCTTAAAGCACCTTCTGTTCTTTCTTTTTGAAGCTGTAATTTCCTGCGTTTGCTTATTTAAGCAATGAATCTTTGTCACTTGCTGCAAAATAAGTGACTTCCTGATTGCACAGGCTGTATAGTTTATGCAGAGGCCATGTTGATTATAACAAAAAATAATTTAAACTTTTTTATTCAAGGCTACAGTAAGGCACTTACAATGTAAGTGAAAGGGGACAATTTCTGGAGGCTTTAAATGCTTAAATGTGAATCTTATAATTTCATAAAAGCACTTTTTACAGTAATTCTTCTTTTAAAAACCCATTTAATTTCATTGTATTTTTTAAAGAGGGACAAATGCAAACTATTTTTTGTGGTAATCAACATTATACAAGAATTGGCGTCAGTTGAGCTTAACTTGTACTCAACCGGGAATACTTCTTTAATTTGATGTGGGGGGATTTTATGCTTTTCCGTGCTCCAAGAATATGTCCTCTCATGTCATGAGAAATGAGAATTAATAAAAGAGAATTGAAGCTCCCAGGTATATAATTACGTTCTTCATCTGCAAGAACGCTTTTTGGATGACAGGAGTCAGACAGTAAGTCTATCTTCTTGTATATACAGTTCGCTATAGCACAAAGGAAAGGATTGTGTGTTTGTACAGTGTGGATGTCTGTGAGGACAGGCATCCTTTGGGAGGACAGGGGAACCAGGAAGCAAAGAGCAGCAGAGCATGGAGGTTTTTGCGGGTGATCTGTGTTGAGAATCTGACATCTGCTAGCCAGGCTATATGTCCCATGAGGGTAACCGTCAAGATCTGGGGGTTTTATCCAGAATGAAACCTTGTTAAAGGTATAATTCACCCAAAAATAACAATTCTGTCAGTATTTACTTAGTCTCAGGAAACGGTTTTCTTTGAGTTTGCATGAACTACTATAATCATCAGGAAAAATACTGAACTTTTACTTTATGTAATGACTTTTATGGAAAGTGCATTTTGTCCATTCAAACTGTTGTTATGTTACACCAGTTAAAAATTTAATTTTAAAGGTCCACTGAAGTGTTTTGAAATATGCAGTGTTATTTTATGTGTTGACGTAATTTCAACTAAAACACGAAGACAGGACCAGGAAGTGCAGGTTGATATCAAACAAGTCCCGCCCCTTTTTTTGCCAGTAGCGTTTCATTTATATCACAGCTTGGCCCAGAGCCATTAAGCTCAGTAAAGTTGACAGCGTGTGATAGCCACAATCTCATCCATATTGCTATAAAATATAGCATTCTATATAGAATTCAAATGGGTCAGATACGTTTTGGTGTTCTGCGCAGACTGCACATATTATTCGCTCCATGTTATCATCTTTCTGGACCAAGGCAGAGGACAAAAACAGACTTCTTTTGCCCCAACAGAAAGTATATTTAATGTCTGATTCATTCCCTATCCCCTATACAGTGCACTACGTGCCATTCACCATACAAAAAATACAAATTCTGTGAACAAGTGACTGATTTCAGCTGCAGCTTTAGTGTCTATTTATAATGTAGGGGGCGGGATGCTTCGGATTCTAGAAAGCATTTGATTGGACAAAAAGTTTGATGGGAAGCTGAAGTGTAGAGTGATGTCATTAAAATCGTTGATCCATATTGGTGGAAGTCAAAGACTATAAGTTTTGAATGCTTATATCTTCTAAATGCAAATTTTGTCATTGTTTTGGAGCATACTAGCTTATGGATAACCTTAAAGGGGTCATCGAATGCAAAGTTCACTTTTACATGTTGTTTGAACATTAATGTATGTTGGCAGTGTACAGTATGTACACATCTGCCCTATAATGATAAAAATCCATGCAGTGGTTTTTAATTAATCTGTAAAAATAATATCCCCTTTTTAAAATCAAGCCATTCTCAGATGGCTGTCGGTGTGGAGTCCCGCGATAGTTGATTGACATGAGTGTCTTACCTAAGACCCGCCCTAAATCAGCTGTAACAGTCCAACCTCCATTGTTTTTCGATACCAGAGCTGGGATGTAAGTTAGACAAGAATATCTCTGATTGAGTGATTGAGGTGTTGTGTTGCTGGATGTAATATTGAACATAGTGGTTCATTTACTCCCAACATCTGAGCCGCTGAAGATGCAGTGGATTACATTTGTTTGTGAAGGGAATGCGCCTCCCGATCTGCATAAATGCGTCTGTGTTCACGCAAATCATTCGTGATCCAGCTTCACCTACAGCAGAAGTGAGTATAAGGGTTTTTTTTATGAATCTCTGCAATCAGAGATTCATAGTTCGCACATTTTGCAGCTAAACGCGCTAAATGCGGCTAAAGTAAACAATCTCTCAGAGCACAGCTCGTCACTCCACAGAGAGAAGAGAGGGGCGGGGTGAGCAGAGCTCATTTGCATTTAAAGGAACAATCCATCAGAATGGGTTGATTTTTGCAGAGCTGATTTTGACAAGGTAAAAAGGGTGTTGTTTTACACAACCATTGAGAATTTTTAACCAAAGTATTATAGACTTTTCATTAAGACCCTAAAGAATCATATCAACTTGTGGAAAATGGGCATCCGATGACCCCTTTAAGGCTAACATATTCATACTAAAGGCCAAAAAAATTCTATTTTGATTTCATGGGAACTTTAAGATTTCATTTTACTGACATCATATTTGATGAAGCAACGTTGTCTTTTTGGCTCTAACAGGAAGTTTTTCATTGCTTTGATTTGCAAGTGAAGGCCATTACATTGTCCTTTTTTTTTTTAATGTAACAGGTTTTTTCCCCCTGAGATTTTCAGGCATAAATAGCAGTTTTTCATAAGAATGTGCCTCATGATACAGCCTATTACGCTGCTATAAAACCGCAACAATACGACAAATTGTAATGAGTTTCTGCAGAATGGTTGCCCTGATAAAGCCAAAAGCTGATAAACAGGAACATTAGGCTAGAACTCAGTGTAGCAATTGTTCCTGTGGGGCGACTATGTCAACACAGCTGAAAATCACTTCCTTTAGGTAGCGTTTGGGTCTTTTCTGCAAGAACCAGAAATAACCAGTGATTACAAACTGACTTGGACTGGTTTCTTGCTGGCAGACTAACTTGTTTACTCTTTAACCAAATTACAGCCCAGAATGCCACAAGGCATCCACAAACGGTGTTTCCCTCTAAGCAGAGACTTAGTGACTCCCAGCTGTGGCATTTTTTTTTGGAAAGGTTCATTTTGGGTCCTGTACCTCTTTAACAGTGCAGTATCACAGACAGGTCAACTCTCAGAGAATGAAGATCTGTCTCCGGTTCTGCTCAACAATGAAATCTGCCCTGAGGCCTGCTAGTGAGTGCTATAGAGAAACATCTTTGTTAGTGGTGTTTCATTAATCTTGTTGCAAATATGGCCTTCTAGTGAAGATATTTAGACACATTATGTTCATTTGTCTTTGTGTTTCTCCACATGTTTCAGATTGAGGACTTTTACTGGATTTTACCCACTTATTATATGTTGTTTGCGTGCCTGAGACTATTTATTTTGCTTTCAGGCATAGCTTTTTAATGCAAGGTTAGACCAGGTCACTAATGAAAATGCTGTGGGAGATTCAAGAGGAACACATGCTTTTGCATTCCTAAAAAGTTATTTATTAATGGCTGGTAGTGCTGTTCATTTGCATGTGCTGTTTCTCCAAAAAAATCATGTAAATCATGATATGCTGAAACAAATATGACCCTGGAGCACAAAACCAGTCATAAGGGTCAATTATTGTTTTATACATCATGAAAGCTGAATAAATAAGCTTTTCGTTGATGTATGGTTTGTTATGATAGGACAATATTTAGCTGAGATACAGCTATTTGAAAATCTGGAATCTGAGGGTGCAAAAAAATCTTGAGTGGCAATGAGAGAATATAAAGTTAAAGTTGTCCAGATTCTAGATAAGTTCTTAGCAATACATATTACTAATCAAAAATTACGTTTTTATATATCTACATTTTTGGCATAAAAGAAAAATCAATAATTTTGAACCATACAATGTTTTTTTGGCTATTGCTACAAATTTACCCATGCTACTTAAGACTGGCTTTGTGGTCCAGGGTCACAATGACATTTTCATATTTTTAAGATGGCATCTCTTTTACCACAGATCTTTTGAAATAAAGCACAGATGTGTCTGAAATATCACGAGAAGTTGTTAGACAGAAAGACATCTTTGTTAGCGGTCCCTCATGTCACCGACCTCCAGCTTCTCACAAGATCTTCAGAGAAAGCTAGATGAGGATGGAGTCACATGGCTGGCTGCCGGAGGCTAACTTTAGTAATAGCCCTCTGTCTCTTGAGACTAGCAAGTTAATATTTTGCTTCAACATTTATTACCGACAGTAGTTACACAATACAGAAGCATAGTTGAAGTCCCCATGTACCCTTTCACATCTCACAAAGAGAACAGAAATGATAAATAAATGTTTCAGCAACCTAATTAATACAAAACAGGTATTTATGAACCTTAGTGTGAGACATCAGATGTAAAATGTGAGTTTTAATGATTCATTTCTAAAGACTCCAGTCTGTCAGTACACCCTCAACTGCTTTTCCCTCACTGTTGGCATAATTACTGGTTTAGCCTTGTGACACCAGAGCCCCATTAAGTGCTGATAATGGCAGGCCCAGCATTCCTACAGCTGGAGCCTCAAGGCTGACTGGAGAACTGGAGAACTACACACACAGCCTCCCTGCACAAACATTGCCATTGCATTTGTAGTGTGTCAACATTATGTTTGTTTTGTGGAATGGATCTGTCAGGTCATGTGTTTTATCTCACTGCCAAAATTTTGCCTTATAAAAACATCTTGGGGCAGTTTAATTTGCATGTAAGCACTCTTAAGGGAACATTTGCCTTATCTAGATTACAAATGATGTTGTTCGTGTGTGTGGTTTGTGGTAAAGATTGCTTGTGAGTTGGTGTTACTGATTATTTTATCAGTTCTGTCTTTCGCAGTCAACATTTGAAGATGTTAAACAGCTTGAATAGAAAAGTTGGTTAGGTTAATAGCACTAATAATATTGCTTATGTGAACAAACACACAATTTTAACAGTTGTGCTGCTTAAAGGGATAGTTCACCCAAAAATGAAAAGTTTGTCATTAATTATTCATTCTCATGTCGTTCCAAACCTGTAAGACCTTCGTTCATCTGAAGAGTCTTTGACCCTGAGAGTGTTTTGACCCTGCATAGACATGTTCAAGGCCCAGAAAGATATTAAGGACATTGTTAAAACAGTCCAGGTGACATCAGTGGTTCAACAGTAATGTTATAAAGCTACAAGAATACTTTTTGTGCGTAAGGAAACAAAAATAACGACTTTATTCAGCAATTTCTTCTCTTTATTTTTCATCTGTATTTTTGTTACCCTGCCATCATGGTGGCGAGTTTTCCACACTAAAGAACCACTTTCATTATACTTAAAGCAATGTTCAGAAATCAATTTCCCCATAATGTAGAGCAGGACAATTAATCGGTAAGAGGTTTGTTCAAAAACGCTGATTCATTCAGTAATGAAACAAGTGAAGTATTTATGAGTGAGTCATTGAATCATTCATTCAAGTGATTTGTTCAAAAACGCTGATTCATTCAGTAATAAAAAGAGTGAAGTATTTATGAGTGAGTCGTTTATTTAAGAGATTCGTTCAAAAACACTGATTCATTCAGTAATGGAACAAGTGAAGTATTTATGAGTGAGTCATTGAATCATTCATTCAAGAGATTTGTTCAACAACGCTGATTCATTCAGTAATGAAACAAGTGAAGTATTTATGAGTGAGTCATTGAATCATTCATTCAAGAGATTTGTTCAAAAACACTGATTCATTCAGTAATGACATAAGTGAAGTATTTATGAATGAGTCATTGAATTATTCATGCAAGAGATTTGTTCAAAAACACAGATTCATTCAGTAATGAAACGAGAAGTATTTATGAATGAGTCACTGAATCATTTATTCAGACAATTTTTTAAAATAAGTCATTCAAATTAATAAAACCTTTTTGAATAGACTGCAGCAATTAAATTACATGCTATTTTGCATCAGAAATTCAGTTCGGAGTTTTGGCAGAATTTTGATTCTTGTTCAAAAATACTGATTTATTTAATAATAAAACAAGTAATTTATGAGTGAGTCATTGAATGGTTTAAGAGATTCATTCAAAAAAACGCTGATTCATTCAATAATGAAACAAGAGAAGTATTTATAAGTGAGTCATTGAATCGTTCATTCAAGAGATTTGTTCAAAAAGGCTGATTCATTCAGTAATGAAACAAGTAAAGTATTTATGAGTGAGTCATTGAATCGTTCATTCAAGAGATTCGCTCAAAAACACTGATTCATTCAATAATGAAACAAGAGAAGTATTTATGAGTGAGTCATTGAATCATTCATTCAAACAATTTTTTTAAAAATAAGTCATTCAAATCAATAAAACCTTTTTGAATAGACTGCAGCAATTAAATTACATGCTATTTTGCATCAGACGTTCAGTTCAGAGTTGTGGCAGAATTGTGATCTCTATTTGAAAGAAAAATTCTCAATTCATCTAAAATCATGCAGCTTTACCATAATACACTTCTCTTTATGTTTCTTTTAAACTCTCATTCTCTAGCCTCAAATATAAGAAATCATTTCTGAAGGCCTCCATACTTTCATAATATCTCCACCATCAGAAAGGAAGGAAACGAAGGTGGGTTGTGAAAGTATGTGAGATCTTTCAGAAGCTGTATGTCTTGGCCCGTGTGCTTGAATGGGGGGGAGGAGGACTCAGCGATGCTTGGCTGCTGGGGTGTTGAACTGTTTATGTAATCCAGCCAGCCATCACCCCTCCTAGCCTTTTAGTCCCGCTCGCTCTGGTTTAAACCTCATACACCCTTCGTCCCCCTCCTGTAGCACGAGGAAGAAACACTGAGGCCTTGTACTGGTCCAGGCTTGGGGTTCCGGGACCGGTGCCGACCATGGAGGGACCACGTCAGTCTCCCCCGAGCCATTTCCTGTCTTAACCCTCCCATCTAATACCAAACAGACCTCATTCTGCTTGTGTTCCCTGTCAAGACTGAGCCAACGGGTGTGCCAGAACCCTGCATGCTCTTTGCACTTATCAAAAACATCAGAAAACAGAAAAGGTCAGTGTGGAGTGTTAAACAGTCTCCATAGTTGCAGCTGCCATAGCAGCATTGAATCTTTCGCCTCATAGTTGTCGAGGGTAATGAGGTTATTCACTTTTGCTATGAACAACATCTGCTTATGAATGGGTGTGGCAGTTTCTCACTGGGACTGCGGTGGGAAAAAACTTATGTATGTATTTGTTTGTTTCATCCTTATATAAGGGGGTGGAGGTTTTACCTGCAGGGAAATGTGAAATGTGATCAGTCCTTAGGCATTAATGAGGTTAATTAGTGGGTAAGAAGTTCCTGGAATTCTTCGGCACATATTTGTGCATCAAAACAGTTTTCTCCCATCCCAGTTCTTACTTATAAAGATTTTAGTAATCATGTCATTCATGATTTTGTTTAGCTGAAAATTAACAATATGAAAGTTCAAAAATGAATTTAGTGACTCTAAAAATGTAATGTGATGCATGGCCGTTTCTAGGATTTGAAAACATCCAAGGCTGGTGCCAAAACATCAGCGGATAGTGGTGGTGGATGGGAGCTCACATCATACTAACATAAGATTTTGTTAGACACAGGTGAGTGAACCTGGATCCTTCTAGGAAGGTCCGGAGGATTGGCCCAGGAGAAAATTTGATATATTTTAAATGTAAAATTTAAAATTAATTAGTTAAATTCATTAATCTGGTGCATTTTGAGAGTTCAAAAATACGAGCTCCAAGTTAACCCATGTTCAGTGTGCAAATTGAGCAAAGAAAAAAGGTCGATGACCTAACTTGCCCCTCTTCCGATACTCGAAAAAATATCGGCTCATGAACTCATCGTGTGAGCAAAGTCATATTGTGCTTTCGATTTTAGTTCATTTGACAGATACTTTGCCAAAGCAGTGGCACAAAACAACATTGTTACACTATGAAAAAATAGTAAATAGTAATCACTGCAATTAGCAAACATATCAAAGTATTATCAAAAAAATATAACTTTACAAAAATATATTACACAAATAAAATAATACATTTAAAAATATATATTTGCATGCAAAAATAGGGCCCCTTTTTTTTTTTTTTTTTTTTTTTTTTTTTACCAAATTCCATTTTAATTTTGTTTTTTTTTCTGTTTTAATTTTTCTGGACTACTTTTTAATAAGTAAATTTTATTTTATTAATTAAAAAACGTGTCTAATTAATTAAAACAATGAATATACAATTTAACATCAATTTATCAAGTTAAGTTATGTTTAGGGTGCTATGAAATGTTTTATTTTTTCTCACCTTATATTTTATTGTTACCAAATTTGTTTTAGCATGTCTATTTATTTAAATGCATAAAACAACTTTTATTTATTTCTACAGCGGCCTTATGAAATTTTTTCTGGTTATGAAATAAAGGCATAAAATATTAATTTATCTTTTAATTAAAGAAAATTAATTTTTATTTTTGGCAAATAAAGGGGATGTGCTAATAAAATTTAAAAGATGGAAGAAATATTGCGTAACAAAGTTTCATTAATTTTTCAACAGTAGTAGTAGTAGTAGTACTGTAGGTACGTACATTCTCCTGAATGATAGTAATGTATTTCTGCCTCAATGTCTACAAGCTAAATCAAACTTTTATTTTGACGGGTTTCCGTGAATACCTTTAAATTTCTCTGAGTATATAACCCTAGTTTACTCAAATGAAACAGTGAACTGCTCACGAAGTACTCTCAGAGCAGTTCTGGAGATGTTGTTCATGCATTTTTTATGGCAGACGCTGAAATCACCGCGAGCGTCACGCGCGCTTGTGTGTAGTAAAGGAAACCGCGCCTGCATCTGCACCATTAATTCCTTCATTCATAAAGAGACACGCAGAACATGCAGGATTCATATTTAAATAGTATTTTGCGGCGTAATATTTACAGATACTAGTCTATATCGCGATTTGATTGAAGTGTAATGACCGGCTTTTGATTAATTCATTCAAACTTTGACAAATTCTGTGAATTCCTCGGAAATCATATGGCGATACAAAAACATCTGGGGCTTGATTTACCTGTAAATCCTAATTATTTTAATACATCAATTAAAAAAATGATCTCATAAAAGATTTGTTCAAGTCATTATATGAGCGCATGATGTTCCTGGTCTGTAGATTTAGTCATTTAGTAATCTTTTTCTTGATTCAACAGAGGCGTGTTGAACTCCCTCCAGGAATCCTTGGCATTTATCTCAGCACATGGTATTTTTTATGCAATAGAATTGGGCAATTTTCTATCGTACACACTTGCTCCTGTTGCAGCATCTGAAATAGCATAACTATTCTTTGCAGCTGTAATTATCTCAGTCAATTATCAGATTAGCCGTTGGCTGGAAAACTAGTAACTTCTCTACAGTAAACTGCTCTCAATTAAAGACCTACTGTAAAAGGAGCCAGTATAGAGGCAGAGTTCACTGGTGAATGGGACACCCTCACGGCTCAATATTTAGACAATTATAGTGGGTGAAATCGGTTGAATTTGCCTTTCTTTGGGTATTTTACTCTGAAAAGAAGTCATATAAATGTTGCAGATTTACTGGAAGCTTCAAAAGTTTGGGGTCAGTAAGTATTAAAACTTTTATTCAGCAAGGACAGAATCAATTGATTTTATAATGTTATTATACAAAAAAAAAAATCAACTTCAAATCAGTGCTGTTCTTTTGAACTCTCTATTTATCAAAGAATCCTGAAAAATGTTTTTCCACAAAAATATAAAGCAGCATAAGTGTTTTCGACATTGATAATAAATCATTTTAAGCACAAAATCAGCATATTAGAATGATTTCTGAAGGATCATGTGACACTGAAAACTCAATAGCCGCTGAAATACATTCTAAAATATATTAAAATAGAAAAGCGTTATTTTAAAATGTAAAAAAAAAAAATCGCTATAGTACTGTTTTTGCTGTAGTTTTGATTAAATAAATGCAGCCTTGGTGAGCATAAGAAACTTCTTTCAAAAACTCTAAAAATCTTCCCACATACTTTTAAATGCTAGTGTATGCTATATTTATAGATACATAAAGATATAGATATGTATCACAAATCTGCAAACACAATGAATCCTTAATGACATATACATAAAAGTTGCTATAAACAGGCTTTATCATTTGTATAGGTCTCCATTATACATCTCAAGCTGGGTTAACTGAAGTATGACTTTCTTTTCATGCACATTCATCAGCTAACACACCTGGTGAGCTTTATCACCTCATTTCACCTCGGTTATGGTCTCAGCAGGCATGCACGATCTTGCCTGTGATATCCTCCTGTCTCCACCACCCATTACAGCAGCTTTCTCACATGAGCACATTTGTGCATCTTCAGACCTCATGGTCTGCTTTTGACAAATATGCTGTTGATAAGTGCACATCCCCACTCGTTCGCTAAGCTTTGGATGTTCTTGTAATTCACTCCTTTGTGGCGCTGGGTTTATGTAGGACAGGTCCAACCTAGACAGCCTTTGTCTCCCACTGGTCTGTTTCCAGTTTTGCTCCCCCATGCTTCCTACTGGCTTTGAAGAGCCGCTGCATTGGAGTGTAAATCAGCTTGTGGGACAGGAGGATATCTGCCAGTTGTTTGGAGATCCAGGCTGGAATGTCATAGGGGACAGAGAACTCTGGTAAAGATCACTGGATCTTCTCTAAAAGTTGGGGGAGAGGTGAAAATGATTGAATTGGACATTTATGTCTCTATTACATCAACTCATGTGATGCAAATGTGTCTGGCAGATAACAATGACAACTAGATCTACATGTTTTCTGAAGAAAATGGGAGTGGTGCTTAGATAGTGTTGTAGTAAATGAGTCCAACAAAACCGGACTCCGTCTGCTTTCTGATTTCAAGACTAGTCTGTTTTCTAAGACCAGTCAAGACCGAATCCAAATACTTCTGAAAATGTGGTCATTGATGTTTTTGTTTCTAAAAAATGTCTCTTATTGTCACCAAAGCTACATTTGAACAAAAACTGTAAAAATGTGAAATATTTTTACAAATTAAAAAAACTGCTGTTTTAATTATATTCTAAAATTTAATTTATTCCTGTGATGGCAAAGCTGAATATTTGGCAGCCATTACTTTAGTCAGTTTCACTTGATCCTTCAGAAATCATTCTAATACGTGACCCTGGAACACAAAAACAGTCATAAGTAGTACGGGTATATTGTAGCAAGAGCCAACAAACGTTAAAATGATTGATTTTTCTTTTATGCCAAACATCATTAGGATATTAAGTAAATATCATGTTCCATGAAGATATTTTCTAAATTTCCTACCGTAAATATATCAAAATGTAATTTTTGATTAGTAATATGCATTGCTAAGAACTTCATTTGGACAACTTTAAAGGCGATGTTCTCAATATTAAGGTTTTTTGTATCATTAGATTCCAGATTTTCAAATAGTTGTATCTTGGCCAAGATACAGCAAGATAAGCGGAACGCTTATTTATTCAGCTTTCATATGATGTATAAATCTCAATTTCAAAAAAATTGACCCTTATGATTGGTTTTGTGGTCCAGGGTCACATATGTAGATTTTTAAAACTGTAATAAAAAAAAAAAAATAAAAATAAAAAAAGGTATTTATTTGAAATTGAAATCTTTTGTAAAACTGTAAATGTCTTTGCTGTCACTTTTGATCAATTAAATGTTTTTTTGGTGAATGAAATCATTAATTTCTTTAAAAAAAAAAAAAAACTTACTGACCCCAGATTTTTAAACAACGGTGCATATATTATAAACATGCTATCTTTGTGGGAATTTTTGGTAACACTTTATGTATAATGCATTATAAAAGTAGTTTTAATGTATTAATTATGCCTTGTAATGCACATTATAATGCATTATACAATCTCATGAATAATTGTAACCACAATTAATACATTATAACAAATTAATTCATTACACTTTGCACTTTAAATTCAGTTTTAATTATTTATGACAAGATATATTGTATTACAATGCACATCATGAATAATTATAATGCATCATACCCTTTAATAACTCTTTATAATGCATTATACATAAAGGCTTCAAAGGGGTAGTTCACCCAAAAATGAAAATTCTGTCGTTAATTACTCGCCCTTAGGTCGTTCCAAACTCGTAAGACCATTGTTTATCTTCGGAAACAAATTGTGATATTTTTGATGAAATCCAAGAGCTTTCTGACCCTGCATAAACTTTTATCAATGTCTTACTACCTAGAAAGGTGCAAAGAACATAGACAAAATAGTCAATTTGACATCAGTGGTTCAACTGTAATTTTATGAGGCTATGAGAATACTTTTTGAACACAAAATACAAAAAAAACTAAAGAATACAAAAAAAACTAAAATAACAACTTTGTTCAACAATTCTTCTCCTCTGCATCACTATGCAGGGCCAGAGAGATCTCGAATTTCATCAAAAATATCTTAATTTGCATTCCGAATACGAATGAAGGTCTTATGGTTTTGGAACAACATGAGGATGAGTAATTAATGACAGAATTTTCATTTTTGGGTGAACTGTCCCTTTAAGTAAAGTGTTACCAATTTTTAGTAGTTATTTGTCAGTTTGAGGGATGTGGCTGTTGCTCCTAGACCTAGACCTACTAATGGCTTTTACTCACTTCAAATGGCTAGTTTTGTGTACTATTTAAAAACAAGCCATTTATTAAAACAAAGTAAGACACTAAGTTTAGATTTTTGTGTGTTACGTGTTATATTAAATGACAAAGTAAGTGTTGGGAAGTATCTTAACTAAAAAAATTAAATAAAAGTGAGGCTAGGCTATTTCAGTGTAGTTAGCTGCTTGAAGTGCTGCTAACCACTTTTTCAAAACAGTGGATTCAGTGTAGTTCTGTACTGTGAACTGCTTTCAATTATGATTAGCATGTAGCTTGGCAGGCTACAGTTTCAGAGTAGCTTCCCCAAACTGAGGCAAACGCTCTCTGTTCAGTCAGTGATTCTCAAAGGCTCTTTCATTCTTCTGTTCTCCCATGTTTTATTCAGTGTGGAAAATCTTAGTTAATTGGTCTGGAGTTGGCTTTTCATGGCTGTTGCCTTAACAACAAGGGAAAGACCCCTTCTCCCTCCCGTTTTTTCTTTCCCAAACCCTGCCCATTTAAGGCTGTACCACTTTTTTCCCTTTTCCTCCCTCTCCCTCTCTCACTCTCTTTCCATGTCTTTCTCCCTTCTCCGTGTGAGGACTCTGTGACAGCTTTTCCTGCTGTTTGTAGCGAACGGCTGAAAGCGAGTGAACACGCGGCTGCTTGTAATACAAACTCAAACTGAGGCAAACGCATGCCCTGCCAAGCAGTCATTGGACAGGACTGTGAAGACTCTTCTCAGTTTAGCTGTATAATGTACTGATGAAGTCAGTTCTGGACTAAACTTACCAAGAAGTCTGATGAAGTGTGTGATGCTGTAAGAGAACAGCTTTGAGATTTCTATGTGGTAAGTTTCTGACTTTTCAGCATGCCATATTTAGTGATAAAGTTACATAGATATAACTTAACTTCCTGTTGCACTGTATGAAAATTGAGAAGAAATAAGAAATTGTTCTGGGATGTTCTGCACTGAATTTCTGTTTTGCGTTTAGGTAGATATCTAAACATCCTTAAAATAAGATATGTTTTCTTGAGAGGCAAAATAGTCTCAGAAAGCATGTTTTTAATTAAGTTTATTTTTGTATTGTAATTGTTCTGGTTTGAAGCATAAACCTCACTTTGTACCTCACTTTGTGACTGCTTAAAACGAAACAAACAAACAAAAAAACTCTCTATTATATCCTAATATCTTAAGCAATTTTGCTTTTACAGAAAATAAATAATTTACTTTTTTTATGCTTTGATGTTTTGTTTAGATATTTTTTTTTTTTAAACAACTAAAATGCATTGTATTTATTTATTTATTATTTATTTATATTTACATGAATGTGATGCTCAGTGTTGTAAATACAGAGTTCTGGCACGTCACATCTCTGAATATTTTGACTCATGAATCATGTCCTCTAAAGTTATGATTTATGAATCCACCAATCAGAGATACCATCTGTGCAGATGGAAGTTATTTTAGATGATTTTGCACTGCTTGAAATGTGTGTGTGTTTGTGTGTGTGTCTTTGGACGTTTTCCTGCATGAGAGTTTGATCCAAGTTCTGGACAGAAGCATCCTTAATATAACTCAGTTGCATTAGGCCCAAAGCTACAGCTTAAATTAGTTGTTTTATACTTATAAAAATAAACACCTAGGGTCATTGTGCACTTATCTGCAAAAAGGTCAATAATAATGTAACTTGCCCGGATGGCAGAGGTGAGGGCTTCATGCACGGCTGATGTGTTTCGTCAACTATAAGGAGTTTCCTGTGCAAGAGCCAAGTGAGTAGTTAAAAGCCCCTGTGTTTGCATGCCACACCTTTATAGTTATTAAAAATAAACCATTTAAATTTATGTCTGACATGAAAATCTATTCAAAGTCTCACACCTTGTGCAGCTGATTGTTAAAGTCTTTGTTTGTTTTGGCATGCAGTGTTAGTTTTGATTTATATCCCCGATGGATAGATGTGCAAAACTCACAGCTGCTTTTTGTTTAGAGATGGCTGACTTGTGTTCAAATCCGTTCACCCCTGCTCTGAGCATCTGCTTTTTTCCGCAGACGCTGTCTACTGTTGATCAGCGAGGCACCTTATCTTCTTTAGTGCTGGTAGTTAACATAGTCTGTCAATTTAGGGAAGGTCAGAGGTCAGTCTTTAATCCAAATGCATTTGTAAATCCTGCTGTTTCCACATTTTTGTAATGAAACAGAGATTTCGACAGAGAGGATGACTTGCAAATTTTTGCCCAGCCAAGTTTATTCGAACCAGAATATACAGGCGATGAACTAAGAGAGATGGACGTTCTACATGCATGCATGTGTGCGTCGTGGTACACTCTTAAAAATAAAGTTGCTTTAAAAGGTTCTTTACGGCAATGCCATAGAAGAACCATTTTTGGTTCCACAAAGAACCATTCAGTCAAAGGTTCTTTAAAGAACCATCTCTTTCTTACCTTTTTATAATCTAAAGAACCTTCTTTCGCCACAAAGAACCTTTTGTGAAACAAAAGTGTCTTCATGGAACCATTTAGACAAAAAATGTTCTTCTATGGCATCGTGAAGCACCTTTATTTTTAAGAGTGTATTCTTGTGAACCTTTTGCACGAAAATTATTCTTGTAGATTCATAAAATTACGGTTGAACCACAGATGTCACATGGACTGTTTTAACAATTTCCTTACTACCTTTCTGGGCCTTTAACATGGTAGTTGCATTGGTGTCTATGCAGAGTCAGAAAGCTCTCGGATTTCATCAAAAAATATCTTAATTTGTGTTCCGAAGATGAATGAAAGTCTTGCGGGTTTGGAACGACATGATTGTGAGTAATTAATGACAGAAATTTAATATCTGGGTAAACTATCCCTTTAAATGAACTATTGCAATATTAGATGACACTGACGTGCACTTTTATAGTCTGAATTTGTAACTGAAAATGATTTCACATATAATTTCAATTCTGCATGCTCTTATTCACTCTCAGATATATCAACTCTCAAATGACTGCTCTAAAGACAGGGTAGGGCTTTGACTCCGCTATGCATTATCTGAGTTTGATTGATTCAGAGAAATATTTACACCAACACTCCTTTTGCTCTGAAGGTTTGAAAAGTTTAATGACTATGTCAGTCTGTGCTTTTAAACGCCTCCCCAACATTCTTTCTCTCCCCATCTCTGTTTTTATGAGCTTGTGGATTTTGATTGCGAGAATAAATCCCTAAATCCAACAATACAGCAAACCCCAGATAATATAGCAAGAAATCTCATCTGAGTGGTATGTGTTTGGTCAGTTAATGCGATTGGCTTGATTTACAAATGCATTGAGAGTGTCAGTCTCATTTTATGGAGCAATAATAGAGCTAAAGGGAATTAGTAAATCCCTTGGAATGAGATAGAACATGGGTGTGTTTAAGTTAAACATTATTCGTTCTCTGTATGCTGTTCTCTTTGACTATGGAAGCCCATTTCTGCCACTGAATAAAAAAAAATAAAGAAAGATACAACAAAAGTTGACTTTTTATCTCACAATTCTGACTTCTCACAATTGTGAGTTTACATCTCAAAATTCTGGTTTTTTTTTCTCAGAATTGCATGATACAAACTCGCAGTTCTTACTTTTTTAACTAAAGATATAAACTTGAAATTGTGAGTTATAAAGTCAGAATTGTGAGATATAAACTCGCTATTTTGAGAAATAGTTAAAACTGCAAGATATAAACTCAAAATTCTGACTCTTTTTTTTCTCCGAATCGCGACTCTATATCAAAACTGTGACTTTTTTCAGAAATTTGGATTTTTTTCTCGCAAATGCAAGTTATTAAGTGAGATATAAACTCGCAATTCTGAGAACATATCGATCCTTTTCTTTACTCTCAAAATCGGACTTTATAACTCGCAAGTGCGAGTTTATATCTCACAATTCTAAGAAAGAATTGCAAGATATAAGCTCGCAATTGTGAGAAAAAAGTTTTATCTCACAGTTCTGACTTTATTTCTCGCAACTGTAAGTTTATATTAGGCAACTCTGAGAAAGAAAGTCAGAATTGAGTTTCTATCTTGCAATTCTGACTTTATAACTCACAATTGCAAGTTTATATCACGCAAATATGAGAAAAAAAGTCAGAATTGTGACTATATCTCGCAGTTGTGAATGTATATCTTGCAATTCTGACTTTATAACTCATAAACTGCAAGTTATGAAAAAAAGTGCGAGTTTGTATCATCCAATTCTGTGAAAACGTGAGAATTGTGAGATAATAATCGCTTTTTATTTTTTATTCAGTGGTGGAAACCAAAGTTCCATACTTTCACAGCTATTAATACATATAAATTAAGTAAATAAAGCTTTTTAAATATAAGATGCATTCAGTTTATTAAAAGTATCAAAAATATAGCATGGTTTCAACAAAAATTTTAAGCAGAAAGAGTGTTTTCAACATTGATAATAAAAATTAATCACAAAATCAGCATATTGGAATGATATCTGAAGGACCATGTAACACTGACGACTGGAATAATGGCTGCTAAATATTCAAATTTGCATCACAGAAATAAATGACAATTTCAAAATATATTATCACAGAAAGCAGTAATTTTAAGTTGTTATAATATTTTTTCCAATATTACTCTTTCACTGTATTTGTCTCAAATAAATTCAGATTTTAGCATAAGACTTCAAAAAAAATAAATAAATAAATAGTATATAAGTATGTAACTGAATTTTAGTAAGAAAACACATATGAAAGCTATCATAATCCTGATCAGTGATTGGTTACTCCTAAATTCCTTAGCCAGTCACTGCTTTCTTTGATCTGTTTGCTTTTACAAACCTGAGTACTTGTGCTATATTAATGCTTTAATAAAACTCTATGGCCAGTATGGGGTTAACAATGCCCACCCACCCATGGGAAAGACAGACCACATGTTTTGTGTCGTACAGTAATCAGAGGGTCTGCGTAATGGATCCAGCATGTTTCATGAGATCTGCAAAGGCCTCCAGGCTCAGATCGATCTGCAGATGAGATCATTGTGCTATTTGTGGAGCTTTAGAGCTGGGATCACCTCAGGGTTAGTCATCCCATCACCCACAGACTCTCCGTGCTTCTCACACCGAACCCAAACAAGCAAAAACAAGACTGCAGATGCACGCGATTAATTAAACCTAAATAACTCTCGCTCTCATTTTCATAATAGGTCTCCTTAGGGTTTTAAAACTAAAACAAGTCTTAATTGCTTTTATTTTAGGGTTTCAGTAATGGGCAGAGACTGTGTTGCAATTATAATCCATTCGCATATGGATTGTTGTAGCCCTGTTGACCCTAGAGGTGAACTGGGGTAGATCAGATCAGGGTACATGAAAGACGCATTATTAAAAGAAGTGTTTTTCTACTCTGCATTTGCATAGAAAACTATTGAGGCTCTTTGGCTCCATTGAGACACATCTGGTCCACATTAACACCCAAGAGCACAGCCTTCAGCCACACAACCCCCACTGACACCCCAGGCTGGCAAATACACCCTCTGTTATATTAGGATCATTGAATGTTACTAAACAGCCAAGATGAGAATAATCTGAACATTTAGCAGCATTAATGAGGTTTTAAACTGCAACGCAATTTATGTACTTTGACACTGTGCACTGAATGTACAGCCTGGTCTCATTGTTTATAAGTAGATATTAGTACGTAACGTTTTTGTTACGTTTTTATTGATGCTGAAACGTACAATTTGGACATTTTAATGTTTATTTTTAGCTAAAAAACTAAATATTTATAAATCTTTTATATCATTGAGATTTTTAGACCCCTAAACCTACCCCCAAACCTAAACCTAACAGCGAAATTACCATATATATTAACAATATAGCATTAAAAAGATATTTTTTTTCTTTTATAGTTGTGTTAAAATGCTGAAAATGTCAGTATTGTACGTTTAGATGCTGTAAAAACGTCAGCATTGTACATTTTAGTGTCTGTTAAAACGTAAATAAATTTTCTTCTTGTAGAACCACATTTGATGTATACGTGAATGCATCATGAGGTCACGTTGGAACGTACGTTCAGGACTTTGTTGATTATAGGGAAGTACTTAGGAGTATGTATACAGTTTGTCAGTGTTGTAATGCCACTGCCATAACATAAAATTGCATCTTGTGTAAATATTAGCATTAGGCTGACTTCATTAGTCTACTTAACCTTCATTATTACTTCACTTTTCAGTCCATATGTTTAAAAGCCATCATATATTTAAAATACTTAAATACTAATGGCTGGTCATGTGGTCCCAACTTCTAAGATCCCATGAAACGGTATATAATATGATGTACAACTGAAGTCAAAAGTTTACAATCACCTTACAGAATCTGCAAATGTTAATTATTTTACCAAAATAAGAGGGATCATACAAAATGCATGTTATTTTACATTTAGTACTGACCTGAATAAGATATTACACATAAAAGACGTTTACATATAGTCCACAAGAGAAAAAATGACCCTATTCATAAGTTTACATACACTTGATTCTTAATACTGTGTTGTTACCTGAATGATTCACAGCTGGTTTTTGTTTGTTTGTTTGTTTGTTTAGTGATAGTTGTTCATGAGTCCCCTGTTTGTCCTGAACAGTTAAACTGCCCGCCGTTCTTCCGAAAAATCCTTCAGGTCCCACAAATTCTTTGTTTTTTCAGTATTTTTGTGTGTTTGAACAATGACTGTATGGTTTTGAGATCCATCTTTTCACACAACTGAGGGACTCATATGCAACTATTACAGAAGGTTCAAACACTCACTGATGCTCCAGAAGGAAAAATTATGCATTAAGAGCTGGGGGGTGAAAACTTTTGAACAGAATGAAGTTGTGTACATTTTTCTAATTTTGCTTAAATATCATATATATTTTTTCATTTAGTACTGCCCTTCAGAAGCTACAGAAGATATTTAGATGTTTCCCAGAAGACAAAACAAGTAAAATTTACCCTGATCTTCAAATTCAAAAAGTTTTCTCCCCCTGGCTCCCCCTTCTGAAGCATCAGTGAGCATTCGAACCTTAAAATAATTGCATACGAGTCCCTCAGTGTGAAATGATAGATCTCAAAATCATACAGTTATTGCTGGAAAGGGTTCAAATACACAAATATACTGAAAAACCAAAGAAAATTTGTGGGACCTGAAGGATTTTTCTGAAGAACAAAAGGAACTCATAAACAGCTATCACAAAAAAAAAAAAAAAAAAAAAAAAACCAAACAGCTGTGGCTCATTCAAGTAACAACAGTATTAAGAATCAAGCGTATGTAAACTTTTGAACAGGGTCATTTGTTATAAATTAAACTATTATTTTCTCTTGTGGACTATATGTAAACATCTTTTATGTGAAATATCTTATTCAAGTCAGTACTAAATAAAAAACAACATGCATTTTGTATGATCCCTCTTACTTTGGTAAAATAATTAACATTTCACAGATTCTGCGAGGTGTATGTAAACTTTTGACTTCAGCTGATTTTGGGGTCAGTAAGTATTTTCAAATGTGTTTGAAACAAGTGTCTTTTGCTCAAAGCTGCATTTTGATATTTGTAAAAACAAAATTATACTATATAGAATATTGTAAAATATTTTGAAAGTTTAAAATAACCATTTTACATTTTAATGTATTTTAAGATGCAATTTATTCCTGTGATGGCAAAGCTGAATTATTTTCAGCATCATTAGTCTTCAGTGTCACTTGATCATTCAGAAATCATTCTAATATTGATTTCTTATTATTATGGTTGTTGAAAACAGTTTTGCTGCTTAATATTTTTGTGTTAATATTGTTGTAAATCATTTTGGCATATGTATTAGAAAAATAAAATTCCTTAATGGGGAAAAAAGACTTTTGAAGAGTAAGGTTTGTGCAGAGATTTATGCATTTGAGGGAAATCAAGAAAGGAGCTTGTGTGGTGTTCTTTTAGTATCGTCTTTCTCGACTGGCATGCGTCTTTAGGGTCAACTCCACGTTTGGTGCCGGGGTCAAAAATCTGATGGCAACCACATGTCTGACTCGGCTCCAAATTAAATATCCCCCTCAGTAAGAGCTACTGGCAGAAAACATAGTCCAAATGAGTTACATGGATTAATCTGCTAGATTCTTTGTCAAGAGAAACAAGAAAGAAAGACACTCTACACTGTTTTGGAAATGTCATGGTGAGGTCCAGGCCTGTAAAGGAGCTCAAGCTAATTCTCGTAGCAAATGCTTTTACCATGCAACCCTCCTGAGCAGTTTTCCAGGCAACACAGGCGGTGGAAATGTGTCCAAGTTCACTAGTTGGACAGTTACCCTCACCTCTGAGGTTTGGAAGTTACATTGAGCTGATTTGTTGAGACAATTCTGGACTCGGCTGGTGTTCAGGTAAATCTGCGTGATGAGAGAAAATGAGACCCGAGGGGTTTCATGCTGGCTGAGAGATTGCACAGTCAGCACTTCTCCAATGCTTTTGGACGGTTGTTTATGGAAAACCTCAAGATTATGAGGATGTTAGGGTTGTAGCGTTCCGCCAAATGCGAAAATGATGATAAAAGCAATGTTTCAAAGTTTCAAATGTGCTTTCAGGGACACGTTCGACCCCCCTCACTCCTTTTTCCAACATAGCTGTTTATGGGATAGGAGGAAAACATTTTCTTTCTTCATGCTTGAAGTGAACTTTTCATCTTAAAAGGACATTTTAGGAGAACAGACACTCCTCCAATCATGATAAAGTTGTTTTCTACTGATGCTGACAGAATAAAATAGTCATTAAGAGTATTTTGTATATTGAGATTACCTCCTCTAGCCTGTCCACAGTTTGGGAATAGTTTAGTGAGACAAAGAAACCCAATTATATTTAGATTTAAAGTTCTCTATCAGTCACCAAGCCGTTTGCCAAGAAGACCGCAAGTGGTTCAAGCACTGTGCCAGGAAATTCCAGTGGCTGAAAGAACATTTCTAAGTATAAAAAATACCCATTTGCTTGTTTTGGCCGGTGGTGTGTCATATGAACGAGGAGGCTGCACTGGCTGCTCGGGTTATGTTTTTCTTTTGATACTGGTGAATTCAATTATAGCTTTTAGTCGTGGAGTAAATTCCGTTCATACTTTGTGATGATATTTTTGAGTGCTTTACAATGAGGGAGTCGTTCGGTCAGGTTGTTGTTGACTGATGCGTCCCTCAGTGGTCAAGACTGAAGCTTCTGTTCAACAGAAGAATCACTCCAGAGGTCTTTGGCCTGTCACTTAGTCCTCCACAAATCATCCACTTACACTCTTTATTTGGAAAGACAACTTAATGTGAAAAACAGAGAAACAAATCAGGGGGTGCTTGCACTAGGTCTCAATTTTTCCTGTCGGATGGAGACAGATCCAAGGGAAGGAAATGCTATTGTGGTCTTCTTACTCTGGAAAAGACAAGAATTATCAGTAGATACTACCGTCTCTGGACTTCCTCTGTCTCTCCCGTGCCTTTAGACAAACAACGTTTAATTTAGAATGAGTATTTCTGGCCTTTTCCCAGGCTTTGTGATATAGGCAGTGTTTGCTTTGGCATTCGTTTATTAAATCAACTATTAAGTGGAGTGAAGAAAAAAGGTTTCTGAGTCATATTAATGCATGGTTACTTTATGTCGAATTCCAAAGCAGGCAATTTTTTTTCCTCTTTCGAAATTATATATGGAGGATCTGTGTGCTTTTCCAAACAGCAGAGCAAGTTACAAACTAATAGCTGCTGCAATTTCAGCTTTGCCATTACACTTTATGAATTACACTTTAAAATACACTACCAGTCAAAAGTATTTGAATAGTAAGGTTTTTAATGTTTTTTTTTTTTAAAGTCTCTTCTGCTCACCAAGCCTGCATTTATTTGATCCAAAGTACAGCAAAAACAGTAAAATTTAGAAATATTTTTACTATTTAAAATAACTGCTTTCTATTTGAATATATTTAAAAATGTCATTTATTCCTGTGATTCAAACACTGAATTTTTAGCATCGTTACTCCAGTCACATGATCCTTCAGAAATCATTCTAATATGCTGATTTGCAGCTCAGAAAAACATTTATTATTATTATTATGTTGAAAACAGTGAGTAGAATTTTTTTTTAGGTTTCTTTGATGAATTGAAAGTTCAGAAGAAAAGCATTTATCTGAAATAGAAATCTTTTGTAACATTATAAAATGTCTTTATCAACACGTTTGATCAATTTAATGCATCCTTGCTAAATAAAAGTATATAAAAAAATACCGACTTCTAGCTTTTGAATGGTGTAGTGTATAATGTAACAAAAGCTTTTTATTTCAGGTAAATGCTGATCTTTGGATCTTTCTATTCATCAAAGAATCCTGAAAAAAGTACTCAACTGTTTTAAATAATAATAATAATAATAATAATAATAATGTTTCTTGAACAGCTAATCAGCATATGATTTCTGAAAATGATTTCTGTATGGGGAATGGGACGTAGTGCACTATATAGGGGATAGGGAACGATTCAAACAGTGTAAATATGCTTTCCATTGGGGCGAATGAAGTCTAGTTTCACACTGTCACACAAACCGCTGCAACACACACACAGCCTGCTCCAGTCCAGAGACACGAAAGCACATATGCGCGAATGTGGCTTTACTGACATCAATGGCTCTGGCTCAGTCTGTGACATAAACGAAAAGCTATTGGCTATTTAAAAAAGAGGACGGGACTGCTTGATATGTCCCGCCCTGTCTTCCTGTTTCAGTTGAAATTACTTCAACACATCAGAATGGAGTATTCAGACAGACTATGGTTTAAGGTAATATATAAATTAACAAGATTTCAAGTCAATAAGACTCAGAGAACCTGACCACATGAGTTTGCACCAACAAGAGATATTTTCAAGGGTCAGATCAGGAAGAAAGAGCTTCAAACTGCACATTTTCACTTTGACCATGTGCCTACCTTTACAAAAAAGAAGTTTATGTGTGCTATTAGTATACTTCTTTTAAACTAAAAATTGGAAAGTATACTTTTAGTCTACTTTTTATGTACTTCTCAGAAATGGGCTTCATGTACTTTTCAGAAATACACTTAAAGGAGAACTCACAAATTCACAAATAATTTACTCACCCCCTTGTCATCCAAGATGTTCATGTCTTTCTGTCTTCATTTGTGAAGAAATTATGTTTTCTGAGGAAAAGCATTTCAGGATTTTTCTCCATATAATGGACTTCATTGGTGCTCCAATTTTGAACTTCCAAAATATAGTTTAAATGCAGCTTCAAAGGACTCTAAACGATCCCAGCTGAGGAAGAAGGGTCTCATCTAGCGAAACGATCGGTCATTTTTTTTTCGGAAAATAAAAATTTGTATACTTTTTAAGCACAAAAGCTCGTGTAGCACAGGCTCTGGGATGCGCGTTTCAAATGCTGTTTACAAACAAAAAGGTACAACGATGTCGGACGATTCTGAAGATGGAGTTTTTTAGCTGGAGTACATAGATGATGAACTTTGATGAACGTGATTCGTAGTAGTGATGGGAAGTTCGGATCATTTTACCGACCTTTGAGTCTCATTCAGCAAAATGAACGAATCTTTTTTCAAGTCATTTCGTTCATTTTAGCAAAATCAGCATCACGTGACAGCCCCATAAGATGAACGAACGACTCGAAAAACCCGAAGACTCGAAACAAGTGAACTAATTCCAGTACAGAACAGGATGTCGCACATGCGCGACTGAACGGATCACTCCCCGAGACGTCTCGTTCTTCCCGAGTCACATTAAAGATTTGTTCAAAATGAATGAATTGTTCAAGAACAACCCATCACTAATTCGTAGCATCATGGATGGGCATCCCAGAGCCTGTGCTACACGAGCTTTTGTGCTTAAAAAGTATACAAATTTTTATTTTTCGAAAAAAATGACAGATTGTTTTGCTAGATAAGACCCTTCTTCCTCGGCTGGGATCCTTTAGAGTCCTTTGAAGCTGCATTTAAACTACATTTTGGAAGTTCAAAATCAGGGCACCACTGAAGTCCATTATATGGAGAAAAATCCTGAAATGCTTTCCTCAAAAACCATAATTTCTTTACGACTGAAGACAGAAAGACATGGATATCTTGGATGACAAGGGGGTGAGTAAATTATTTGTAAACTGTTGTTCTGGAAGTGGACTTCTCCTTTAAAATAACATTTAAGTATGCTTGACTTATACTTAGAAAAAGTCTAAATATATTTGAGATATAATTGTGCTCCTAGAATCTGTTTTCATTGTTATATGGTAGGGGGCGCTATTACAGATCTTCTGTACAGAATTTCCAAAACACACACGTGAAGAAGAAACCTAAACAACATGCTTCCACATGTAATCTAACACGATCATCAGACATAAAACAGCATCAAAACTGTAACATTATGGAATAAAATGTCGACCAATAAAGAGGTAATAATGACTGTCAGACTTTGGGGTGTTAATCGACTCCATCTACGTTTTGATTATCATTCTGAATCCATAATCATTTTTTCAGCTTTTTGTTCAAAATGTTGTTTATTTCTTTGTTTTTTGTTTATGAAACTCACCCACATTCAAGTGTTTAAAAAAAGAATGCACAAAGCTAGAATAAAATGTTTTAGTTTACAAGCAGATTCCCTGTTCTTTCTTTTGATGTTTTGTATGTTCAGATATTCATATAACAAAATATATACAAATTAATACCTGGATAGAGACATAGTAGTATACTTGAAGTATGATGTAAAGTTTACTTAAAGAAAACTTACAAGTATACTTATAAATATATAAGTATAAGTATAAAAGTATAAAACTACTAAACTAGTAGTTTACTGAGATTATACTTAAAAGTGTACTAAAAATGCTACTACACGTATTTAATCAGTAAACTATCAGTATACCTATAAGTTCACTTTTAGTATAGTTGCAGTACAAGCTAAAACTTTTATGTAAACGGATGTGTACTCAAAGTCTGTCATACTTAAACTATACTTAAAAGTATACTTTTATATACTAGAAAGTGGGCCAATTTAGAGGCCCAAGGAGTATTGAAATAGTACACTTACCAGTATACTTCTAGTACACTAATATTTGTATACTTACTACATGAAGTATACTTAAAAATATACTTGAACTTTACTTAAGTATACTAAACTTGAAGTATACTACTTTTTGGTAAGGGTACAGTTAGCTCAAACCAATAAATCATGTTCTCCGAGCCTTATTAATGTCCCCAGACGTCAGAACGTAACACACGTTTGTATTTTTCCCTTTGCTTTGTGAAGTTTAAATGCAACATCTGCTTTGGAGCAGAACATGAGGTCAGAGAAGGAAAACCGCTGATGTTGGAGTGACAGGCTCGCACGAGGGCAGGAGGCCTGCAAACAATTTCCTCGTCAGGAGAAAACAAAGCACAAACAAAACAACACAGCAGGTTAATAGGTGTTTAGATAGGCTTTAAACATGTATCCAGCTGCCATTAGACTCCACTTAGACACGAGTGTTCTGTGAGTGAAGAGTTAAACAGAGCGGGTGAACAGTTTTCTGGAGATTATAGAGTATGTTACATAAGTTAATATATCTACATTTTCTAGTGTTTTGAGTATTTTTGTGTTATGGACTTTCTGGATCAGCCACTGCAGTAATTCAGGAACCCAACAGGAACATGCACTTGATCCAGCTTCCAAGTGAAATATGTTCTTCCTGTCTCTCATCTGGGTCATTCCTGGGTTTGCCATGTGGGTCAAAATTCGTAATGATCACTGGCTGTGGTTTCTATACTCGTTACGAGCTTCCAAGAGTCAGCCAAATCCAAACCGGCACTGCAAAGCAAAGGGGCTTTACAAAACAAACTCGACAGAAACCTCCTGCTTCTGCAAATTTTTCACACCATCTGCCTATGAAATATTTCAAAGCTCAGGCCAAATGTCCAGAAGCATAGTTTTATAACTGGCACAAACTGAATAATTTAGGCTAGTACTTTCTATAAAGAAAGCTGACAAAAATGAACACGGGTAAATATTTATTCATGATGCTTCTGTTCAGACGGTTCACGCTGTGATTTATTTTTCTTATTCGGTTCACTCCTGCTAAGTTTGAGAATGATTTGTTCATGATATAGTGGATTCCTATCTGGGATATGATTTATTGCATTTTCATAGATGAAATGTGAATTGCTTTTAGGCTGTTAGATCTCAAGCTGACTTCCTGTGTGTGCAGCGCAATCTGGCGGCTCACATTTGTTTGCACTGCAGATGCCTCAGTGATTTTAGATGTGATGTGGTCTGACAAGGGTGTGCGTCTCTCTCACTGTGTTTGTGTGTGTGTTTGCTTTTGTCATTGTATAGTTGAAGACCCAAGATATTCTGAGGACACGGGGCCATAACCAGTGTGAGAAGCTTGATCCATCTAAAAAAAAACAGTGCATCATGAGGAGGAACTGATTGCTTTTGTGGTAAATCTCAGTGTACTTATTTCTAGGCTAGTTCTATCTGTTTTATAGTTGCTTTTTGTTTTGTGACTATTGCAGCTACTGGGAAAGGTATGCTTATTAAAATCTAGAGAGTAACTATTAATTCTACAGTATTGTTGTTAGGTTTGTTTCATTCTGTTTCAACAATTGAATATTTTAAACTATGAATTTTGAATTTATTCTTTATTTGAACCTCTAAACCTCTAAACATTTTGTCTTTAAAAAACAAAACTGTTTTTGGAAAACATAAGTATTTATAAAAAAAAATATGAATCTATAAAATGCACCACAAATTTTTAAACTTGTTAATCTTTTTAATTTATGTAGATTTTAGCTAATTTCACCTGTAAAAAATGTTAACGAAAATCAGCTGATTTAATATTTAATTTAATTGTTAAAAATGTGAATCTACAAAATGCACCACAAAATTTTTAATCTTGTTAATCTTTCTTATTTATTTGTTACACTTAATAAAATCTAGAGAGCAACTGTTCAATAATTCAACAGTTTTTTTTGTTCTATTTCAACAACTGAATATTTTAAAACACTAAATTTTATTCTTTTATTTTACTCTACTTTATTTGAACTGTTTTTAGTTTTGTTCTATTTCAACAATTTCAAAAAGATTTTATAAAAAATATAAATCTATAAAATTCGCCACTAAATTTTTTATCTTATTTTTTTTATTTTTATAATATACATATTTACAGCTAATTTTACCTCTAAAAAATCTGCCGATTTAATTTTTACATTTTAAAATTTTGAGTTTATTTTTTTATTTGAATCAACTGAATATTTTAAAATTGCATTTTGAGTTTATTCTTTATTTGAAAACGTGCTGTAATTTTATAATCTGTATATCAACAGCTAATTTCACCTCTAAAAATTTTTCCTTGAAAAAAACAAAACTGTTTTTGAAAAAAAAAAAAAAGATTTTATGGAAAATATACCTATAAAATTCACTACAAAATCTGTAATCTCGTTATTCTCTTTTCACCTCTAAAAAATTAAAACAAAAAAATCTGATGATTTAATTTTATTAAAATGTTGAATTTTGAGCTTATTCTTTATTTGGACACAGTGTAATTTTAAAATCTAGATATTAACAAAATTTAAAAATCTAGATATTAACAAAATTTAAAAAATCTAGATATATATAGACAAACATATTTATAAATAAATATATATATATATATATATATATATAACCATATTATATATATATATATATATATATATATATATATATATATATATAATTTTGTTTTGGACTATTTCAACAACTGAAAAAGATATGCTTATTAAATTCAGCAAAATAACTGTATTTGTTTAAAACCTTAATTATGTTTGAAAACTGACACTAAAGAATTTTTAAAGAAATATTCCACTCAGTTATAATTATGAAATTATTAATAAATTATTAATATTCCTGTATGACTTTCTTTCTTTTATGGAATACAAAAAGATGTATTTCAAAGATATCAAAATTTTCAGAGAAATTGTGTTTCAGAGAAACTGTGCCTTTAAAAGTTAAAAAAAAATTTTTAGGACCATTGTAAATGCTTTGATAATGTGTAATTACTTAAGCACATTTAATTCACTGAGATTGCATGCTCAAACAGTATGTGTACGGCAATGATGTCACAGACAGAACAATAGCGAGCGAGAAAAGCCAAAGTCAGCAGGAAGTTCTGTGTGACTGTACTGGATGGGATTAAAAAAAAGAGGAGCAGGGGGTGGGGGTTCACAGGAAGTGCGGTCAGATCCGGCAAGCACACATGACCCCACTTCTCCACATTTTCTGTGGCGCCTGCAATGCATCGTGTATTAAGATGAGAACCAGGCACAGAACTGTCATGCTGTCATAGGGAGGATATGTTTGTTTGGGCTTATAAATATAATCTCCTGAAACTCCTGCCCTCATACTGTATGTGAGGGTGTGGCTGTATTTGTTGGTCGTTAGAAATATGAATCTTCCCTGGGAGTTCACAGTTACAAGGGAAAAGAGTCAGAGAGGAAATACACAACAGACGCAAACAAAACAGGAAAGGAAAAGACTGAAGATTTATTCAGATGGACGTCATTAGGAAAGAGTATCATGTCCTTTATTCAGATACAAAAGAATCTGACTACTGGCTGCACACTATTAGTTGGAGATTTGTAAAGGAAATGGGCCCCACTGGCTTTTGGCAATACTGACCTTTCAACCTCACAATAGGAGCTCGCAGGGATGGGCTGTAGAATTCAGGATGTTTTTACTGGATAGTTATATATAGTGTGTCTATACTGTGCTTCACAGTACCAAAGGATTGTAGTAGCTCTGTGATTGGATAAAATGCTCAGTTTGACTAGTCTGTTACTTTCACTTTTCGAACACAGAAGCATGACATTTGGCCTAGTTTTTGCTTGGCCTAAATCTCTCTCTCTCTCTCTTTCTCTTTCTCTTTCTCTCTCTCTCTCTCTCTCTCTCTCTCTCTCTCTCTAAATTATATATAACAATATATAATCTATCTATATACTAAATTTGATTTTTTTTTTTTCATTTTAGATTTTAGAATTTTTTATTAAATTCTGAATTTATTCTTTATTGGAAAACTTACTTCATTTTATAATACAAATATTTTAAGTTAATTTTACCTCTAAAAATGTAGATTTTAAAAACAAAACTGTTTTTGAAAAAAAAAAAATAAATAAATAAAAAGATGAATAAAATATCAGTCTTTAAAATGCACCACAAAATATTTAATCGTATTAATCTCTTTTTTTCCCTTTTTTCATAATATAAATATATACAGCTAATTTCATCTCTAAAAATCTAGAAAAAAAAATCTTAGAACAAAAAATCTGCTGATTTAATTTTTACATTCGTTTTATTTTTACATTTTTTTTTAGTTTATTCTTCATTAGAAAACGTACTGAAATTATTTTATACCTTTTTTTGTAATTTTACAATTTTGAGTTCATTGTTTATGCGAAGTCTTACTGTAATTTTTATAATCTATATATTTACAGCAAATATCACCTCTGAAAAGTTTTAAAAACAAAACTGTTTTTGAAAAAAAAGGAAAAAAAATATGAATCTATAAAATGCACCACAAAACTTTTACATTTTGTTAATATCTTTTTTTCTTTTTTATAATATAAACATTTACAGCTAATATCACCTCTAAAAATGAGAACACATTTTTTATTTTACCTTTTTTATAAATTTTACAATTTAGTATTTTGAGTTTATTCATGTGAAGTCTTACTGTAATTTTATAAACTATATATTTACAGCTAATTTCACCTCTAAAAATGTTGCATTTAAAAACAGTTTTTGAAAAAAAGATTTTTAAAAAATAATCTATAAAATGCACCACAAAACTTTTAATTTTGTTAATATCTTTTTTTATAATATAAACATTTACAGCTAATATCAGCTCTAAAAATTAAATTTTTTTTTAATCTTTCACATTTTTAATCTTTTTTCCCCCTAATTTCACCTCTAAAATTTTAAAACAAAGAATCTGCTGATTTTTCAGTTTTGAGTTTATTTTTTATTTAAAAAACTCACAGTAATTGTATAATATATATTTACAGCTAATTCTACCTCTAAAAATGTTGCCTTTAGAAACAGTTTTTGAAAAGAATTTTGAATCTTGTTAATTTATTTTCTATTTTTCCTACAATATAAGTATTTTTACTAATTTTACAAAAGAACTCATTTTACCGAAATTTAGAACAAAAAATATTGATATAATTTTTTCATTTATTTAATTGTAAAATTTTGAATTGTGAGTTAATTCCTTAATTGAAAACTTACTGTAATTTTATAATCTATTTACAGCTAATTTCACCTCTAAAAATTTGCCTTTAAAAACAAAATGTTTTGTTTTTAATAAAAATGTTAAATGTTAATTTTCTTTTAAAGAAAAATGAAAATAAAATGGACAGTTTTTTTAATCTTGGTAATCTGTTTTTCTTTCTCATTTCGTACAGCAAAATTAATTAATTAAAACCATAATAAATGAAAATTACTGATTAAAAAAAATACGATTTTTTAAGTGTTTTTACTTTATGCCCTAAAAACCGCTTAGCGGTTGCATTCACATTCACATTTATCAACAGTATTTTCATTTTTTTATCCTGTAGGTTTGAAGAAAGAAGGACAAAGCCAGGATGAATGTGAAAAGGAAAGAGATGGATTTCTTGAGCAACACTATTGCTGCTTATGCTCACATTAAAGGTCAGTGCTTTTCCCATGTTTAACATCCAACTCAGGATAAAAGAATGGCAAACTCATGTGTTCCATTAACTTAAACAGATTTCTTTTCTCATCTACCCAGCCAATCCAGAGAGTTTCGGCCTTTACTTCATCATCGGCGTCTGTTTTGGCCTCGTGCTTACTCTCTGCCTCCTGGTCATCCGGATTTCCTGCAAGCCGCGGACCACTACGGCGCCCTCCACCCCGGAGAAAAAACAGCTGAAAGACTATAGTGAAGAGGAGGAGGAAGATGAGGAGAGTGATGAGGAGGAGGAGGAAGATGCAGGAGCCCTGGAGTCCTCCATCCGCCACAGCACCACAGAGATCCCAATGAGCAACCACCTCATCACGCCGGACGGGACTCTGAGCAGGAACGTGTTCACCTCGGCCGAGGAGCTGGAGCGGGCGCAGCGATTGGAGGAAAGGGAGAGGATCATCAGGGAAATCTGGAGAAACGGACAGCCGGACATCCTGGGAACGGGGACGGGCACTATTGGAAGAGTGCACTACTACTAACGCTCCCGGATATAAACTCAAGCCATTTGACTGGTCGAGTGCAGTACTTTGAAAGACTGGTAATGGACAGCGTTTCAGTTTTTTTTATACGTTGGACTGATGTTATTGTAATCCTACAGACCACGGGTACAGCTGTTCTGTATGCGACATTTGGACCGGGCAAGTTGCTATCAGTTCCCAAGTCATGGTGCTTATTGAAAAGTCATTTTAAAGCACAATTTTAGACTTTGATGTCTGAGTTGATGTTTGAAACATGTTTGTAAATTGTAGGTGATTATTAGAAGCTCACTGAAAGCAAATGCACTTTTGCACCATGCCATTTATTGTGTGTAGATTTTTTTACTTGCTATTTTTGTATTTGTTTTTAAAATCCCCCATGTCAAATCATGCAGTAACTCAAATTATAAAGCCACATGGCAATATATCAAGATGATGAACAGAAATTAAAATTTGATGCAGATGAGAATTTTCATGATTTATAGTAATTTGTCTAAATAAATAGTAATTAAAAAGCTAAATTCAATTGTTTTTAATGCTACAATGTGAAACAGGCATCACAGAATTATAATGTATGATATGAAAACTAGATATTACTAAGAGATTTTCAATGTTTTTTTTTTAAAGATGAATTGTAATAATTGAGTTGGATGGTGGTAAAATGTAAAAATAAAGGAGATTATAAAATGAGCATGCACAATGAAAAATCTAATATCGCCCAATATTGTTTTTAAAAATGTCTAGTATCAACTCATAACTGATATGGTACCGATATATATTGTGCATTCCTAAATAAAGCCAAACATCCTGCTCAACATGGGTCATCAGTCTCAAGTAACATGGTTATACCAATCAACAGATGCAGTTTAAGGGTTGATTTGTCAGTCAATTATCTATGATATATAGAAGCCTGTTTCCACCACTGAATTAAAAAAAAAAATGTTTTTGCGATTTTTTATCTCACAATTCTGCAAAAAAGACTGGTATGTTCACTGGTGAGTTTCTATCTCACAATTCTGACTTAATAACTTGCAATTGCATGTTATAAACTGGCAATTCTGAAAAAAAAAGTCACAATTGCGAGATATAAATTCACAATTCGGACAAAAAAAAAAGAAAAAAAAAAGATTTTAAAAAGACTTTATTTCTTAGAATTCCAAGTTTAAATCTCAGAATTGCAAGTTTGTCCAACGCTATCTCACAACCAATTCATATGTATTTTACAAGGTGGCTAATTCGTTCAAATTTGTACGAACTCACTCATATGATTTTTTCATGTTTGAGTATGTTTTACTATGAGTACGTTTTCTGTGATGGGTATGTTAAAGGGCGGGGTTAAGGGTGGTCATTTGTACAAATTCCTACGAATTTGCCACCTCATAAAATACATACAATTTTTCACACAACGTACAAATTCTTATGAGCAAGTTCATAAGAATTCATACGAATTAGCCACCTTATAAAGTATGTACGAACTGCCATGAGATCGGCTTGGTTTGTCTCACAAATCTGTCTTTATAACTCGCAATTGCAAGATCATATCTCACAATTCTGACTTTTTTTCCCCAGAATTGAGATACAAACTCGCAATTGCGAGTTATAAAGTCCAGTTCTGAGGGGAAAAAAAGACTGATATGTTCTCAGAATTGCGAGTTTATATCTCATAATTATGACTTAACTCGCATGTTATAAACTCACAATTCTGAAAAAAAAGTCACAATTGCGAGATATAAATTCACAATTCGGACAAAAAATGTCAGAATTGTGAGTTTATATCTCACAATTCTGACTTTATTTCTTAGATTTCCAAGTTTAAATCCCAGAATTGCAAGTTTGTCCAACGCTATTTCACAACCAATTCATATGTATTTTACAAGGTGGCTAATTCGTTCGAATTTGTTCTCAAATCTGAGAAAAAAGTCACAATTGCGAGACATAAACTGACTTTATTTCTCAGAATTGAGAGTTTATCCAACGCAATCTCACAACCAATTCGTACGTATTTTACAAGGTGGCAAATTCGTAAAAATTTGGCATGATTTTGCACGTTTTCTGTGAGGGGTATGTTTTTACGAATTTGTCACCTTGTTAAATATGTACGATTTTTCACAAAAGGTACAAATTCATACGAGCCAGGTCATACAAATTTATACGAATTGACCACCTCGGGTTGGTTTGTCTCGCAATTCTCATTTTATAACTTGCACGTTTAAGTTCTGACTTCATTTCTTGCAAATGCAAGTTTATATCTCACAACTCTGAGGAAAAATGACTAAATTGCGAGTTTGTCTAACACTATCTCACGACCAAATCATATTCGTATTTTACGAGGTGGCTAATTCGTTCGAATTTGTACAATCTCACTCGTACATTTTTGTACGTTTTCTTTGAGGGGTGTTTTAGGGGCAGGGTTAGAGTTGGTCATTCGTACGAATTCCTACGAATTTGTCCCCTCATAAAATATGTATGTACAAATTCGTATGAGCCAGGTCATACGAATTCATTTGAATTAGCCACCTCAGGTTGGTTTGTCTCAGAGTTCTGACTTTATAACTCGCAATTGCAAGATTATCTAAAGCAGTTCTGACTTCATTTCTTTGGAACTGTGAGTTTATATCTCACAATTATGACTTTATAACTCGCAATTGCGAGTTTATATCTCACAATTCTGAAGAAAAATGTGTGAATTTTGTTTGTCAAGTTTGTATCACGCAATTCTGAGAAAAAAGTCAAAATTGCGAGATGCCATCAGTCATTTCTGATGATCATTTTTATGGCATAAACAGATGTAAATATTTATTTTTTACAAAAAAATTATAGGCATCTTGTCTTGCACATTATATATTTGCTCACCAAATTGATGTTACTGTATCATTTTATTTCTAGTTTAAACATTCCTTCTGGCCATGGCATGTGGAACGTAAAGATCATTACAAGATGCAAGATTACAACATCACAGATAAACTCGAAAAAAGTCAAGAATTTAAGTCTGTTTTGATTGATGGTACCGCCATCACTGTAATTCAACCTACAAACCTTACAAACATCTTTCTATTATTTGGAATTAGTGTGTATGTCGTTAAATATAGTCCATTCCCAATGATTAGTCAGACTATGAAGAGCTAATGTATTCCACATGGTTTCCAGATGCTGTTCTCGGTCGAAAGGGAAACTAACAATGGAGCTTTTAAACAGCATTTACTGTTAGAATTTGTCACAAATGACCTGGAGCCAATAGAATGGGTTATTTCATAAGATTTCTTTTCAATCAGGTCACTGGGGTTATGAGAAAAATATAATATTTTAATACTTTTATGTTCACAAAGGCAGCGTGAAATGGGTCTTTTTCACGGTCCGCGTTCGAAATCCGGAAGCGTCGAATAGTTGTGTAAAATAACTTCCGCGGTAGCCTGTATGAACAGCAATGCCTATAGCACGGGATGGTTGTGATTTATTAATAAACAATTCATCATAGATGTTTAATCAAAACACATTAAACACAGTTTCCAATCATTAATCGGGTATGACGAAACGAGGAAAAATGTTGCTATGATATTCCGACGCACATTTCATGATTTAAATGGGAGAGCACAAGCTGCTTATGCACAATACTTCAGAAACAGACCAGCTTTTTATTAAAAAAAAAAAAATGCAAGAATAGCATACAAACAACACATCGCATTAAAGAGCAATAAAATTGACGTTCAACAGGTGTTTATTATGATAACAATATTGCATTGCGCAATAATAAAAACATTAAAAATAAAATTAAAACAATGTACAATGATTACTCCTACTATGCCACGTTTAAGATGATAACCAGTTATCTTAGAAAAGCTCTGGGATGAAAAATATAAATTTATTTGAAAAACTCCAATCTGATCTAATACGTGACAACTGTATCGAAAAGCAAAGTAAGTGCACGAAAGCAATGCTAACATTATTTCTGTTTAATTTGGAGCGATATTCAGTTGAGCTTTAATTATTCCTTTTTTTCCCCTTACCGAAACATTTTAATATTGTATATCAATATATGCGCTATCAATATGCAGGGTATTGAATCAATACCCGGCAGGGTGCAGTTTACTTTTCCTTTTGATTTCGTGGTTAACACGCACTCTGTGTAAAGGATGTTCGTCATTGACCACGGCAAACAAAGTAAATATTATATGAATGGTTAAACGATTGCAGAAATGTTATTTATTTTAAGGCTTTAAAGTGTAGTTATCATATGTTGTTTAACATTATGGATCTTGCAAAGGAGCTGGCAGCAGAAATCACAGAAAACAGAAAGAAATGTTATCATTTCATATTAAGTAAACGATTAAACAATTCACTTGAAAACATAAGGCCATTGATACGACAACTAAAAACAACAATAATAATGAATTTAATACCGCGATTTTAATATTCATAAGGATTCGTTTTGTGTCGTCAATACGTCAGTATTGTACTTTTAAATGCTGAAAAAACGTAAGTATTTGTACGTTTAGATGCTGTACTGTACGTTTAGTGTGTAAGCAAATGTACGTTTTATCCACCATATTTTTCCCATAGTGGGTGCAACCATTTGTACAATTTTTGTGTCTAGCTTCCGGTCTCATCCACTTCCAGCTATATTTAGCTGCACAAAAAGCTCGTTTTAGTGCTTGATAATGCAAACTGGTGTGTCTTCCCATATTGTTTTGATGTATTATCTTAATTATGAACATACTGGTTTGTAGTGCAAACTGTTTTACCGTTTACTGCACTTCGATATTCTTCTCGTTATTTTCCTATGGCGGATTATGAACCAGACGTCTAACACACTACCAGAAAACAGCTTACTTCCGCATTGAAAAATAAGGTGGATAGAACCACTTTTTTTTGAAAATACATACGTATTATCATGAGATCATGTTGGTACAGCAGATGCTCTCAGTTTAGAACTGTAGCGTATGTTTTCCAACTGAACTAATGATTTTTATTTCGATAAAAATGCTAAACGTCGGTGAAGGCGGTGCAGTGGTGGTCAAGTAATGTAATCAGTGTATGACCATACACCGTGTAACACCAACTACCCCAGGTGAAAAAATGTGCAGTTCCATGATGTAAAGTGCACTATTTTCACACACTAATTTTGTACTTAATATACTAAAAATAATTATTTAGTAAGATAATCTAAGAACATAGTGTACTCAGCTGTGCTATTTTGAGACACTATGAATAGGCTTTATAAACTAAAATGTGCTTTTAACACACTATCTCTGTATTAAAATAATGTATGTAATTACCACTACACCCACCCCAGGCCCACCTCGAATATCACTTGGCCCACCCTTCAGCTCATTTCTGGAGCCGGGCCTGGTTGTTTGTATGCTATTCTTGCATTTTTTTAAAAAAAATAATAAGCTGGTCTGTCTCTGAAGTATTGTGCATAAGCAGCTTGTGTGCTCCCATTTAAATCATAAAATGTGCGTCGGAATATCAGGACAACATTTTTCCTTGTTTCTTCATACCCGATTAATGATCGGAAACTGTGTTTAATATGTTTTGATGTTCATTAATAAACCACAACCATCCCGTGCTATGGGCATTGCCATTCATACAGGCTACAGCAAAAGTTATTTTACACAACTATTCGACGCTACCGGGTTCCGAACGCAGACCGTGAAAAAGGCTAATACCCTCTACATTACGACTAAATCCTCACACTAGGCGACTAAATAATGTCTAACAATAGCCAATGGCTAATAAATTCTTAGATTTTACTCGCCAGTGTGTGAATTGGAAGCTGAGTATAAACTTAGCAGATACATTTTTACTCACTGAACGCTGACTGAGTTTCTGTCCGTCCAGCGATCTGTGCTAGTTTTCAATTCATCTCACTGGATGCACGACGTACCTATACTTGACATACCTTTAAACTCTAGCGTGAAAGCGGACGACTTGCCGTCGCTTTGCTGAGAGCACTGTTTCTTACACACACGCAAAGAAAGAGAGAGAGCCATAGCATGTCTTACATAGCATGGTAAATAGACGCGCTACATGTATATGGGTATTGTTGCATTTTCCTGTCAAAATAACGGAGTTCATTAGGAATTCTTCAGCTTTTAAGAACAAGCATGCTGGCGATTTCTCCGGTTGTGGGCGGAACTAATACGCGAACGACATACGGAGCTATAATACGCGATCTCATTGGCTGGCGCTCACCTAATATCGTACCTGTTTTGATTTCATCAAATCAGTTCAGGAGAACGCAGACAACGCGATTAATATTCATGAACCCAGCAGCTTTTTAATCCAGGGTTCGTAGTATTAGCCTTATTTTTTTTTTTCTTAAAGACAAAACATTTATGCATTAGAAAAAAAAATGCCAAATTATGTTTATCATGAACATCTCTGGGTAAATCAGGCTTGGAGAAAAAACATTTGTACAACATCAGTGAAACTATTTATTGACTTATTTGTTACAGAATACATCCACAAAACAGAAATACATAATAATAATTATAATAATAATAATAATAATAATAGAAAGTGTGTTAATACCTTAAAACAACCTAGATTATCCCTGAATTTCCATGAAAATATAAGATATTGGATATTTGATATTTACACGTCTAAAAAAAAAAAAAAAAAAAAAGAGTGGCAAAGACTCCCACAACCAAATGAGCTGATAAGCAGAGGATGAGAAACCAGGAAGTCTTTTTGTAGTTCTGCTCTCTGAACCGAGCTTTGGCTTCTGGTCCACTCAACCAGAAATTAATAAATCAATCAATCAGTCACATGTGCTGGATTTCCATTGCCTCGACATAATCGTTCTGTAGAATTTATGTCCATGTCCCAGAGAAGGATCACTGGGGGTAGTGAAATACTCCTGGTCTTCAATGTTCACTGTTTTTTCCTCAGAGCCTCCACCTCATCCTATAAACATTAAAATGTTATTTAATAAGTTGTACTCAGCATTAAGGGAAGACTAGCATCAAGGTGAGAATATATGTGAACCTGGACCACAAAAGCAATTTTTTTTCAAGCTGAATAAATAAGCTTTCCATTGATGTATGGTTTGTTAGGACAGGACAATATTGGGTTGAGATACAACTATGTGAAAATCTGGAATCTGAGGGTGCAAAAAAAAATAAATAAATAAATAAAAAAAAAAACCTGCAAAAATCGCTTTTAAAGTTGTCCAAATTAAGTTCTTAGCAATGCATATTACTAATCAAAATTATGTTTTGATATATTTACAACCAACAGGAAATGTACAATAAATATCTTCATGGAACATGATCTTTACTTAATATCCCAAACATTTTTGGCATAAAAGAAAAATCGATCATTTTGACCCATCCCCTGTAATTCTGGCTATTGCTACAAATATACCCGTGCTACTTAAGACTGGTTTTGTGGTACCGGGTCACATACTTAAATTCTACAGTGCTGGGTGCCATTATTCTGAGATTTAAAAAAAAAAAAAAAAAACTCCAACAGTTAAGAAACTGTATTGTTAAAAGTCTATTTTGAAGGTTGTTTATCGATGGCACAGGCATTCTATATGACCACTGTTATGTGATGCAGATACTCGGAGGTTGTGTCAGTTCAAACAGGTTGCATTTGTAACTCACTACTGCCCTCTTGAGGATGAAGACGGTACTTTTTATGTGGCACTGGCAACTGGATGTAATTCACAATACAGGATTTAACTGCATTTATTTCAGTTTATTTGTAAACTCTAACGTAAAAAAATAAAAATAAAAAAAATTCACTTCAATATACTTCTATTTTTTTTGCTCTATTTTTCTCTTATTTGTTTATTGCTCAACAATTGAAATTAAAGGGGACACCGGATGCCCATTTTCCACAAGTTTATATGATTCTTTAGGGTCTTCATAAAACGTCTGCAAAATACTTTGGTTAAAATTCCCCAATGGTCGTATAAAACAACGCACTTTTTACCTTCTCAAAAACCCATTTCAGTGTGTGTCTCTTTAAATGAAACGAGCTACTGCTCAACCCGCCCCTCTCTTCTGTTTTTTGTGTATTCGGTGGCGCGTAACCATCAAAAACAAAACTAATCCACTGCATCCTCAGTGGCTGTGATGTTGGGAGAAAATGAAGACTCTAATATTAATTTTACATCCAACTACAAAACACCTGCATTGCTTACGAGACGTTGTCACTACAACTGCTCAAGCATGAAGGAAATGGCAGACAGTGTACTGAGCCTGAGTACGGAAATATGCTAATACAGGACAATCTGTCAAGCGGTCATGGGTAGGGCCTGAGCAGAAAATCAGAACTCACCTGTAATCTCATTCGTTTTTCCATCTCGTCCTTCAGTTCATCTTTAAGCTCCTTTATGTCTCTCCTGGTCAGGAAAGAGGGATATTGCAATAAGAGAAATGTACAATATTACCATTCAGACGTGGTAGTTATGTGTTTATACTCACTCGTGCTGCGCTTTGAGGAGATCCAGAGACATGCGGAGATCTTTGAGTTCTGTCAGCACAGAAGCCAATGAAGCGTTCTCCTCCTGAACAGCAGCTTTCTTTTCAGTCTGTGTCTTGGGTGGTGAAGTGGTCTTAGCTACCTGCTCTGTCTTGGTGGAAGGTGATGACTGAGGTTCTGTAGCCTGTGAAAAAAATACCAGCAGCTGAGCAACTGAAGAGGGATGTAACTCCCCGGACAAGATGCCAAAATGTTAACAAATGCTTTACATATACACTACTGTTCAAAAGTTTTAATATTTTTATTGCAAAAGGGCACATTAAATTGATTTAAAAAAGTTTAAATGGAAAATATTAAATGAATGGAGCCTTTCCAATCTCAAATTTTTGAGCAGTAGTGTATACCAGATATTTAAACTAAGAGAAGTTTTATAGACAAATATAATTTTATAATGTAATATCATTCATTTTGTAACCTTTGGTAACACTTTAAAACAACTTTCATTAATAGGTTCTTAAAACATTTTATAATGCTTAACAAATCAATAGTTCATGTACAATCAAATATGAATAAATAAGATAACACTGTATGTGAATCACACTTTAATATTTGAAGGTACACGAGCTTTACTGATCTGTGAAGCAGAATATAATGCAATAATATAATAATCAATGAAAGTTATTATAAAGAGTTATCCAAACCTCTGGTATATTTTGTGGTAATCCATCTTTCTTGTCTGAAGTTTCACTGTTGTCAGTTTCATCTGGACCCTTTATGAAAAACAGACGTCATTTACATTATTTATCAAGACATTAGACTGAATGTATTAGTAATTTAAAAACTAAATATATATTATTCAAATATAATTACCGTATTATTATTTATAATCATGATTCACTATTTTAATTGATTGACAGCCCTAATTTTGATTTATTTTTTTAATCATTCTCCATGCACCTCCCTTGACATGATTTGGCTTGAGCGGCACACCTTAAGCTTTGAAAAGCACAAGTCTGATTAAGTATTAAAGCTTGCTTCATTACACGAAGCAAGTGTTTTGTTCCAATTCATCTCTTCAACTAAAATCTACTTCGAATCAACCAATCCTCCTATCAACTCCTGAAGCGTGCATGAGTGTGTTAGGCTCACTTGTGAGGTGAGGGCTGTTGGTGGTCTTCTTTGTGGAGGTTTGGCTCTGTTGGCTGTGGGATGGCTTAGTTTCTCTGAGGACACATCCACGCCATCAAACTGGTCAGGCGTCTTCTCTTTACCCTCCTTATTGTCTTTAGCCTCTTTCTGTACTGGTGAAGCTGGGGGCTGTTGTTTAGGCGAGACAGGTTGTGGTTCATCATTCCTAAGAGTGGAAACATGCATTAAAATTAGCAAAAAAATCGAAGTACTTAAAAGAGAAGTTTAGTTCTTCGTCTTTGTACTTTGGTTAAAAAAGGTAGGGTAGGGCGAAAAACATCTCACTTTCTCTTTCAACTTTAAAATTGTACAACATCGTTGTTACACTTTTTTTGTAAAAGGCATTTGACTTTCTTTGCACATTCTTTCTGTAAACACCGCGTCAGTGCTTCCACCTACATCACGCGTGAGGTTAAGCTGGTGCAAGATAAGCATTTGTGGTTAAAAAGTATATAAATTTGCATTTTTCTTAGAAAATGGCTGATCGTTTTGCTAGATAAGACTCAGCTGGGATCATGTAGAGCCCTTTGAAGCTGCATTGAAACTCCAATTTGGACCTTCAACCCGTTGACCACCACCGAAGTCCACTATATGGAGAAAAATCCTGGAATGTTTTCTCTCAAAAACCTTCACTTCATTTCAACTAAAGAAAGACATGAAGATTTTAGACAACATGGGGGTGAATAAATTATAAGCAAATTTTCATTCTGGAAGTGAGCTTCTCCTTCAAAATACACAAAGCACACAGAAACCACTGATTTTCAATGCAGTTTTAATTTAATAGCATTGCACTCTGCACTGAAATCAAAATAAACATCGGCATCCGTAACGTAGTGACTATGCTATAAATTTGTTTAATGTGTTTTAAAGTGCCGTGAGCTTTTTTGTAAACAATGCACTGCTTTGATTTGTTGTGGAAAATGTTAGATTAACTGTTAACTGACGGTAATGTCTTAGTTCGTACATGCATCTTGGCCAGAATGACAGTTCCTTCTGTAAGCTCTCTGAAGACTCAGTCTCACTCAGCAAAACAGGAAACAGGCAGTTTGGTTTGTTTAGTCCCTCAGCAACTCATAAAATTTCCATTGCTCTTTACAAGACAGAGCATTCACAGGCCCTTTAGAATACCACATAATGCTAAATGATTATCTAATGAAGGAAAATTCAGTCCCTCAGTATAATAAATCTGACAGATGGAGTGGAATTCATGATTTTATTTATCTGTGAAATAGTGAAAAATGTCTGCATTTCAGATTTCCTCTATTTGTGGCATTACTTGTGATGAAAATCTCACGAAAAGCCTCACAGAAGGTTGTATGCTGAAACATGATTTGCTGAGGCATCACTTACTTTGGTACTAGTTTTATTGGCTTCTCCTTCACTGGTGGTGGTGGAACGGGTGGTTTGTGTAGACCAGGCAACTTAATTTTACCAGGTGGGTCACTTCGAAAGTCTTTAGTGTCTGGTTTGCCATCTGAGCAAAGAGGAGAGAGTGCAATGGCTAAAGATAAATATTATCATAATTGGTCAATTTCCTCAAACAGCAGAGCTTTTAAATGAGCTCAAATATTTACTGAAGTAATAAGTGTTGTACATGTGTACATGTGTAATATATATAAATAAACACTGTAGCAATTTTAGATGTAGATTTACTCTATAATTTAATCATCAAGACAGGATGTTAAACGTCAGCAAGGTCATTTATAGGTGTGTTCAGAATTATTACTTTTAGTCTCTGTCTTTGTGTCAGAGCTGTTCTGGTCCATCACTGGCATCTGGTTCACTGAGATATAAAAAGATTCAAGATTTTGCAGTCAGTATCATGACATTTAATCAAAATCAGACAATGATGGCTCCTTCATGCATTTACCGTAACGCTACTGGCAACTCATAACAAATCGTCGCCTTAGAATTATAAGGTTCTATCTGCATTTTGAGCACTTTTGAGATACTGAGCTTCAAAATTTTTGTAGAGAGAACCATTTTTGTTTTCTAAAAAAAGGCCAAAAATGTACACAGCTTACGAAAGAAACATCACATAATGTATATAAGTTGTCACCGAATAAGAATATGGGTGAGTAACTCAATTTTGACAAAAATGTCAGATAGAACCATATAATTCTAAGGCGATGAAATGTAACATAAAAATCCTCTACGCTTATCAAGTATGACCCTGGACCACAAAACCAGTTATAAGTGTAATTTTTTGACACTGAGATTTGAATAAACGAATAAATAAGCTTTCCATTGATGTATGGATTGTTAGAATAGGACAATATTTGGCTGAGATACAGCTATTTGAAAATCTGGAATCTGAGGGTGCAAAAAAAATATTGAGAAAATCACCTTTAAAGTTGTCCAAATGAAGTTCTTAGCAATGCATATTACTAATCAAAAATTAAGTTTTGATATGTTTATGCTGTACAAAATGTACAAAATATCTTCATGGAACATGATCTTTACTTAATATCCTAATGATTTTTGACATAAAAAAATAAATAAATAAAAAAAACAATCATTTTGACCCATCCAATGTATTTTTGGCTACTGCTACAAATATACCCGTGCTACTCAAGACTGTTTTTCTTTTGTCTAGGGTCACAATTTTGCTTCTTTTTTGGACTGTTATCTTTCGTGCAAAGCACACCGGCACCCTTGAAGGAATTTTTGCTGCCATTCTTTTTCATTATTTGCCCTTTACGCACATTAAAGATAAGAGCACAAAATAAACATTACTCTCACAACTACACGGGTTACATGCTGGAGGTCTCAGTGGCATGGGAACAGGCAACTTTCCCTGACAAATGAGTAAAAGAGCTGGCCTGCTGTTCCCTGTGGCTACACAAAAAAATCTCATGGGTTCCCTTAATAAACGCAAATAAGTTTAAGTATTAACAGCCATTAAACTGTGTGCAACAAAACAAAAAAAGACCAGACCTCTGTGCTCATTCAGAATTACTCGTGGAGTCAAAATCAAACAAGACATTAAAGTAACAATCTAAAACCAAATCAAACGCAATCATAGATCTTAGCAAAGCCATAAATATCACATGTAATTATTTTGAGTAAACATCCTCTCTCTCATACAGAACATTGTTTAATCTCCCATCAGGACTACTATGACAAGATCTTTTCTTTTGAAACCAAATCTTCAGAAAAAACCCTATTCCGTGACTTTTCTAATTGCTTATAAGTTTATATTGCGACAAGTGATATAAACTGCAAACTCATCTCGAACAAAATACTGTAGAACTGAGTCTATACATACCCTCTGAGTTTTGTCAGTATTCCAACATCACAACCCTATGTTCATATGAAGGCGTTTATATATAGAAAGCACAGGGCTGCTCCACTTTGGCTTTGCCTTTCTCTAGAGTCTGCTCACATGACATCTCTTCATGGCCTACGACTTCCTGTCACAGCCCCACACAGCTGCATCAGTGTTTCTTGAAGCAGTTTGTGGTAACGAGTGTTATATATGAAGTCAGATTTAAAACTTTAGCAATGAACAGAGATTCTTGCACTGCATTTCCAAGCTTTTAACACCACTTTAATACCGTCACAGATAATTCTGCAGCAAACCAAATATGATCAGCCTGAGGGTGAAATGGAATCTCTTGCTCGCGTGCAAAACAAAACATGAGATAAGCAAAAAGCCTACTTCCTGTCCTAGAAATGACAGTTGTCAATAACAGGTGCCGAAACGGCATTTTACGGTTTGTAGTTTGCATCAGAGAATTTTGGTGAACTACCAAACATAAGCTAATATAAAACTAACATATAGCTTGTTAATTCCTCAGAAAAGTCAACCTGATTAAATAAATAGTGTAATAATAAGGGCTGTGGGCACTGTATAAAGTTAATAGAACATTCATAAAATGTTTATTTTCTTTGAAAAAAAACAAAACAAAACAGAGCTGTTCAACTGTCTTTATTTTTTAATGAAGTGAAAATAATAAAAATAAAGATATAAAATATAAAATATACACTACCGTTCAAAAGTTTGGGATCAGTACGATTTTTAATGTTTTTAAAGAAGTCTCTTATGCTCATCAAAGTGCCATTTATTTGATCAAAAATACAGAAAAAAAGTAATATTATGAAATATTATTGCAATTTAAAATAACAGTTTTCTATATACTTTAAAATATAATTTATTTCTGTATTGCAAAGCTGAATTTTCCTGCAGTGTTCAGTGTCACACGATACTTCAGAAATCATTCTGATATACTAATTTATTATCAATGTTGGAAACAGTTGTGCTGCTTAATATTTTTCTGGAACCTGTGAACCTTTTTTTTTTCCAAGATTCTTTGATAAATACAGCATTTATTTAAAATAGAAATCTTTTCCAACAATATAAGTCAATTTTTAATCAAATGAACATATCCTTGCTGAATACAAGTATTAATTTCTTTCAAACAAAGAAAAAATGTACTGACCCCAAACTTTGAATGGTAGTGTATATTGTTACAAATGATCTCTATTTCAAATAAATGCTGTTCTTTTTATTCATCAAAGAATCCTAAATAAAGTATCACAGGTTCCTATATATATATATATATATATATATATATTATATATACACACACACATGTGACCATGAAGACTGGAGTAATGATGCTGAAAATTCAGCTTTGCATCACAGGAATAAATTCTATTTTAAAGTATATTAAAATAGAAAACCACTATTTTAAAAGGCAATAATATTGCACAATTTTACTGTTTTTCTGTATTTTTAATCAAATAAACACAGCCTTGATGAGCAGAAATGTCTTCTTTAAGAAAAACAATAAAAATCATACTAATCCCAAACTACTGAACGGCAGCGAATATATAAAGTAAAACTGAATTTAAATTTCCTCTAGGTAAAAAGATTCTTAGAAGTGTCTAATAAAGGTTTTGTCTGATTTTAAATAAGGGAAGTGTGTGACTACTGTGTGTTAGACAAAACTATAACTCAAGAGTCTTAAAGGGATAGTTCCCACAAAAAAAATGAATTTTCTGTCATTAATTACTCTCACTCTCATGTTGTTTCAAACCCATAAGACCTTTGTTCACCTTTGGAACACAAATTAAGATATTTTGATTAAATCCGAAAGCTTTCTGACCCTGTATAAACAGCAACGCAGCAAGGCCCAGAAAGTAGTAAGGACATTGTTCAAATAGTCCATGTGACATCTGTGGTTCAACTGTAATGTTATGAAGCTATGAGAATACTTTTTGTGCGCAGAACAAAAAACAAAAATAACTTTATTCAACAATTTCCATGTCAGTCTCCGCCACGCGTGCAGCAGAGTACCACGACGCATGTGTGTGGTGCTGCTGACGCAGGACGCCTGTACCTTGTTTACAAGCAGAGAAAGATGCACTCTGCATGCAAAACACTTTTTGTAAACATGTCTAAAGATTTTGACAGAGAGGATGACTTGCAATTTCGAACCAGAATATACAGATGATGAACTAAGAGAGATGGACACTCTTTGTCAGAATGCCAGTTGAACCACTGATGTTACATGGACTATTTTAACGATGTTCTTATGACTTTTCTGGGCCTTGAACGTGTCAGTTGCTTTGCTGTCTATACAGGGTCAGAATTTTCAGTTTTGTGTGAACTATCACTTTAACTGATAATAAAGTATTTATTTGTGTCTTTTAATGATTTATATATACTATATTTGGATGAAGACATCTGAGTTGTTATAAAGACAGAAAACAGCATACAAAAATTCCAATTTTATATTACAAGATCCTGTTTTCAAGCTTAGCATACTATCGTATAGTGTATAACTGTTAGTGTGTAACTATAAATGGACCTTTGTATATTGAGCTACTGATCCTAAAATAAAATATAGTACTCTGACAAAACAAATAGTAGTAATTTAGCACAAAAGCAGTTTTGTGGCTCATGGGTCATGAGGAATCAAACCTATAAACTTTCGATTCGATTCGACACGCACTACTACATGCTTTCCATTAAACCAGCTCACACACCCACTCAAATCTTTTAACGCTATTTCTAGCAACATTTCCAGTAACGTTCGGTATAATCTGAGGAAACAAACTTGTCGAACCAGCCCTGCCGCTATGACAGGTGCTGATGTCTTACCTGCGTTTTTCTGAGAGACACGTCTCACTGGTGCCTGGCCTGCATTATCAGTCTGCGTCAGAAATGAGAAATTGTCAACAAAATATAGATTGGTCCTTCTGAGCAGGATAAAGCTCACACTCTTTCCGTGTAGGAGGAATCAAGTCACCGTTTTTAGTGTTCCTCTCTTCTAATGGAAACCTCTGAGTCAATCTCTTAATAATCCCGAAATAACAGGAAGAAAATACAGTCATGTACAGACCAAAGTTAGCCTTCTTGTGTCGTTACAGACAGGATAAACGTATTAAAAACAGATTTATAACCTCCAGTCTGTTCCATCTTAAAACAAATTAAACTATTTGTAAACTGGAATGAATGTCCTTGGCCTACAGTCGGTTTTCTGAGCCAGCGCATTACTAACAGCCTAAGAGCTGTGTTGACAAAAGGGAGACTCCCATTCTCTAACTGTGCACAAATGGGCCAATCATGAGAACATTTCTCTGTCCCACACTCACATTGAGAGCATCCGCTGGGATCACCATGACGAAGTTATCGGGAAAAAAGCCCCTGCGTCCGTTCAGTTCCCCCTCCCACCAGCCATCGTCCTCAGTGCTCTTCAGGGAAAAGAAAAAGAAAATAAAAACACACAGCTGAATCACTCTCCAGGAAAAAATACAGACTTGTATATGGGGTATAAACAACCAAATGAGGAGGTAATCAGTTAAGAATACACAAATGAGATCACGCTACACCCTGTTTTGTTTAATATAAACTACCATTCAAAAATCTGCAGTCAGTGCGATTTTTATTTTATTTTTTTTAAAGAAACTTTATTCAGTAAAGATGCATTAAGTAGACCAAAAGTGAAAGTAAAGACATTTAAAATGTTACAAACATTTTGTTTTTAAATAAATGTTGTTTCTATTCATCATTCCATTTATCAAAAATGAAAGATTAATCAGTTTCCACAAAAATATTAAGCAACGCAACTGTTTTCAACAATTCAGAACATATTAAAATAGACTTTTCTACTGTAATAATTTTTTCACAATATTAGCATAAAGCATTTGAGCATAAAAGTCAAAAATCTAAATTTTACTGATCCTAAACTTTTTCATGTGCATTTATTTACTTATTTGTCAAGTAGTCATTTAAGTACACTACCAGTCAAAAGTTTTTGAACAGTTAGATTATTATACGTTTGTTTCTTCTGCTCACCAAGCCTGCATTTCTTTGTTCCAAAGTACAGCAAAAACAGTAGTTTTATAAAATATTTATACTATTAAAAAAAAATTTGAATATTTTAAAATGTAATCTATTCCTCTGATTTCTTTAGCATCATTAGTCCAGTCACATGATCCTTCAGAAATCATTCTGATTTGCTGCTCAAAAACATTTATTATTAGTAGTACGTTGAAAACAGCTGAGCATATTTGTTTCAGGTTTCTCTGATGAACAGAAAGTTCAGAAGAACAGCATTTATCTGAAATAGAAATCTTTTGTAACATTATACATGTCTTAATCATCACTTTTTATTATTTTTATATTTTAATACTTTTATATGATCTTTGGACCTTTTTATTCATCAAAAAATCCTGAAAAAAAAAAAAAAAAAAATGTACTCAACTATTTTAAATATTGATAATAATAAAAAAAAAATTATTGAACTGCAAATCAGCATATCAGAATGATTTCTGAAGGATCATGTGACATGGAAGTAATGATGCTGAAAATTCATCTTTGATCACAGGAATAAATTACATTTTACAATATATTCAAATAGAAAGCAGTTATTTTAAATAGTAAAAATATTTCACAATATTACTGCTTTTGCTGTATTTTGGATCAAATAAATGCAAGCTTGGTGAGCAGAAAATAACAGTTTAAAAAACATTAAAAATCGTACTGTTCAAAAACTTTTTACTGGTGGTGTATTTAATAAGAAAGATAATACAAAGTCACGCAGTCATTTTCGCAAATCACACTCCTTTAGAATGATACAAGATTGTTTTGTGTTGGCATTCTGATCTGACCTGATCATCATTTATTATTTTGTTGTAATGACTGTAAAAACCAGCTGACTGTACATTATCCTCTACATACAAATCTGTTGAGGTAACTTTGTTTTTCTTTAGAAAATGTACCGTGTATCGTATAAATAGAAAGCAGTCAGTTGGTCACCTATGACACACCTTGGTGATAATTGCTATGACGTCTCCCTTCTTCAGGTTCAACTCGTCTTCGGCAACAGCTGTGTAGTCAAACATGACCTGGCAACATTCTTTCACTGTGAACACATTAAATATGTACTAAGTCACCTCAAATATACTAACATTATAATAAATTTATTAGCAATTTGGCCTTTTCTTAAAGGATTTGCCCAGTAGGTTTGGTGGGTGAATCTGAAAGCACATGTTCCTGCTCTTCTGGTATTGAAGCTCTTAGGGAAGTCCTTTAAGAATAGATCTTTTCATTCACTGAAAACTGGATAGGCATTGTCTTAAGACTCTAGGTGTTCTCTTTCACTTTCAATTGTGGGAATAGTGTTATTCAGTTCAAGTTGAAGTTGAAGAGTACAATCTCAAGAACTAGCTAAACAGCATTTAATTACTTAACCAACGTCATCTGTATGGTATGGCATGTTTTTAGACTTCTCACCACCTGATGTTTTCCTCCGTAAACTTGGTCTCTGTTGTACTTTTGCCTGTATGAAAAAAATTTAAAAAGCAAATAATATTGTAATAAATAAATAAATAAATAAATTATAATATAATATAATATAATAAAATATAATATAATATAATATAATATAATATAATATAATATAATATAATATAATATATCAATCATATAATATCATATAATAATTAGTGCTGTTAAAATTAGTGTTAACGCAGGCAATTAATTTTTCCACTTTAACAGTGTTAAAAATATTTTACGCAGTTAATGCAGGGGCGGAGCTAGGGTTGGCCACCCCACTCACAACTGCTGTTTCTGTCTCTTTTTTCTTGACAACTGAATTGCGTTTATTTAGAAAGTCTAATAAATGTTAAAATTGACAGCTCTCAATTATACTGTAATGTTGAATGGCTATAGAGTATGGGAACTTCATGTCGCACACTTTAATGTTCGTTGAATGGAACATATACGCTGTCTTCGAACTGGAATCAGGGCGGAATATTTCAAGTTCGCAGGGCACTTACTTTTGAATAGAACAGACATCTGAGATACAAAATGTGCAGAGCGGTGGTTCACTTACATGATCAACTGGCTGAGATCAAGCTATGGTGTGTTTATTTTATCCGGCAGATATATCAGTGCCACCTAGTTATTAAAAACTGCAAAAGACAAATTAATTCAGTCCTGTGTGTGGTACAGTAGAAGGCGGCCTTATGACTTCTGTAAGTGTGTATGTGTCGTGTTCTGGCCACACGACTCAGTGCTCGAATAAATGCAATGGATTCCAATATTAGTACAACTCTTAAAAACATTAACTCAACAGTCGTTTTTCCTCTAGTGATTTGTGTTTATTGTCATTGTACACTATTTTGCGTGTCCTAAAACATGGCGGCCCAGAATCCAATGCGCAGTGACGTAGATTCCCAAGTTCTTTAGTTAATGGTTAAATTTTAGGAAAAAAAGAACAATTTCCTAGAGACATCAGTAGTGATGTGATGAAAAAAAATGCCACTAAACAAATGAAGAGTTCAGATGCAAAACCCTCTAAAAACCACCTCGGTCAAAAATGAGATAATGATACTGAGTGAATGCTCTCGACACACAGAATACGTCCATCAAATACTTTTACTTCAAAATCGCTAAATCCCAGCCTCAGCACAATCAGAGGTACCGGAACTTAGGTAGAAACCTACACATAGGAGCCTGATGAAAATGCTTATTTTAAAGAAAAACGTCAGATGGATTTAGAGGCTTTTGCACCTGAACTCTTCAAATATTAAATACATACTTCTTTGTGTTGTTTCTACATTAATTTAAAGATTGAATGTGAAATTATTGTGTTAGTTTGGATTAACTGCAATTAATCGTGATTAATTTCAGAAAAATGTGCAATTAATTAGTTTTTTTTTTTTTTTTTTCCGATTGACAACACTATATAATATAATAATATTCACCTCTTTATTGAACACAGCTTCAGAGAGTTTAGGCCTGGCTTTGGCTTCAGTTGTCTTGCCATCTGCAGAAATTAAGAGGGTCCAGTAAGACAGTAGCAAATATACATTCATAATGGTTGGAACAACGACACATTTTTATTAGTATTGTGCTTTATTTTATTCTTTATTTACTTTATTCTTCATATACATACTTTATTTATTAATTAATGTCTAACAACATTGTTTTGTTTTTTTTGTTTTTTTACATAGTCTACCCATTTCAGTACATTAAACTGTTTAGAACCAGTGGCTTCACAGATTTTCACTCTCATTTGTAATTTGCTCATTTGTAAGTTGCTTTGGATAAAAGCGTCTGCAAAATGACTAAATGTAAATGTAAAGTTCATGATTACTCAATCGTTTACATTTTCAGTCCTTGCAGACTGACTCCGAAATGTTCATGATTAACACAACATTTGTTGTATTTTTTGAGGTTGTATTTTTTTTTAATGTGTGAAAATTTCAGATGAGAATTTGCAAGGACCGTAAGTCTTTGTTCTAGGCTACTGATAAAATTTGGACTCCATTATTTGTGTTTGTTAACCTAAGGACCAATGTTTTGCCAGTAAAAGTAAAGAAGCCATTGTAAAGCTGAGAAACAAGCAACATCAGACAGCTAACCAAAATCTAACCCAAACACTCAGACATATCTGACAGAAACATTCTTCAGGAAGCTTGTGTGGATTTGTCCACAAAAGACTTCAAGAGACTACAAAAATAGCACAAAGGTTCACCACAAAAATAGGAAGCCACAAGTTACTACAAGCTTTGTCACAACAATTATGGCGGGCACTGTGTATCCATTGTTAAGAAAGTCCTCAGATAAGATTACGCATGTTATGCAAAAGAAATGTGAGCTCCAGTTTTAGTCTACAACCTCACCTTTTGGAGAGACAAAAATTTCCTTGACAAAATTTGATGGAAAGGCTCCTATTTGGTTATTTTTCTTTCCCATCCACCACCCATCTTCAATCTACCAGACAAAACAAAGTATAGCAGAATATTTATACACACATAAACATTTCCCAGATACATTTAATCATATGATGGATGTTTTTATCCAGTATACTGTATATAATGGTTATACATTTTGTTATAGAGCGAGAGAGATTTGAAAAGACTTGAGGGTGAGTGTTTGGTGGTTACTATTTACTATTTGTATATACGTAATATGTATTTATTTATTTATTTTGGATGAACTGTTCCTTTAACGTCCACAAGGATGATGAAAGATTACCACTTCGTCTCACAAAAAGCACAAGACATGCTAAACGAAACCACTTAAGACTCTGTCAAAGAAGTAACGTTATATAGAAATGTGGAACTTATTACCTCTCTGAGAATCTCGATGGTCTCTCCGACAACCAGCTCCAGCTCGTCCTCATGCGAAGGGGTGTAGGGAAAAGCTACCTCACATTTCCTCGTCTGTACCTTTGGTTTCTTCGCTGGACCGATTAAGTAAGTGGAAAACATATGTAGCATGTCAACACGTTGAGATGTGTTTGAGAACAAACTTAACTGAGCTAGCCTGCAAAGGCACTTCCAGTTTGCACTTTTACAAGTACTTCACTTTATGACAAGCACGATTTTATAGCGGATATAGTGCAGCCATAGCCTATGGATTTTGGTGGGTATAATTTGAGACCGGATGTGGAGGCACAAACCTTTCATTAGCCTACTTATTTTAGTCTACCAATTCGGGATGCTTTGGACAGCTTCAGACGCTTACGCCTGTGGACCAATATTCAGATGTAACGTTAGAGTTTAAGAATCTGTCATTGAACAAAATATATTTATCTAACGTTACCACAAAATCTGAATTATTTGAAAGGGAACATGTCTGTTATTGTTGATTCAAGTAAACCGATTCATTAAAAATATCCGTTTAGATTTGCTCACCTACGCCGGTGTCGTTTTGCGTGTATGAGCGAGTCATCGACGATGAATGAATCATTAACTCGAATACAAGTTAATCTCAACATTTACATGACTTTTATCAAACTATAGGAACATCATTTCAACAATAATTTAAACATTTCCCTATGTCATTTTAATTATGCTCATCAGCCATTTTTAATTCTTCCATCTTTGTCTTTATTTGAACCACTCTGAGGGACTCAGAACACCGACTCGGTTTATGCAGGGGGTGTGTTCTTCATACGTTTCAGCCAATCATATTGCATCTGCACAGCGAGTACTCAAATCTCATTGGTTCGTACATTAGTCGATCGTTAAGGCAGGAAATTCAAATGAGACTTCAGAAAATTATTCAGTGTATTGAAGAGAACAATAATGATTCGTTAACTTAAAAGTTTCACTTACGATTTTATGTTTATCTTGTTTATTATAATGGAAACTTACATTTCCTCATGCTCCTTGGCTCTCTGTTGGTGTCCCCTATTAAGTAAACAGGCACTTCCTGTGAGGAAAGAATAGTCATTTTGAAAATGACCATAATGGCTACTAGGAAAGCTATGGAAAGAGTGCTCTAACAGGTCCAGACCTTGACGAAGTTGCTAGGGAACATGCCTCTCTTTCCTCTCAACTCTCCCTCCAGCCATCCTTCCTCGATACCCTTTGAGACGTTCTTCACCACATCCCCCACATGCACCGTCATCTCATCTGACATAGTCGCCTCAAAATCCAGAAGCACAAGCACCTCTAAAATGGACAGGTGAAGCCATTGCTGGTTAGTAAACTAGTTTGTTTTAATGAAAAGCATAATATTTTGGCTAAATTTTAACATATTTATATCCATTCCACAGATTTATCCTCAAAAATCAATGAAGAAAAGTCTGCCGAATTTCATTTGGGCCAGCTATGATGTTACTCTGTTGCACTTTCTCAATCATCAGAAAGCCTTATCTTTTATGAAATACGTACCCTACAGACAAATTTGTCTAATTATGTGAAAGGCATGAAAAAACATGATTGAAGTGGTAGAATTTATGTGACTCTCAAGTGCAATGCTGGAGCTGGACAGCCATGAGCAATGTGTTTCAACAGGCTTACAGGTATGCGACTTGATCTTAAGAATGCATTGCAGTACAAAGAGCACTTTGCATCTGCTTTCCAATAAGAAATGTCCAATAAGAAATGTTTTATTGGTCTAAATGTTAAGCCTCAGTTACAGTTAGTTTATGATCAGGTAAGCTCAAAAAGCAGAGTTATAATGATGATTGTGTCATAATCTGTCATCTCAAGTTTCTTTACCAAATACTAAGTAAAGTCACACTAAGTAAATCAGTAAATAAACAGATACATACAGCTATGCATACATGTTAGTAATAATATTCAAATCAAAAATATGATACAAAAGCAGCTCAGTCTACTCTATCTGTCACTTAATCGTCATTTATTGCTCACTTATCAAATAGTACACATAACCCCGCTAACCACAAACACCACATCTTGCCCAGTTATAATAACCTTTTGAAACGAAGTTTAAAAACTCACCCATGGCTCCTTGAAAGCCGTGTTTAGAGCACTGAGTCTTACAATGAAGATTCTGTTCAGTTCTCAAAGTATCATGAGATCTCTGTGAATTACACTGCTTGATTTAGTAGTATTACACAATCCAGAGACACTGAAAGCTGTATCGGACCTCCTTCTTCCTAGTCAAACATTAGCATTGTTGGGGAAAAAAAAAAAAAATTCTCTGCTAGTCAAGACACGTTATACCCTGAGAAGGAGAGATAGAGAGTGTGTAACAGGTGGGACAGGTTTATGTTGGTATGAGCCTTCTGGTGTCACATGTCACCGCAAAAATGACTGATAATATGTTTACTCACTGAAAAGGAATTCAAGGAAATACCTGATGTTTAAATATACTCTAACCGTGATTTTATATGAGTGTTAAATACGAGTTTGTTGATATTAGTTCTTTCAGTCTGTGCCAGGGTTAACTTTTATTGAACAGATAGCAGAGATATGATTGTACTGAGACTATAATGCTTTAATTTAGAGCATGTCCGGTCAATTCACACTGTAATAATAAAGCATTTTAAGATAGGCTTAATTCACTATATAGTAATTTACCAGTAAATACAGTGTCAGTGTTAGAACTTCCTATTTATGCTTGACTCAAAAATCAGTCGGATGTAAAATTGCTGCATTTTTATTCTTTCTGAATGTGAGTATATAAATGCAAGTCAAAATGTATATATCAAACACAGTGCAAATAAAAACCCAGATGGCTGAAATCCAATTTTCAGTATGAATGTAAATTACTCACTTCCCCACATGATATTCTTTTTACTTTAACTCTTCAAAAAAAAAAAAATTCCCCAAAACATGACCTTTTTGTTAGTATCTAAGTGCCAAAATGATCTAAAGAAGGTGCTTAGGCAATAGAAAAAGGCATACAATTTAAAGACAAAGACACACATTAGAAACACCATAATAACACACTTACAGTCAAAAACTTGCACCCCAATAAATGCTAACAGTATTCAAAACATTTGAAGTGCATGTATTTTCAACTTCCTCTGTAGGCTGTTTGTCCAGTTTCAAAGTTGACATTTTTGACTAGCAGTTGATTAACCTAAATCTTCTTTTTCCCACATGTCATTCACCGGGACATGAATGTCTACCTGCTGTAGTTTGGTCCCATAGCGAGACTGGGTCATTCATACAAGTTATTAAGATTCATGATCTTCATTTCTATAGGTAGACACACAAGGGTTTCCACAAAACATTAATATGTACATCTATTTTTTTCAACAGCAATGAGTACATAACCAGCTGTAATTCTATACGGTATTCTACACTTAAGGCACTATGGCACATCGAGGCACCTAACCGTTGAACTAGTGGTTGACAGAAATTTTTTTTTTAAATGCCTGATATGAACATCTAAAAAGCAGAGTGGCCAATAAACTATATATCTATTGTATTATATTGAATTGTACTGTATTTTAAACAACGTTCAATCAAAATTCACACAAATAAAAAATTACATTTCTTACTATCCATAGACAAAGCAATCTATGGAAGCCTGTTTCCGCTATTGAATAAAAAACAAAACAAAAAGGTAAATATGACTTTTTAATCTCACAGTTCTGACTTCTTTTTTTCTTCTCAGAATTGCGTGATACAAACTCACAATTCTGACTTTTTTCTCATAAATGTGACTTTGTATCTCACAATTCAGACTTTTTTTTCTAAGAATTGTGAGATACAAACTCAAAATTTTGAGTCATAAAGCCCAATTTAGAAGGAAGTCAGGATTGCGAGATATAAACACAATCCTGACAAAAAAGTTACAATATGAACTCATAATTCTGAAAAAAAAAAAAAAAAAAATCTGAATTGTGAGTTTATATCATGCAATTCTGACTTTTTTCTTAGAGTTGCAAGCTTTTCTCACAATTCTGAGAAAAAAGTCTGTTTAAACTCTGTAATATGTTTTTCTATGAAGGCGTGTGAATTTGCATGTACAAAAAAAAATGTTAGCATAAATCACAACCAAGCTGACAAAAGCATTGTCACAAAAAATAGGAAATCAAAGCAATACAATAAAAAAAAATCTTTTTTCCTATCAAAAAGTTTTAGATGCATATGGATGGATATTACATCCATTCTTGAAAGTGTGAAGGCTGGCAAGTCTTTTCCCAGGGTTTAAAGCGTGATGAGGGATCTTAAACATTTTCACTGCCTGGTTCTCACTGGTCCTGGTCTACATCCTCTCCTTGCTGTTCGCCCTCTTCATCATCAGTGGCCTGGAATTTATCATGGGCCCATTTAGGGCTCGTATTATTGGTGGTGTTGGTATTTGTGGCCCTCCGGAGGATGAAACGTCCCTTTGTGCGAATAATATTACCGCGACCACGCCCTTGTGTGTCCATCACCTTCTTCTCAGCTTCTCCATCTTTTTCACTCTGCTGAAAAGACAGAAGTAGAGCTTACAAAGAAAATACAGACTTATCCAGAATTTTCTTGCTACAATTTTATAACATACAGTTATAGGTGGGACTGATATCCTTGGAGACTTTGTAGATAATGAAAATATACATATTACACAATCTGTCCCCTACCTAATTAATTAATACCCTCAGAATCTTTGAAAAGAATATTTAGTTTAAGAATAATCACCTGTGTTATGTTTAGCTGTACAGTTTTCATAACATTACATGTGTAGACCACAAATGTAAGAGATGAGGATACATGGAGCATAACTTGTGTTTGTTGCTCCTTATGGATATTAGTAGGTAAATGTGTATACTTATGTGTGACTTAAGTGGTACTTATTTATGCTTTTTTTTCAAGAACTCCATTAAGAAGGGTGACGCAGAATGTATGCTACAAAGATCACAACATACCAGGAAATATTTCTTGCTCTTGGGAGTATATTCTTGATCCCAGTCGTTATTCTTTGCAGTCATATTCATCTGTGAATCGCCATTACTGCTTCCATGGAAATTTCCTCGGTTCCAGGTTCTACCGCGTATTTTTAGCTGCTGAGAAACAGCAAATGGCAACTGTAAGTACCACAGCAATAAACAAACATCTTCATTCTTCAATACCACCCAAAACTTACAAAGCCTCCTCGTGCCCGTCCTCTTTCTGCAGACTCTGCGTAATCTCTAAGCCCCTGTTGGATTTTCGAGAAGCCTTCTGCCTTGATCTCAGCCTCTTCTTCTTGGTAAACAGAGGAAGACGATGAAGATGAGGAAGATGACTCAGAGTGCTCCCGTTTCTTCTTGCTTTTCCTTGGGAATGAAATAATATTCAATTCAGACAGTGTTGATCAATGTAAAACAGGTAACCACAAAAAAAATCGACTGGATCAAAGGTAACGTTTTTTGAACATGTTGAGTTTATCAGGTCATTTGCTACTCCACCAACTATAAATTAATCTTTACCTGAAGCTGAAGGAAAATCAAGACATTTTCAAACACTTCACAACCTTTATTTGACATATTTAAAATATCCAGCTGATCAGAAAGACAAAAAGGGGTGTTCACACTGACAGTGATTTAATAGTTGAAGGTGATCAAGTTGCGCACAAGCAGGCTAAAATCATGTGAGCTTCACTCCCATTGGTAGGTAGTCATTGCATCGTATTGCAGGTCCTTCGCATAAAGTTCAACTCTGCTCAACATCCGCACTGCCAACGCACCGCCAATTTCTGTCACTCATGTCGCCTCACATCAACATCACCAACTCTCATTGAAAGTGTCTGACTTCTTGTTGCTGCAGATTGCTGTGAGTGTGAACACATCTTCAGGCCTTTTTTTTTTTTTTATGTTTTTTAGGGCCTTAGGGACATCTTGACGGGTTCTTCTTGTTTTATATTTACTTGACTCAACCAGATGTTAAGGCAAGTAAAATTTGATCTGAAATTGCACATTTTTTTATTGGCTGATCAAAACTGCTGTTTTTTAACTACATGTAGAGAAGCAGGATTTTCACTCGAGAGGTCACAATAAACCCAGACAAAAATACAATTGTTAGCTAATTAGTTTAAGTCTCCAAGGGCCAGATTTACTAACAGCTTACGCCAGTGCAAACTGCTTTTGGCGTTAAAATAGTACTGTCAGGATTTGAAAACGAGTGAAGAATAAGCAGTGAAGAATTAGCGCTGAAAAGGCATGGACACATTTAATTTTAAAGTATTAAAAGGAATCACACAATGTGATTTACTAACGTTTGCGCTTGTCAAATTACAGGTATTTGCAGCATTATTTAACGCCAAAAATTGCGTTCAAAATAATCTGCATCTGTGCAATCCTTAGGGATTAGTTCACTTTCAGACCAAAATGTACAGATAAATTACTCACCCCTTTGTCATCCAAGATATTCATGTCTTTCTTCAGTCGTAAAGAAATTATGTTTCTTGAAGAGAACATTTCAGGAATTATCTCCATGTAATGGACTTCAGTGGTGCCCCCAAGTTTGAACTTCCAAAATGCAGTTTAAATGCAGCTTTAAATAACTCTAAACAATCCCAGCCGAGGAAGAAGGGTCTTATCTAGCCAAACAATCGGTCATTTTCGAAACAAATTGACAATTTATATACTTTTTAACCTCGAATGCTCGTCTTGTCTTGTCTCCACAATCCGCATGCGTAGTCTGTGTAATCCGGGTCAATACAGTTAGGGTATGTTGAAAAACTCCTATCTCGTTTTCTTCTTCAAATTCAAAATCACCCTAAATTGATGTTTTACCTCTTTTGGAAAGGGCGTTTGATGTTCTTTGCATGTTCACTTCTGCAGCAATGTACGACGATTTTGAAGTTGGGGAAGAAAACAAGATGGGAGTTTTTCGACATACCTTAACTGTCTTGAACCGAAAAAAAAACAAAAACAAAAAAGAAAAACCCAGTTCACGCAGTTTGAGGTTAAAATGTATATAAATTGTAGGGATGGGATGATAAATTGATTCGTGGATTGATTCTGATATCTTCCGAATGCATCACGATTCTCTTTGGAATCGATTCTGAGCTTAGATTTTAACAGAAGATGGCATTCTATTCTAGTTTTTATCCGCTCACGAAGAGTGCTGATGAGCGCTTGTGCATTCGGCTGAGTCATGTAATTTTACCTTGGCTCAGAATGCTTTTATGACGCGAGATTAATGTGAACAGCCCACTGTGAACACCCTTGTAATTCGCTTAACCTTTTCGAATTGTGTGAATGATTATTTTAGGTTCAAGTGTGTGCAAGGATTTGGAAACAAGCAGAGCGCAGCTGTTTCTAAACCAAGCAGTACCATCTGCTGTTCAAAACTAAGCTCAGAATCGATTTGAGAAAGAATTGCGATGTGTTCGGAAAATCTCAGAATCAATGCTGAATTATTTCTCGATTCACGTTGCAACGATTTATCGTCCCATCCCTAATAAATTGTAGTTTATTTTTAGAAAATAACCAATCGTTTCGCTAGATAGGACACTTCTTCCTCTGCTGGTATCGTTTAGAGCCGTTTGAAGCTGGATTTAAACTGCATTTTGGAAGTTCAAACTCAGGGACACCATAGAAGTCCAGTATATGGAGATAATTCCTGAAATGTTTGCCTCAAGAAACATAATTTCTTATCGACTGAAGAAAGAAAGACATGTGATGACATGTGATGACAAGAAAGACATCTTGGATGACAAGATGTAAATTTTTGTTCTGGAAGTGAACTGCTCCTTTATGTGTGCATTGTCAGTAAATCACACAGAATTTCCCCTCCCATCGGCACTCTTATGGAATTGTGTTCTAGCGCTAATTTGCCCTGTTTAGTAAATCTGGCCCGAAAGTCACCAAAATGGCAGCAGCTTTAATGGTTTAAGTCTCTCTTAATTCTGAACAACTCAGAGCAGAACCTGTGTATTGATGATCACACTGACATGTCTATACAGCAGCTTACTTTGGTTTTTTGTGGCTCTTTGAGATTTTCTCAGTGGGTATTTCCTTGCTTGAATCTGGAGATTCCCTCGATACTCTTCCTCCATGCTCTTCCTCTCTGTGCTCTCTCTCTCCACTCAAGTATTTCTTTCTGCGCTCGATATCCAGCCGAAGGTCCATTGGATCACCTTTCGATTTTTTACCATCGACCTGCGGTGAGGAGAAAGAGATATTTTGGCCAGATGAGGGTTAGCGGCGATCTAGTAGCTTCATGCAGCATTGTATTGGGCGGGACCAAAACGAAAAAAACATGGCAACAGATGAATTAAAACAACCATGCAAGTGGATGAGAGGAAGAGACCTTTTCTAATATCATTTTAAGTTGCATTTTGGGTTCTTACACACAGGATAATTAGGCAGTATTTCTCAGAAATGGCAACAGGCCGCAAAGGTAACATTTGGACCACAGCAGAAATACTTTCATTGGTGCTCATGAAAGTATGTTGTTTTTACTTGGCCTAAACACCTCACTTGTTCTTTGCAGGCTTTGAAGAGGAATACTTACTATGACTTTTGTTTAGAGTCCTTTGAATGGATTTGACATGGGAACAACTGGTCACTTCCATTTCTGACCTCTGATTTCTTGCCTCTTAGGAAGGCTTGTACCCATAGTAAAAGGTTACCATCAAACGTTGAGGGGGCATTTACAACACAACAACCTGAATGCACCTCTTTTTGCATCTCACATTTGGACTCTTATGCCTCTCTCATCAGAAACAAGAGTTTAGAGAGAGAAGGAAGCCTAAGAATGCTCTGGCCGGATCGCTCGCGCAGCATTCTTTTCCAAAATACGTCATATTTCAAAATGTTCGGTCACCTTGAAGCTGTTTTCCATGGAGCTTTTCATCTCATCAAACAGAAGAGAGTGCCTCTTAAAAGCACTGGGAGAAACATCAATTCTCCTGTGAAAAAAAAAAAAAAAAAAGAGGTGGAGAGAGGAATATTTTGATAAATGTCGATCCTCCTTTCTTAGAGGCTTAGAAATTGTCAAAACAAATAAATTACTAATACGTGCGTGAGAAACCAGCCTGGGAAGTTGAGCTTGAAGTTTTTGTACCTGTGTATCTCTGGACTCTTTCTCTGCTTCATGAATTCTTTCTCAGCAGCTCTTCTCTGGTACATGGCAAATCGGTCATTTAGGGTCAGTCCAGAGGAAGGAAAATATTGAGCTGTGAGCAGACAAAAAAACAATAGTTAGCATTTTTTAATTACATTATAAATTATTAATATTTGTGACCTTGGACCACAAAACCAGTCATAAGTAGCATAAGTAGCAATAGCCAACAATACACAATACATAGTATGGGTCAAAAGCATCGATATTTCTTTTACGCCAAGTATTATTAGGATATTAAGTTAAGATCATGTTCCATGAAGATATTTTGTAAATTTCCTACTGTAAATATATCAAAACTTAATTTTTGGATTAGTAATATGCATTGCTAAGAACTTCATTTGGACAACTTTAAAGGCGATTTTCTCAATATTTTTTTCGGACCCTCAGATTCCAGATTTTCAAATAGTTGTATCTCAGCCAAATATTGTCATATCCTAACAAACCATACATCAATGGAAAGCTTATTTATTTAGATGTATACATCTCAATTTCAAAAAAATTAACCCTTATGACTGGTTTTGTGGTCCAGGGTCTCATTTTTAATTTTTAGAAAAAAAATGGAACAATACAAATACTAAGGCCAGTGTTTCAGTCACCTTTAATGTGATGGACAATTGAAACTATGTGTTGGGCAAACAGCTCAGATGGGCTTTTGGTTGACTGCTGAGCCTGAAGATGCTGAAGGACAGACTGAAACTCCCAATCCTTCTTATCAAGATGCAGAAAATCCAGAAGATTCCTTCTTTCATTGGTCAAAACAGATGTCCTGTCAAATACAACAATGGTTAGAAAACATAAAATAGTCAGAAGCAGTCTTATGCACAACAATGCAACATTTTGTGAAGATGCAAGCAGACGCAAAAAGGTAATTTCTTAGATCTTGGGGGGAAATGAAAATCATTTACCTTGTAAGATCATCACTTAGAGAATCCATCCTCACACTGAATTCACTTCCTCTTTTCATTGAAGCTCTTGGTGGGGATTCCTCGTTCATAACAACAAACATCTCTTGCTCACGGTTCTCAGAGATCCTCCTGGGCAGCAGCGTGGGTTTAGAAGAGGAACTCAGTGTGGTTTTCTCCTTTCGTTTCACATTAGACAGCTTTTCAGGTGAGGGATCCTTAAACAAGCCACTGAGCTGGTCTCTCTTAGAGAGAGCAGCTAGGATATTGGCTGCTCGCTCCTGTTTATGGCAGAGCAGGAGAGCTTCCAGCTCATCATCCCATGCCATGTCCATCCTCCTGATACGCTTCTCGAACATTTCACGAGCGGACAGCGTGACTTTGCTTTTGCTTTTCGAGGGATCGCTTTCCACATCCCTCACCCTATCAGAGATCTCCATATCTTCAGCATCGTCCTCGTCATCCTCGCACAGAAACGTCGGGCCATTTCGTGAACCTCTTTTAGTGGAGCTTATGGATAACTTGTTACCATCGGCACTCTTGGCGGATTTGGTTTTCTCCTTCTCTCCTGCGTTGTCGTGATTTACAATGCGAGACAACTCAATGCTCTTTTCAAACATTTCTCCATTTTCTTTATCACATACTATATCTCCATTACTTTTCCTTTTATGTGTGTTGTCGTCCCATGCAGAGGCCTGTTTTTTAAGCTCTTGCTCCTTCAGGAATCTGGTCAATGAGAGACAGAGATTTTCGCATAATTATTACTTACAATAACGTGCTCAGACGCATCTGTTGTCATTTTGACGTGACCAAGGACTTCTGCACCAAACTATAATGGATTTGTCAATTTTACCGTGCACAAATGAATGGCTTCCACTCTGAAACTGGTCAACAAGTGTGTGTGCATCTGGGAAAATGTTACTTCATCCGTTTGCAAAGTGCAAATATAAGCCTTTTAGACCTTTTTAGAACATCTAAGTTAAACACTGTGAGCTGACATTTGTAAACAAGGCATATCTAGCTCTTCATGTGTGTTGGTTCTTTCTTCCAACAGCTCTGTTGATGCAATCTGTGCAATCTTACTTTTTGTCTGGCACACGCACAGGATTTATTGTGTTATTTCCACTCTTACACTGACTAAAGTAAAGGTAAAAAAAGAAAAGGAAAACAGAAAGCAAATTTCAAAAGCATATACTCCTTCAAAATGATGAACATCTGTCATTTAAATTAGCTGGAAAAGCCTAAAACACAGTATCACTGGACAAATTAATCTAGGGCTGGGTAGAAATTCTGATCTTTGTTTGAACAATTGACTGTTCAACTACTATGAATCAGCCGTATTTATTGAATCAAAAATATGCAATGCATCCAATGTAGCCCTGGTTCCGGCAATTAATGACTCTTATGGGATGACTCGTTTAATGAATGGTTCAAAAAGATGAGTCACTGATTTGAATCAGTCTGAAACACCCCTTTATAATATACAGCATTAGCAGAGAGAGATTAAATGGAATTGAATCAGGAAGCCTGTAACAATACCCAGCCCTAGGATAAACAATGAAAAAATATACAGCAAAAAATCTAAAAAGTTCATCAAAGTTGTTCTAAGACAAGTACGATTTTAGGGTATGGTTTTAGGACAACTTTGATGAAAGGTTTTGATCCATTTTAGATGTTGACTAGTGTACAGTATTGGTAAAAAGTTTGGAATAATTAAGATTTTAAGAAGTTGCTCACCAAGGGTGCATTTATTTGATTAAAATATATTTTTTGAAATATATTCAAATAGAAAACAGTTATATTTAATTGTATATACAGTTATATTCAACTGTATATATTTACACTACCAATCATAAGTTTTTGAACAGTAAGATTTTTAATGTTCTTAAAGAAGTCTTTTCTGCTCTCCAAGCCTGCATTTATTTGATGCAAAGTACAGCAAAAACAGTAGAAGTCTGAAATATTTTTACTGTTTAAAATACCTGTTTTCTATTTGAATATATTTTAAAATGTAATTTATTCCTTTGATAAGTTCTGCTGATTTTTTAGCACCATTACTCCAGTCACATGATCAGAAATCATTCTAATACTCTGATTTGCTGCTCAAAAAGCATTTAATATTATTATGATGTTGAAAACCGCTGAGTAAAATTTTTTTCAGATTTCTTAGATGACTAGAATGTTTGGAAGAAGAGCATTTATCTGCAATAGAAATCTTTTGAATCATTACAAATGTCTTTATCATCACTTTTGTTCAATTTAAAGCGAGAAATATATTTAAAGCAATATATATACTGACTCTAAGCTTTTGCATGATATAGTGTATAATGTTACAAAAGCTTTTTATTTCAGATAAATGCTGATCTTTGGGTCTTTCTATTTATCAAAGAATCCTGAAAAAATGTACTCAATTGTTTTAACTGATAATAATTGTTTTTTTAACAGCAAATCAGCATATTAGAATGATTTCTGAAGAATCATGTGACACTGAAGACTGGAGTAATGATGCTGAAAATGTAGCTTTGATCACAGGAATAAATTACATTTTAAAATATATTCAAATAGAAAGCAGTTATTTTAAATAGTAAAAATATTTCACAATATTACTGCTTTTGCTGTATTTTGGATCAAATAAATGCAGGTTTGGTGAGCAGAAGAGACTTTTTTTAAAAACATTTAAAATCTTACTGTTCAAAAACTTTTGAAACAAAGTGGGAGAAGGAGGGGGGACAGGACTGGGAGAGGACCGCGAGCTGGGACTCGAACTTGGGTCGCCCAAAGCGCAATGGCAGTATATGTCGGCGTTCTGCCCATGAGGCTATCGGCACCAATGATATTACTGTATTTTTGATCAAATAAATGTAGCCTTGGTAAGCCTAAGAGACTTTTAGGTTGTGTAAAAATGAATAAATAAACAACACAGATATTTTCATTTAAAGAAAACAGACTTACTTCAAAAACGCAGCGGAGATGGCAATTGTATCATCTGTCTGTTGGTCAATATTTGTAAAGAGCCCCAAACCATTGAAAACTGGTGTAAGGCTTTTCTTTTTGGGGCTGGTGCTTGAAGGTGCAGTTTCAACATTCTGCCAGGTGGTTGCACCTCGATTAGGAGCATTATGAGCAGGACTTGTCTCGTTGGTGGCAGAGTCAACCGGTTGGTCACTAGTGACAGTGGAGCAAACCTGCGGACTTGCCTTTTTAGGACTAGTGTCATGGTTCACCAAAACCTGACAGTTCTCCACAGTCCTGTCTCCATCAGAGTTCCCTTCGGCCACAGGAGAGCCTCCCACCTGCTCTGCCACACCCCCATCTCCTCCTCCTCGGGTTTCTTCGGCCACAGAGATGTCCGCTCTTACATTATTGCAACTGCGTTTGGCAGACCCAGAGTTGGAGGAGGAAGAATGGTGCGACTGTGGCGATCTCCCAGAGGACGACCTGTCAGAGCGGCGGGAATGGCTGCGGGACTGTGGACTCTTTGACTGCTTCTTGGGAGAGCGCGAACGCGAGCGGCCCCTCTTGGGGCTGTTGGCGTGGTACTGCTGCTGTTGCTGCTGAGGGTGCTGCCGGAAGTTCTGCCAGTTTTTGTGACGGTAGTTATTATATCCACCCCTTCCACCACGCTGAAAGCGGCCACGGAAAAAGCCCTGACCTCTGCCCCGGAAGTAATACGGCCTCCGGAAGCCTCTGTGGTTGCCTCGAAACTCCCGTTGGTTCTGGTACTCCCGTGTGTGGTTCCGCTCCCGGTTGTGGGGCGGAGAATGGGATCTTGACCGAGAGCGAGACCTAGCGCTTGAAGACAACAAAAGGAAGAACTGAGCCAACAAAAATATATAGGATATAAAAAATAACACAAAGAGACATTACATATGCTATTATGTTTTCTGAGGAATCCAAAGAGCACATAAAACACTATAAAAGCTACATAAAAGTAGTCTATACACAGGGTGACCAGGCGTCCTGTTTTTCCAGAAACAGTCCCACTCTATTTTTAGTGTTCTGACTTATTAAAAAAAATTGTTTTTTGTCTCGTATTTCAAAATTTCATTATGACTGGGTGATCAGAGTGAGTAGTAATGTTCTGTCACACAAGAACAGCCTAATCAATGGCAGTCGAGCTTGATGTATAACAAAATTACCATTCAATCACAATTCGTTATTGATTAAATTGCAGTTAGTGAAGACAGGATAGGCGAGATCACACTGAATGACATACACCAAAACATACATTACTTCTCCTTCCCCCTGAACTGTCAAATGCACAGTTGTCAAAATATCTATCATGTGGAGTATCTCACGTAAATACAGTCGGTTATGGCTCAAATAAACCTAAACAGGTGGGTGAAAACCCGGATATGTGTTAGTATATTAAACCAATGCATTCGGTCTTAAAGGGACAGCAAACTAGTTTAAATACCGGTCTGTGTCATTAATGTTATTCAAACAGCAAAAGATGTTAAGTAAATGTATACAATTCAAACAAACGTACTGTATTTGAAAAGCGTGTTTAATTAGTATCTTTATTATATTTGACTTATGGTTCTTAATTTGCTTCTTTGTTTTTTTATATAACAAAAACTGTATACACTACCAGACAAAAGTTTTTGAACAGAAAGATTTTTAATGTTTTTTAAAGAAGTCTCTTTTGCTCACCATACCTGCATGGATTTGATCCAAAGTACAGCAAAAACAGTAACTTTTTGAAATTTTTACCATTTGTTTTCTATTTTAGTATATTTTAAAATGTAATTTATTCCTGTGATTTCAAAGCTGAATTTTTAGCATCATTACTCCAGTCACATGATCATTTAGAAATCATTCTAATATTCTGATTTGCTGCTCAAAAAAACGTTTATTATTATTATTATGTTAAAAACAGCTGAGTAGAACTTTCTTTCAGGTTTCCTGAAAGAACAGCATTTATTTGATATAAAAATCTTTTGATTTTTATGTCTTTTGAAATGTCTTTATGATCACTTTTTATCAATTTAAAGCATCCTTGCTAAATATTAATTTCTAAAATTTCTTTCAAAAAAAAAAAAAAATGTAAAAAGTGTATAATGTTACAAACGCTTTTTATTTTAGAGAAATGCTGATCTTTGGATCTTTCTATTCATCAAAGAATTCAGAAAAAAATGTACTTTTTACGTTTTGAATATGTGTTATTATAATAATAAAAAATGTTTCTTGAATACCAAATCAGCATATTAAAATGAATTCTGAAGGGTCATGTGACACTGAAGACTGGAGTAATGATGCTGAAAATGTAGCTTTGATCACAGGAATAAATTAAATTTTAAAATATATTAAAATAGAAAGCAGTTATTTTAAATAGTAGAAATATTTCAGAATTTTACTGTTTTTGCTGTACCTTGGATCAAATAAATGCAGGCTTGGTGAGCAGAAGAGACTTCTTTAAAAAAAAAAAAAAAAAAACATTAAAAATCTTACTATTCAAAAACTTTTGACTGGTAATGTAGATGTAAGTATAACACAGATTTAATGAAATAAAATTTCTCATATCATTATATTACCCACCGGTCCCTTATTCCACCATGAGAAATCAGGTCACCCTATCTATACATTTTCTTCTGGAGCCTTATAATACCTTTGCGTGAGGAACAACAGACCAAAGATTTTCACTAGTAATCTTTACCTCCGTTGCAGATCTGAAATCAAATTTTATTCAAATGTAATTTGGTTATAATGTCAAGAAATTTGGTTATGAGACACTTTAGAATGATGTTTGATTTACTGAAGTACAACCTGAGGCCTCAGATCACAATAAAAGTTTCTCTTCAAAAGAATGTGTAATAAAAAGAACAAATGATTATGTTATTAAATAAATACTAAAAGGTTGACTATCCCTTTAAAATTGGAATTATAACTTATTCATTTCTAAAGCTAAAAGGACAATCATTATAACAATAAAATTATACAAACAAAATTTTTTTTGTTCTGTATATTCTATAACTGTGAATTTCAACTATTTAAGATTAATAATTAGGGTAATATTATTTCACAGAATTCACACACAGCTGATATGACCAATCACAATTAAAATCTCTGGGTGCAAGATCAACTTCAGCCACCTGGTGGCCCTGTTGTACTATTTATGAACACATCTACAGTCTGGTTTCTCTGTAAAGCAGTCTCTATCAGCACGTCTTAACTTATCACAAACACTGATAATTAACTAAACAAACGTGCACATGCAAGAACTTCATACTGAGTGCATTGCACTCTGATCTATAACATTTTGAAAATTTATAATTTACAAAAAATAATCTAATTGGAAAATGCAGAGGCACAAAAACATTTCAACATCATGCACACGTCAACTGTGTTAAGACAATAAAATTACAGACGACATGCAAATATGTCTAGCATTGTATTATTAAAACCTGTCAATCTAGTATAGTGGAATTTTTCACTATTTGGAAAGTGAAACAGTTGCAAATGATTATCCAACTAATACAACCAATTTACAATCCAACAAACATCTACAAACGATAATCTACAGTTTCGACTGGTTTTGTACTCACCGAATGCGTTTTTTCATTGGAATACAGAGTAAGAAGGTAGTGCACAGAGCAACATGATACTCTCACAGTGAGCAAGAGGGACTTTGCATCTCCTCTAGTGAGCGCAGATGGAAAGACTCAGTCACATGGGTCATATGGGAAAGATTTCTACTTTCTTTCTACGAAGCAAAGAGGAGGTTCTCAGCCTGCCAGATACAACATATTAGCTTCGCACAGAGAGCTTTAACTGAAAGTAGCAATTACAAGAGCTCTCTCATTTGAAAAGCTATTTAACTTAAGTTAGAATGAAAATTAGGTCATTATTTAGTCACTCTCATGTCATTTCAAAAATATACTGTCGTCTTTCTTCTGGGAAGCACAAAAGCACACATTTTATTTGTACTGGTTACAATTTTTGAATAGAATGGAATAGAATGAGGCATTTAATCTTCAAAATGCTAAAACAACATAAAAATTCTTAAGTCATATGATAGCTGTATGAGAAGAATGAACTACATTTATGTCATCAGTGAATCAAAACTTTGACATTGTAGTTTGCATTTCACAAGATCTTCAACGAATAATGACAATTGTGACCCTGGACCACAAAACCATAAGAGTCATTTTTTAAAAATTGAGATTTATACATCATCTAAAAGTTGAATAAATAAGCTTTTCCACTGATTTATGGTTTGTTAGGGTAGGGCAATATTTGGCTGAGATACAACTATTTGAAAATCTGGAATCTGAGGGTGCAAAAAAAAATCTAAATATTGAGGAAATCACCTTTAAAGTTGTCCAAATGAAGTTTTTAGCAATGCATATTACTAATTAAAAAATAAGTTTTGATATAATTACAGTGGGAAATTTACAAAAAAAAATAATTTTTACTTAATATCCTAATGATTTTTGGCATTAAAGAAAAATTTATCATTTTGACCCATACATTGTATTTTTGGCTATTGCTACAAATATACCTGTGCTACTTATGACTGGTTTTGTGGACAGGGTCACAATTTTTGGACTGTTTGTCACACATATGACTTTAGAAGACTTGAAATATAGTGCAAAAGTCATACTGATGACTTTTATAAAGTTCTTACATCTTTTTAAAGTTTAAAACCTTGAAAAAAGCAACTTGAAAAAATCAACATGAAGGTGAGTAAATGATGACAGATAATGACCCTTTTATTTAGCACTTTGCTTTCTCAAAAACAAGGTATTTATAATTTGGAAATTACTCTTTTTCATCCACTTATGACCTGGTGCTCGTGAGTTTTATTTAGACAGTTTGACTTCATTCAAAACCGTGCAGCTATGCCTATTCTTTCTTATGACATGCATGCGTCAAGCTTTTTCCAACAGCGATGTCTCTCTGAAACTGTGGTCTGCAATGACAGGCCAGGCTCACAAGATTTCCCTTGCAAATAAGGGACATCAGATTTTGCACTCAAAGTATACTGTCAACCACACAGGAAAAGTATCCAAGCTTATGGAAAAAATCATGTGTCCTCCAAAAGAAATTTAAAACAAAAAACCAGAGTACCACAACTATGTATCCGTTTTTGTCTAATACAGAGCAGCCGTTTTTTGGCAGGGACAATTTACATTTGGCTACCTAACGGGCTCCACTGTGCTGTAAGCATGAAACCAGCAAGCCTGTGAGAATGTGCAGGAAAGTACAATTTTAGCCCGGGAACTAAGAAAGTGTGGTGAGCCTTTCCAAAGCCACAGCCCTTCCCAAATATCAGTTTATGCAATGCTGACGAACACGTGGGGAGTAAAATCACAGTGACTGAGCAGCCCCTTTTCAACAAGTGAGGAAGCCAGAGTAAAGGCGTTATAAAAGCACAGGGTACGGATATGTACCTTACATAACTTCAGCCTGACAGCTGTGGCCAGACTGGCACTGGAATATTGATTTTAATTTAAAATGAGTCAGAGTTGGGAAGCCGAGCATGAGTCACATGGCGTGTGTTTACAATGAGGTTCCATTGTGTGTTTACGAACAAAGTGAGAAGTTAAGAGTTTGCCAACACACTCAGTCCTTAAGCACATCTGTCAAGACAGTAAGCCTTATTGTGTTTTACTTCGTAGTATGGTCAGGATGAGTAGCTAAAGTTCATTGCTTACTAAGCACAAGATTATAAGTAGACCCAGATGAAATCTTTCTTCCTGCATTTTCTGGGTTTATTTATTGCAGGATTGTGAGAGTGATTCCATGTGCGTTTGACTGTAAGACAGCAAAAGAGGCAAAACAAAATCTACTTGAATGACTCAATAGTCAGGAAAATGGAAATGGTTACTGTTGATTACTTTTTTTTTAGTGATAAAATTAGTTTTCCCTCCCATCCCTTCATTCAGTTACGTATTTAAATCCACAACACGTCACTGAAAGTGATGACTGAAACTTGAAAGTACAAAATCTGATTCAAAACTGAAATTAAAACTCCAACATCGAAACCAACTCCAGCATCCAACATCTGGACACACCTGCTTTGTACGCTGCAGTAACGAAAATCACCTACTTTTTAATTTACAAAATGTTTTGCATAATAATGCTTGAAGGAGAAGTCCACTTCCAGAACAACAATTTACAGATAATGTTCTCAACCCCTTGTCATTTGAGATGTTCATGTCTTTCTTCAGTCGTAAAGAAATTGTGTTTTTTGAGGAAAACATTTCAGGATTTTTCTCCATATAATAGACTGATATGGTGCCCCGAGTTTGAACTTCCAAAATGCAGTTTAAATACAGCTTCAAACAATCCCAAATGCGGTTGTAAACGATCCCAGGTGAGGAAAAAGGGTCTTATCTAACGAAATGATTGGTTATTTTCATTTAAAAAAATACAATTGAAATACTTTCTAATCTCAAACGCTCATCTCGTCTTGCTCTGCCTGAACTCTGTGTATTCTAGCTCAAGACAGTTAGGGTATGCCGAAAAACTCGAATTGTTTTCTCCCTGAACTTCTAAAATCATTTCAAAATCATCCTACATCACAGCAGAAGTTCCGACCCAGTGTTTGCAAAGTGAACATGCAAAGAAGATCAAACACCCTCAACAAAAAAGGGAAAACAGCGATATAGGATGATTTTGAAGTTGAGGGAGAACATGAGATGGGAGTTTTTTGACATACCCAAACTGTCATGAACCGAAAAAAGACAGAGGTCAGGAAGAACAAGACAAGACGAGCGTTTGACATTAAAAAGTATATAAATTGTATTATTTTTATGAAAATAACCGATCTTTTCACTAGATAAGACCCTTCTACCTTGGCTGAGATCGTTTACAACCGCATTTGGGATAGTTTGAAGCCGCATTTAAACTGCATTTTGAAAGTTCAAACTCGGGCACCATATCAGTCCATTATATGGAGAAAAATCCTGAAATGTTTTCCTCAAAAAACATAATTTCTTTACGACTAAAGAAAGAAAAACATGAACATCTTGCATGACAAGGGGAGGAATACATTATCTGTAAATTGTTGTTCTGGAAGTGGACTTCTACTTTAATAAACATACCGGACACTTACCTGTATCTGCGCTTCCTGGATCTAGATCTAGAGCTGCTTTGCGATCTGGAGCGGGAGCGGGAATCAGAATGGGATCTTGATCTGGAGGCCGATCGAGAGCGAGACCTGGACTCTGATTTCTGCGTCTTAGACATTGTTGCTTGCGGTCTCTCACATATGTGCCTGTAATAAAACGGAAAACATTCAGACCAGCAAATTACAAAGAAGAAGTTAGTAATCATGAAGTAATAAAAATGGTTTTATGAGCTGTAACCATGCTTTATTCTCAATTTTTTAAAATCAATTATACTTTCAGCAAAAGGCAAGAAAAGCAGAGTTTATAGTGGTGCAAGGGCTTGCTTGATTTTTCTATTTAAATCACCTCTCATCCATCTACATTGACATCCTCCTGGATATTAAGAAGGTTTGGCTGGGCAGTATTAAAATTTCCATATCTTTAAATCAGCTTGTCAAGCTACAACTTGGAAAAATGAGCACTGAAAGTTTGTTTAAAGGCACAGCAGGAATTAATTATGGAATAAGAAGTGAATGTCAATCTACAAGGCAGTTCATGTAAGGGATAATCAACAGACAGTCTGTCATTATCCTTGATAATAATTTACAGTGTTTTTATTTTGTGGTAATGACTGGTTAACTGTCTATAATACCACTCATTACACAGCTAAATATTGATTTGAGTTTAAATTATTTTATCTTTTTACCCATATATTATCTTAAAGTTTCTGCCAGGAAAAAAAAACATTATAACAATCAGCCAACAATGCATCACGATATGACTGGTTATGTTTGGCTGTTATTGGTTCATGTGATAAATCCCGACTCTTGTGTTCGCACACGTTCATGAATCAGTCTGAATGAAAAATAAAATGGCGTTGATGGGAAGACTAACTTTAAAAAGTAAGTAAATAACTCGCACACGTAGATATAACCGCTTTGTTCCGTCAAAATCAGACTTGGGGGTTTTTAGTGAGTAATCAGCTTCAGTGTCTGACTAATATTTACTGAGCTTTGATGACGGATGATCCAAAAAATTGTAAAAAGTTAATTATTAAAAAGAACTGCTGAACGCGAGTTCACAAATAAAATATATTGTTTAAAATTGTTACTGCCTTGAGTTATTATTTTGGAATAAATGTAAAATGCTATATTCATTTTTGACTTTAATAAATAGAATATTGATTACATTGTTAATGTAAAAATATGAATTAGAATTGTTGTTTATTTAACAAAGAAAATGTGAACTGCGACATGAATATACATTTGATTAAAAAAAAAACACCCCCGCACACCACTGTGCCAGTTTGATGCTGAAGCACAGTGCAACATTTGAGTTCCGGAAGTAAAAACCTCATTATTTCCTCCATAGGTGAATTCATTTTGAATTAGAACTTAAATACTTTTTTGCTTCAAGTCAAAGTTTGGAATGTTGCGATTAACCTTCTAGCTGGTTTGTTTGATTCATGGCTTAGAAATCTTAAATGAAGACAAAAACGAACCTGGAAGAAGCACTTCTGAAACCAACGTCGCTGAAAAAGAAGATCAGAGTGCTCAATGTCATGACTGACCAATTGGAATCATTTTAGAGCAGTGTGTAATATCTGTACCAACAGGAATGGCAAAAAAAAAATGACGGGGGAAATCCGCTTAAAAAAGTCTTAAAAACAGGTAACTGGCTTACTTATACATAAAACTGCACACTCTGGCTTTAATTAATCTGACTTTCTTTAAGCCAAAAAGATTTAAATATACACTGTATGTGTTGAGTCTACTGACAAGGACGAATGTGAGGAAATGCTACAGGTTTGGCAGGACAGATGTAAAGTGACGCCACATTAGCATGGAGGCGAGAGTGATTTACTGCCTCTTTAATGTTATCCCCAATGTATTTAAAGAGGTGTTGAAAGGTGATTCTGTCTATTGTCCGTCATCTTTACCCTGCACAAATGTCCTCGACTGTTTCGCTGGACTCACACTTGGGTTTTCACCATAGGGAACACTGGTGATCAAAGAGAGACAGCACTGCGACTCAAAATAGACTTGCAGCAGAGATAAAGAGAGAGCTTTTAAGTTCACTGCGATGGCTGCAGATATCCATATTATAAGCTGCACATTGACTGCTTGTCATCATACCTGTCATGATTAATCATGGATGCACAAATGCACATCATGATAGATCTGTATGAGTGTTATAAGATAGTACAATTAATTAAAGTTACTAAACATAGATTCAAATTCAGTCTATATTTATTTGCTATCTTTGCACTCATTACTAAGTACGACACCGTCAAGCTATTTGTTTATTTTCTCTGCACAGAAAGCATCCGATGACGCACTGCAAACAATTAGCCGTCACTTAACTGATCCATTAGGACTGCTGACATACGGATCTTAAATAGATGCACAGAAATAGACTTTAACGCCCATTCACACCGAGAACAATAATGATAAATACATTATCATCCACACCAATGAATGATAACATTCTGATTATTTAAAGTACATGATGCACTTACAATGTCTGCTGCTTTAAAGGGAACCCTGGGTATTAAGACTTGTATGGCTTAATATAATGTATGTCTCTTATTGAAATATTTAGTAGAAAACCCATTAAAGATTTACGTTATTTTAAAAATCCACATCGTTTTACACATATTTTGCCATAATATGCCATTATTTCAATGACGTGAAACGGTTGCACTTGGTGAGCTACTGACGCTACCTGTTGCACAACTCAGAATACACAATTTGTAAAATAAAATACTGATACGATGACCACAGCTATTGAAAGAGCTTACAGGTGTTGATGGATATAAGCATATAGGCATATAAGCATATTTTCTCGAGTGAAATCCGAGCTGAGAAACTCTTTTAGTGGCTGCGGTGTCTAACGAGCGTCTGCATGTTTACATCCTGCCAGGATGGCATCTAGCAGTAGCTGTGGTCTACTAAAAGCCTCAAAGGCATCAGGGCTAAAGTGGAGAGAACAAAGACGTGGGTCTTTAGGAAGTCCACAGGCATCTTCCCATTCTTTTCTCCTCTTCTTATCGCTAGGAAAGCAGTGAAGACTTACATCGCTTTTGTTGTTGCCCTTTGACTGACAATTACAAGAAAAGCCGCACAATGTGGCATCGTATCAGTATTTTATTGTCAAAGTTGTGTTGCGGTAAAAATAGCAACAGATAACGGCAGCAGCTCACAGAGTGAAACTGTTTCATGTTATCGAAATAATGGCACCCCCCATAGTCTAAAACAGTGGTTCTCAAAGTGTGGTACGAGTACCACCAGTGGTACTCATGCTCCCTCTAGTGGTACACAGAGGAATCACTAAATTAAATATAAGTTAATGTTAAAACACAATACATTTAATCTTTATTTGAGTAAAGTTTTTTTTACAGTACAGTTTTTATTTAACTTTTAGGTACAACACATTTTAATGTAATCATTATTTAAGTTTTTATTTACCTGTTTGTAAGCACTGTCCAGTCTTTACAATGTGGCTGAAAACAATAAATATTCTTATTAGGAATAAAACTGCCTCATTTTTTGAACTGTGTAGTTTGGCCTACTATGCTACTGTATTTTAATGTTGGTCATTATGGTGGTACTTGGAGAGCCAAATATTTTCTGAGTTGGTACTTAAAAAGTTTGAGAACCACTGGTCTAAAATATATGTATAAAACAATGTGGATTTTTTTAAATAACATAAATCTTTCATGGGTTTTCTACTACATATTTCAGTTATATTAAGCCATACAAGTCCCATTAAATCTGTCTTCTGATTGGCTGTCAATATTTTTACCATTCGTCAGCTGAAAATAAATGATTTGAAAGTGATTCCAACTATATTGTTTTTGTGTCGTTATTGTAGTAATTGTGGTGTGGGTTGCACTATTCTCTTTTTTCAAACTTCTCTTAACTTTA